>CM020520.1:12815000-13150000 GCA_009823395.1 Thamnaconus septentrionalis
GAGAAACCCCAGAGAAGCTTCAGCGTGGCGAAAGGTGGCGAGATCTTCCGCACGACCAAAAAGCCAGGTTGGGTTATTATCATTTATTGATGAGTAGTAGTGGCGGTGGTAGTAGCAGCAGCATTATTGGTTGATACTATTTACAATATTTGGCATGTGTGCAGTTGCAGCGCAAAAAAGTCGTGGGAAGAGAGCAGTGCGAGAGAAGAAAAAAAAAGCTGCCCCAACTCCCGACAGACACCTGCTTTTCAAGCCTGCGAGTGTCAGTGTCACAATCATCTGCCCGGGCTGCAGCAGGACCTCGTGGCGCAACGGTAGCGCGTCTGACTCCAGATCAGAAGGTTGCGTGTTCAAATCACGTCGGGGTCATTGGCTTTTAAATTCACATAAAGCTTCTGGATTGATCGGTTGGTACTTTTTAGCGAGACGGACTCCTAGGTTTGCACTGTGTCACTCAATCGGCAAATAAGGACAAATAATCTGGAATGTTTATATTTATTGTCCGCATTTTTTCACTCAAGATTGTCATGATATGTATGATCAGACAGCAGCAGGACCTTGTGGCGCAATGGTAGTGTGTCTGACTCTACCTCAGAAGGTTGCGTGTTCAGATCAGGTTGGGGTCAGAGCTTCTCAATCCTACAAAAACTTCCCATCTGACTGAGTATCTGGTTTTTCCAATACTACTGAAATTTGTGACTGATCAAGTCAAGAAGCCGTCTTTAAAACGTCATGAAAAACATACATTCTGCAACTGCTTGACCTGCAATAGGTTCTACAGTCAAAGTCAGCCTGTGAAAGTGTGGGACTGTTTTGTGCTATCAGCCTTTAGTTCCCGCAAGTGTCAGAGCTCCCACAGTGACACGATCATCTGCTCAGACTGCAGCAGGACCTCGTGGCGCAACGGTAGCGCGTCTGACTCCAGATCAGAAGGTTGCGTGTTCAAATCACGTCGGGGTCAGATCTTTTCAAATCCCTGTTGTCAATTCGGTGCAATGACTTCTAGTCCACCGTGCATTCGTTCAGGTTTTGCGTGACAATACATTTGGCAAATTGAATCCATCACCTTGGATGGCTGCCACACGTGTCCATGGAGACAACTGTGGTAGCCTTAAATATAGAAGAAAAACTAGCATGTTTTTTATAGCACGAAATTAGCATGAAAAAAATCTATAAAATAGTTTAGCAAAATATAAACATGATTATGTGAAAGCTTGAGACTGTTTTGTGTTATCAGCCTTTAGTGCCTACAAGTGTCAGCGCTCCCACAGTGAGACGATCATCTGCTCAGACTGCAGCAGGACCTCGTGGCGCAACGGTAGCGCGTCTGACTCCAGATCAGAAGGTTGCGTGTTCAAATCACGTCGGGGTCATTGGCTTTTAAATTCACATAAAGCGTCTGGATTTGAGTTGTTGGGAGTTTTTAGCGAGAAGGACTCCTAGATTTGCACTGTGTCACTCAATCGGCAAATAAAGACAAACAATCTGTAAAATTTATGATCTACATTTGTTTCAGTCAAGATTTGTCATGATGTGTACGATCAACCAGCAGCAGGACCTCGTGGCGCAACGGTAGCGCGTCTGACTCCAGATCAGAAGGTTGCGTGTTCAAATCACGTCGGGGTCACGGCTTTTCAAATTCCTGTTGTCAATTCAGTGCAATGACTTCTAGTCCACCGTACATTCGTTGAAGTTTTGTGTGACAATATATTTGGCAAATTGAATCCATCACCTTGGATGGCTGCCACACGTGTCAATGGAGACAACATGTGGTAGCCGTAAATATAAAAAAAAAAACTAGCATGTTTTTTATAACACGAAATTAGCATGAAAAAAAATCTATAAAATAGTTTAGCAGAAAAAAGAAAGAAAGAAAATGTCACAATCAGGAAGTAGAACAGTTTTCTGCTCAAGCAAGCAACAAAATATAAACATGATCATGTGAAAGCCTGAGACTGTTTTGGTGATATCAGCCTTTCAGGAATACAAGCGTCAGCGCTCCCACAGGGGAGACAACCAGCTGCTCCGGCTACAGCAGGACCTCGTGGCGCAACGGTAGCGCGTCTGACTCCAGATCAGAAGGTTGCGTGTTCAAATCACGTCGGGGTCACTGGTTTTTCAACCCCGCAAGAAGTTCACGTTTGATTAATTGTCCGGTCGTTCTATAATCCGACAGAAATGTGCGTCGGTTCAAGTCAAGAAGCCGTCTTTGAAACGTGCAGGCCAGTAGTTTCGCCTTTTGCGTGCTTCAGTCATCAACAAACTACACACGCCGGCCTGTGAAACTGCGCGAGACTGTCAGCGCTTTGTTCGCGAGACAATCAGCTGCTCTGTCAACGGTCGGACCTCGTGGCCCAGTGGTGGCTGCGTTTGACTCCGGGTCAGAAGGTTGCGCGCTCACGTCGCGGTCGGAGCTCTCCCCGAGTCGGAATTGCCAATTCCAGTTTCGGTTTTGCACGGCTGCAGATTTGGCAAATTGTGTGGATCACCTTGGATGGCTGCCAACCTCTCATCTCAGGCAATAAAATAAATAAATAAATAAAAGCTACAGTGGCAGTGATGGAGGAGGAAGGAGATGTACTAGGTAGGGGGAGGGGGGGGGCACAAGCACCTGTCAATTGTACACGTGCAATTATGATAATACCTACGTATTAGGAGAATAATGGCTGTAGTGAAAAGGGACAGAAGCAAAGAGAAATTATGTTGATGCAGCTCAAAGGAAAAGATGATATTTGTAATGCGAAAAAAATTAACAAAGTTATCTGAATGTGCTTGCAAATGTTTCGCTTTATCAATGATTTCAAACCTGTGCTTAAACTTCAGGACAATCCACGGCGGCACATTTGACTATGTCAGAATAAAGTCGCAATGTCTGTAGTTTCGATTTGATTTTCAATTCCTTCGAGGTTTCCGTAGTTTTGGGAGGTACCATAGATAAACAGACGTCCCCGTACGCTCAATTCTCTTCGATTTCTTGTCATTGGCCTTAGTACACATGAATACATATCTAGTTCTTTAGAATGAAAAACAATGTGAGCAGTGCCACAGACCGGTTAAAGGCTAGTTTACGCGTGTGAATGCAACACCCCCCGTTTTTGCGTTGATGGTATAACCCGAGCGGTAGGGAAGACCTGCAAGTGAGACAAATCAAGCCTGTGAAAGCGGAGTAACTTGACTTTTTATAACTATAAAAACGATTAAAAACGGAGCAGAGGTACGTACCATTAAAAAGTCACCCCTTAAATGTAAGCCACCCGTTTTGCTTGGCAACGGTGCCCTGTCTCGCGCGAACTGCCACCATGTATGTGCGGAAATTGTAAAAAGGAAAACGACCACTTGCTAGCCACAGCTGAGCTAGCGCTAGCGGCTAACTAGCGCCTAGCCGGCGCCGTAGCCCCGGACAGACTCTGTACCTACACCGTCACAACCTTCGGTGTACTTGGCTAAGGGAGAGCTAGCGCGCTAGCACGCTCCCTCGCCATCCTATTTCGGGGGTTGGCATTTGGTTAGCTCACCCGAACCTGGCCGCCTCGACTGTGAGGAAGCGGCGTGTCGGGGGCAGCGCTATTACTTCGTACATTTTCGTCGGGTGCCGGTATTTGTGTGCCGCTTTGCGAAACGTACGGCACGCTGGTGCTGTCTCCCCAAGACGTGAAATCAACTGGTCTAATGACGAGTATCAACATCAGGCCTCCTTCATCTCACGAGTTGACTATCACAAGGTACTAACGCCGGGGAAATCGTAATTACGACGTGAACGCGCGCAACCGTTTGACCCGACATTTGTGCCCTTATTTCAGTCACGTTCCTCAACCTGTCACGAATGTAATGGATGCTACGTGCCGCCTCTCGTTGTCCTTGTGCACAATGTTTTCCTCGTTAGCTGCACTGATATAATGGAAACAGTTGCCATGAGTGAGTGCGATAACGTTGAGCGTCGGTTGTCACAGTGTCACAGTCGCTGTTCATTGTGATGTTGTGGGGCGGGGGGGACAAAAACAAGCGACTTTGCCGGAACGACGCGCAGTTTATTTGTAAACAACGCACGGGAAGGGATACTTGAAATGCCCAGTAAACCGTTATTCAAAGTTTACCAGTGATATAATCATGGTACTGCTGATGCTACTGCAATATGATATCCTGCACTGTCAATGGGGGTTAAAAGTTGTCCCTGAACTGTCTGGTTTCTCTTGTTCAATAATAAAGTTGGATTAATAAGCAGCCCCTGCTTAAATATTAAAAAAAAAACTCAATATGAGCCATTGTCAAATTGATGATTCTTGTGTGTGCTTGTTTTGTTTTTTTGTTTTTCCTTTTTTTGGGGTATTTTTTTTGGTCCATTAGCTGAGTAATGTGGTCTAAATGTATGTATTTTATGCACTAGTTTGCTACTAAAAAAAACAACAACAATTGATGGAGGCAGCAGCTGTTAGCTTCTCCTCATTGCGAAACTACAAGTTTGTTTTTTTGTTTACATTTTGTTTTGTCTCTCTCTCAGGCAAACACAGAAAAACTACGATGTCCTTGAAGCCGCGGGTGGTGGATTTTGACGAGACATGGAACAAGCTACTGACGACAATCAAGGCGGTGGTGATGCTCGACTACGTGGAGAGGGCCACGTGGAACGACCGCTTCTCGTATCCTGCGCTGAGACGAGCGTCGCCCGCTCCGTCCGCTTGAAAGTTGTGATGTTCGGTGTCGCCTGAGCGTTCGCTCGTTAGTGTACATAACGCTAGAATCTTCAGCGACCGGGTCGTCGTCGCGTCGTCGTCGTCGCCTCCGTTCCCGGTTGAATATTTCATTGTGGTCACTGTTATTAAATCCCTGACTTTCGATACCAGTGATATCTACGCCTTGTGCGTAGCGTACCCGGAGCCTTTGGGCGAGAGGTTATACACGGAGACCAAGGTGTTTCTCGAGAATCACGTGCGGCAGTTGTACAAGGTGAGGACTCTTGGCGAGGCGTCGGCGAAGAACAAAATGTCCTCTTTCTTTTTTTTTCATGTCGAATGTAAAAACCGTTGTGCTTCTCTGCGTCTTCCAGAAAGTGTTGGAGTCGGAGGAGAAGGTGTTGGTGATGTACCACAGATACTGGGACGAGTACAGCAAAGGGGCCGACTATATGGACTGCTTGTACAGGTGACCCGTGCTGCATGCTGTGGTGTGGTGGTGATTTCACTCTCGGTCCCAAGCAGCTCACCGCCGTGTTTGCAGTATTCATAGTCGGTCACGTTTCATTAAAAAAAAAGTTAATTTTGTTTGTTTCCAAAGTATAAATGGAGATGTTTTCCGGGTGTTGTTTTAAGCAATGTGGCGCAAGACGACAATAGCTGTGATTATGAGCGGGCTCGGTTGGTGCCGACTCTTGTTATTTTGCGTCGTCACACTGGACTTATTCCACCCCAGTCATTTTTTTTTTTGTCGTTGTTGTGCACTGAAAATAACAACTTAAAACGGAAGATATTCGTGACGCTCCAGCTTTCATTTTGCTCTGTTGTTCCAAGTCGGTGCTCCCGTGAAGAGTTTTCAGATCTATTTTTATGCTCATCAGCCTCTTCCGTCTCCGTCCGTCCGTCTGTCTGTCTGTCTGTCTGTGCACAGGTGTGTATTTTTGAAAGCTGCTATCTTGAGTCAGCAGTATGGTTTTTCACTGGTGACACAATAGTAATGCATGTCATGAAATCCGGAAGAAAGTCACAAATTGATTCATTTTCAGCTTATTTTTTAGCTTCCGCTCCCGTTTCCCAGCTGTTGTCGTGCTTTGTGTTGCAAAGCCAGCAGCCTGCTGCGAAGTCAAAGTCGCAACGATGCGACGGCGGAGAAAACTCGACCGTCCGTGACCTCCTGCGGCAAACTGCAAGAACAGAGCAGGGAGAAAATGAAATTGTCCCAGGGACGGACGCTTCCCAGAACAATGTCTCGCTTGTAATGTGTCAGTGTTTAATCGTCAGTGCCCGCACGCTTGAATAGAAGGCTCGGGAACAAAAGTGAAAATGAAAGAACACACGGAGGAAAAAGACACATTAATATCAAACAGTCATAAAAATAAGTGCATTGTGATACTTTTTAAAGTTAATGATGACTATGAATGTACAATATGTCCCTTAGCAAATCCACAAATTTGCAGAGTTACGGCCTGTATTCCTCACATAACCAGCGAATATGCATCACGGTCACTCAAAACATGTTTCTGATTAACATGACATATTTTTTTTAAGTTGAATATTGTTGCGACATAGTCTTGCGACACATTTCACTGACAACCTTCCAGGGACGTCCGAAGTTGTTGTCCGGCAGCCCACATAGTGCATTCCAGATCATTGACTGTATATAAAGATGGAGAAAGCGCCTGATTTCAAAAATACGGCCAAAAAAAAAAAAAAAAACTGTGTTCTTGGTCTAATTTGGAGTCGAAATGGCCATAAAGCTGTGGCTCGTAGCCAAGTGTTGTCCTTCCATGCCCGATATTCAATCCTATGTCTCCTGACCCCTCTTGCAGGTATCTCAATACTCAGTTCATCAAGAAGAACAAGCTAACAGAAGCAGACCTGCAGTACGGCTACGGCGGAGTGGACATGAACGAACCTCTCATGGAGATTGGGAGGTACTGGCTGAGTTTCACCCGCAGTTCAAATGAATTTGCCGCGAGGCTAGTCTCTGTTTTCGCCAGCGACTCATAGAAATGAAGTCTCGTCCGCCGTGGCAGCCTGGAAGAAAGGCAGAGCCGCGGCTGTGCTAGTGGTTGAAAGTGTGATGAGCCTGTTCACCAAGTGCTAATCGACTTAGCTGAGCTAGTTTGCTAGCTTGCAAAGTTTTTGACAAACTGGTAAATCTGGAGTGCTACAGTGGTCAGAGGGGACAACTCTGTGATTTATAACGAACTTCAAAATAATAGTCATTTTTTATTCAATTTTTTTTTTTTTTTTTTTTTTTTGTGATTTGTAAAAGTTCCAGGATGAAATTCCATGAGAAAATGAATCGGGTTCTTAAGGTTCTTTACGTTGGAAAAACAACCTCTCTTCACTCTGCAGACGCGACCAACCTAACGCAAGCGCCCGTTTGCGCCCGTTTTGGCTTTTTTTGTGTGTCGTTTGCAGTTGGCTCTCGATACGTGGAGGAAGCTCATGATCGAGCCCCTGCAGGCTGTGCTCATCCGGATGCTGCTGAATGAAATCAAGAAGTAGGTTCTCCCGCGTGCCCTCAACTGGTCTGGCTTCCAAAAAAAAAAAAAAGAGTTGAAACACACCAACTTTTTTTCTTTTCTTTCCCCCCCCACCTCTTTGCAGTGATCGGTGTGGTGAGAACCCCAACCAGAAGGTCATCCACGGGGTCATCAACTCTTTTGTTCATGTTGAACAGTACAAGAAGAAGTGTCCACTAAAGGTAAACGTGGTGGACTCGGATCAAGAGCAGCTGTTTATAGTTCACGTTCACGTTTCTAAAGTGACGGTGACGTGCGGTGTGCCGAACGTGCGCGTCAGCCCTGACGCGTCCCTCCCGTCTTGCAGTTTTATCAGGAAATCTTCGAAGGGCTATTCCTGACAAAAACGGGGGAGTACTACAAACAGGAAGCCTCCAATCTGCTCCAAGAGTCCAACGTCTCACAGTACATGGAGAAGGTAGGCCGGTCGCTCTCACGCTGCCGCTCACAAGTTCTCCCGGTGGATCTGAGAGGTGGGAAGCGCGTCGCGACGGCTTCGTCGTCGTAATTTGGTTTGAAGTAGGGATGCGAATTATCGATGGATGCGTTCATCGTTAGTTGATCGACCGTATCGATCGATTGACGATTATTTGAAAAGCGGCGATTTTTCCTGAGAACCTAAATTTCACAATGAAAAATGTGTAAGGAGCACATTAGTAACCCTTAAATAATGTTGAGGGTCCAATGTGACCCATTTTTACATCAGAAATGTTCAATTAATTGAGACTGATTTAATTCAATTGAATCGATTAAATTCTTAATCAACAATTAATCGATAGTCGATTCATTGTTAACATCCCTAGTTTGAAGTATAACATCTCCGCTGTAGCCGCAACATGCAGGATCGGTGAATTGATTAATATGAATATCAGCAACGTTTGTACAAGACAGGCAAAGGCCAATCTGGCACGCTTGCCTGTCTTGTACAAACGTTGCTGATATTCATATTAATCAACTCACCGGTTAGTTATTAACTCGGCCCGGTAAGGCCTCTTGTTCAGCGTGAGAGCAGATGAGGAACACTCGATGGTGACATAAGAATTTAATCTGAATATTTGCTTTGCTGTTTACCCTCTGAGGCTGAGCTCACAGACCCTCTTGGCAGATAATCTGATTTTCTGAGCCATTCATGGACCTGATAATAAGAGAGCTTATTAAGGCTTTGCCGGATATGAGGGCGGTTGTACGAAAGAGGATTAGGGCCACAGGAAGAGAGAAAAAAATATTACAGGAAGGAGATTTTATTAAAGTTTTCATTTTGAGTTTTAAGTTGAAATTTCGTTGAATAAGGTCAAAATTTCGTGAAAGTAGTTGACATTTAAAAATGAAATTTCGTGAATAAAGTCAATGTAAAAAAAGAAAAAAATTTGCGATTAAAGTCGAAATTTCATGAATAAAGTCAAAATTTCATGAAAAAGTTGACATTAAAAAATTTCAAAACAAAAAGTTGACATAAAAAAAAAAGATAAAAAATTTGGGAATCAATAACATCGACATTAAAAAGGATGAAATTTCGTCAATAAAGTAGACATTTCATGAATAAAGTCAACCCAAATAAAGTGGAAATTTTGTGAATAAAGTGGATGGTCTCTTCCGTACAGTTAGCACGCTGTCTGCTGTGTTAATATTGTTGACAGTGTTTTGTCAAGTTATATATATGTATATACGTAGATCTGTGTTGCTTTTGCTGTTTCGCTTTTTGTTGCCTAATTGCCTTGACCGAGTCCATGCGACGGGTTTTACCGTTCCACCAGGTTCTAGCGCGGTTGAAAGATGAGGAAATGAGATGCCGGAAATACCTGCACCCCAGCTCCTACGCCAAAGTCATCCACGAATGCCAGCAGAGAATGGTGGCAGACCATCTGCAGTTCCTGCACGGGGAGTGCCAGAGCATCATCAGGCAGGAGAAGAGAGAAGGTCAGTGTCCTGTGACATTGAATAATTACATGCGTTACGTTCTGCGAAACGAAAAAGAGACTTCCGATTGGTGGAATTCCTTCATTCGTTCCATTCGTGACACTTCAGAACTGTTTCGTGTCAAAAGCCATGGACATTAATGTACGCCTTGAACTCTAATGCTGCATAATCCGTGCAAGAATAGCCGTTAAGACTTCTGCTGTTGTGTTGCTGTGCTCGTGCAGACATGGCCAACATGTACACCCTGCTGCGGGCCGTGGCCAACGGCCTGCCGCACATGATCCAGGAGCTGCAGGTCCACATCCACAACGAGGGCATTCGAGGCACCAGTAATCTCTCTCAGGAAAACGTCAGTACCGCAGCAGCCCGGCGTGGGTTCGTCTTGTTTTTTGCCGCCTGCAGCAATCTAACTGAATTTGAAATTTTCTTTCCCCTTTTTTTTTTTTCTCCTGCTGTATCCCAGATGCCAACCCTGTTTGTGGAGTCAGTACTAGAGGTTCACAGCAAATTTGTCCAGCTCATAAACACAGTTCTAAACGGGGATCAACACTTCATGAATGCACTCGATAAGGTATTTTGCTCCCTGACCCTTTAGAGTCAAGTCTTTTCTTTTTTTTTTTTTTTTCTTTTCTATATATATATATATATATATGTACACAAATTTGCAAATTTGGCTAAAATAAATAAAAAATAAAAATGATCATGTTAATTTTGAATATACTCCCTGTCAAAACAGTGATGTTTTCATCTTTGGACAGACTGGACTAATCTTGATTTCTTGATCTCTTTGTCAGGCGCTGACATCCGTGGTGAACTTCAGAGAGCCAAAGTCCATCTGCAAAGCCCCCGAACTGGTCAGTGCAGCGTGCGCAAAACACACCGCGCGCGCATTTATTTATTTTTTTCCCCCTGAAGACGACGAGCGCGCGACTTAACCCCGTCTCCACCTTCTTTGTCTTTTCCGCTGCGTCCGTCCGTCCGTCCGTCCGTCCAGCTGGCCAAATACTGTGACAACCTCCTCAAGAAATCTGCGAAGGGGATGACGGAGAACGAGGTGGAGGACAAGCTGACGAGCTTCATCACGGTCTTCAAGTACATCGACGACAAGGACATCTTCCAGAAGGTGACCGCCGCTTGCGTGGCGCGTGCAGACAAATGTCTCGTACCGGTTGGACCGGAACCTGCGTCAACTTTTGCTTTCCATGACTCTTTTCACTCTTCCCGCCCAGTTCTATGCCAGAATGCTCGCAAAGCGGTTAATACACGGCTTGTCGCTATCGATGGACTCGGAAGAAGCGATGATCAACAAGCTGAAGGTAAATCCAGGGTTGACGTCAACGCGGCCCCTTTCGATTCAAGCGCAGCCTCAGACCTCCCGGTCGCTCTCGCCCGCGTGTGTGTCTCTTCTTTTTGCAGCAAGCCTGCGGCTACGAGTTCACGAGCAAGCTGCACAGAATGTACACGGACATGAGCGTGAGCGCCGACCTCAACAACAAGTTCAACAACTTCATCAAGACGCAGGACACGGTGGTGGACCTGGGCATCAGCTTCCAAATTTACGTGTTGCAGGTGAGCCGAGGCTGAGAGGCCTCATTCGGGGGGGGGGGGGGCAGTTCGCCGCGGCAAGTCCGGGACCGATCCCCTCGGCTTGTCTCACGACGACAACAAAAACCACACGGGAACGAGATTTTTTATTTTTTTTATCCCTTTTCCCACCCGCTCGAGGCGATCTCGCGCGGGTGGGATCTAGTTAGGGATCAGCAAACGTCAGTCTGTGGGAAAGGAGAAGGTGGCCAGCAGTTGAATGAATGAATGATTGTTTTATTTTGTATGAGTGACAGACATACAAAGCAGGGATGCAAATTATTGATTCATTCATGAATAGCTAGTTGATCGACCGTATCGATCGACTGGCGATTAATTGATAAAGCGGCCATTTTTCCCGAGAACCTAAATTTCACAATGAAAAATGTGTTCGGAACACATTGTTTAACCCTTAAATAATGTTGAGGGTCCAATGTGACCCATTTTTACATTAGAGAACAGTAAAAACGCCCTAAACATTGATGCCCTGACTTTAAGTTGACTTCTAATGGGCCGCATTTCAACTTTTAAAAGTTTTAAAGTAGTTTGTTTTCGGTATATTATGACCATCACAGCATCTACAGGTGAATTGCTCTTTCCTGCCACTACACTGTTACAATGATATTAACTGGCCGTGTAAAAAAAATAATTATTTTTTTTTGCGAAAATTAATTGCGACTAATTTAATTTAATCGATTGAATTCTTCATCGACAATTAATCGACAATCGATTAATTGTTAACATCCCTAATACATACGAAACGGATCGGCTCGAAGCCAACTATTAAACTATTAAATTTACAATCAATCACGGTGTTAGAGACAAGATCATTAGGCTACTTTGCATATTATACATAGACCAATTTGGCACAGAATTAAGTACGCAAACAATTCATCAAAAAAGTAAACAAAAAAAAGTAAAGAAGTAAATAAGTAAAGTAGGATGTTCTTGCAGAAATTCAAACAGTCCTATCATAATTTATGAGAAATAAGGAATAGCTGACCATGGCTTTTTAAAGCAGATAGGCCGAGAGAAGCGGTAGCAGGCGAGAAATCGTTGAGAACGCAGTAGTTTTAAGTCTCCGTGGAAACATTCGCCTTCGTGCGAGCGTGTCCTTAAAACCACACGAGCCACACGTTGCAACAGTGGCCACTATTTCCTCACAGTGACGACGACGTCGCATTGAAGGTTTAGTGGCGTCAGAGTTCCATTCGACGTCGGCGTTCCTCGACGAATGACTCATTAAACTGGGACCATGTTCACTCAGTCGAACGGAGTGGGGTTTGTCTCCACCTCCGCCTGAACGCGCGTGCAACGTCTTCCCTGTTTCCGCAGGCTGGAGCTTGGCCTCTCACGCACGTCCCCTCCTCCACGTTCGCCATCCCTCAAGAACTGGAGAAGAGCGTGCAGATGGTGAGGCGCCGCCTCGAGGACGTGACGGGTCAAAGGGGAACGCTGCTTAACGTCAAACCTCTTGTCTCATCTTTTTTTTCCCAGTTTGAGTTGTTCTACAATCAGAACTTCAGCGGGAGGAAGTTGACCTGGTTGCACTATCTTTGCACAGGTACCGCCAAAGCTCTTTCCTGTCGTTGCCGCCGTCCCAGAACCAGAAGCTTAAAACGATGACTGTGAAAATGACTCCCGTGTCTCCTCAGGCGAGGTGAAGATGAACTACCTGTCCAAGCCGTACGTGGCCATGGTGACCACCTACCAAATGGCCGTGCTGCTCGCCTTCAACAACAGCCAGACCGTCTCCTACAAGGAGCTGCAGGACGGCACGCAGATGAACGAGAAGGAGCTGCAGAAGACCATCAAGTCCCTGCTGGACGTCAAGATGCTCAACCACGACTCGCAGAAGGTCAGCGTGGACTTCACTTCTGAAATCTGATGAATTCATACTTGAGATGGTTCAGCTTTTTTTCTTTTTTTTTTTTTGCAAATTAACCTACTGCCATAATCTCTGTCGTCCTATAAATAGGCACATTCCCTGCAATTATTCATGCCTATTGTTTTGAGATTGAGTCGATGAAAGATCCTCCCTCAAAATTTATCAAACACACATTTGACCAAAGTGGGATTTTTGAAGGATAGTCGGGCTGGTAACATTCCTCAGAAATCAAATTAGAATTTTTGGTCTTAGAAATTGGCCCGAATATTGAATATATTTGAATATTATTAATGTATGTATTAATATACATAGATTTTTTTTCCCTAAAGAAAATGACTTGTTATTGTAAAAACAGTACACCATTATATCCACCAGAGGGCGCACCCTGCCAAATGTCTGCGTGCGTTTCTGGTTAAAAATGTTTTGTACAAAATTTGAATATTACTTTTTTACATTCAAATGCAAGAATTGTTTTCCCATATTCGAGGAATATCCAAAATTCAAATATCAATTTCCCAGCCCTTGTGGATAGCGATGATAATTTAATTTTTAATAAATGATCGCCACTGATATCCAACAACCTTATTTATTTGTTCACCTTTCTCATTGGCCGCAGGAGGAGATTGAAACAGAGTCCACGTTTTCACTAAATATGAGCTTCACCAGCAAGAGGACGAAATTCAAGATCACTACGTCGATGCAGAAAGACACGCCGCAGGTGAGACGCCGCCGCCGCCTTCTCAGCCTTCTTGCCCCTCTTAAAAGCACTTCGCAACAATCTTTTCCCGTGTGCCGATCAGGAAATGGAGCAGACGAGGAGCGCCGTGGACGAGGACCGCAAAATGTATTTACAAGCAGCCATCGTGAGAATCATGAAGGCCCGCAAGATGCTCCGGCACAATGCCCTCATCCAGGAGGTGTGTGTGTGTGTGTGTGTGTGGAAGGGTGTCTTTCCTGAGTCTGGGTCTCGTGTTTTCTTTATGTTTGTGCCCAGAATTACAGATTCTGAGGGTCAAGGCTCTAAGTTTAAAGGTCCAGTGTGTAAAACTTTGCCTGATTGATGATTTTTATATGAGTATGAGCTTAATACACTGCCCATAAATACATTAATACTTGTGTACAATAACAGTAATTTGGTTTCCCTACCCTTAGAAAGGTTCTCTTACATATAAGAATATACATAGATCAATTGGCTGCCATCTTGCACCGCCATATTTCTAAGGAAGCCTGGTGTGGACAATTCATATAATTGGGGTGAATGCTCGCGTCCTCCAATAAACCAACGAAGAAGAAGGTGGACGAGGTATCCTGGTTTGTGCTTGCAGGCCATCGTAGCTCACTGGCAAGCTCGGGAGAGGGAGGCTACAGAGTCCCCCGGGACTGAAGTGAAAAGTGAAAAAGAGCGCTGCAATCTAAAATGTAACCACTTGATGTCGCCGTTTCTTCTTCGAAATCTCGAAATTTGACACACTTGACCTTTGGACAGAGAGACTGAATCTGACGGGGAATGATGCTGCTTCGTCTACGGTTGACGGCTGACGTCCACCCCGATTTTAAACCCTATTGCTGTCAACAAAGCTTCGCAAAAAAAAAAAAATCAAATTCATCGACTTGTTGTTTTGCAGGTGATCAATCAGTCCAAAGCCAGGTTCAACCCGAGTATCAGCATGATCAAGAAGTGCATCGAGGTGCTCATCGACAAGCAGTACATCGAGCGGAGCCAGACCTCGGCGGACGAGTACAGCTACGTGGCTTAGGCCTCTCCGGGGGAGGGAGAGGCGAAGCTCTCACACCTGCCCGACCTGCAGGGGCCGACGGGAGGGAGGCGGTTGCTGCCTTGTCGGGCAGTTGCGGACTGAAAATAAATAAATAAAAGGAAACCCAACAAAAACGCAAAAGATGAAAACGAAAGGACTCCTCTATCCTCTCTTAGGCTTTTGGACGGCCGTCGCCCTGCCCTGATTATATGCGGTGACTGCAAGCAGGACTGGTGCCTCCATCGTTCAAAGTACAGCAACAACAAACGGAAAAAAAAAAAGGTCATTGTGTCACGTCGGACATCACCACCACCACATTTCCCATCACCACCACCACACTTCCCACCCACCTCCTGATTATTTTTAAAGCTGTTTACAACATCACCAGTGCCGTGCGCGTGTGCGTCGCAACAACTAAGAGAAGAAAAGAAAGGAACGCCTGCGGCTGTTGGACGGAGCGGAGAGAGGGAGAGAGAGAGAGAGAACGAGAAGCATCGGCAGCCAGAACAGACCCCACTGGTGGCTACACATTAAAGAATCCTGCTTTCTTTTTCTCACATTTGGAGTTGTCGTGTGTTTTATTTTTATTTCTTTGTTAAATGTACTGACTTAGGAAAAAGAAAAAAAAAAAGAGACCCTATTGTAATAAAACTGGTTATACTGTTTATGTATCATCTTTCAAATGTAAAGAGGAAATGAGGCGACAAACATGATCGTGCTGCTTGTCAAATAAATAAAAACAAAAGGTTTTATGTAAATATTTTGTCTCGAGTGCCCCTATTTTTTATATATATTTTATCTATTTTTATTTTTTTTTTAGCAAATTTTCATCTTGACAGTAAATGTCAGTTAGTCTACAAGTGACTCTTTTTTTGTATTTTCAAACACAAGAGGCAAACTTTATAAGTGGCGCGTTGACCATCTTCTCTTCATCGATAACCAGATGCAATTTTCAAAAATTCCTCTAGATGGGGTCATCGATCTTCGGAAACATCGAGCGGCGTTGAGCAAGGATCCTTCAACTCACTGGTATGACTGACGGGAGATCACAGAGGAGTGTGGCGTGGAGACCTCTCCTCAGTTTGCCAACGTCTGTCATTGAGGGAACTTCTCGGTCGGCGACAAAACAGCAGTAAACGTGGAGATACTTCTGTTAAAAAAAAAAAAAAAAATGGATAGAAAAATGCCATTCAGTGATATCTATGACCAGCGAGCCATTATTGGAAGTTTACACTTTTAATATTAATAACCAATATTATTTTCTAAATGTTTTTTTTCTCTCTGTACTGAAAACCGAACAGTGACCCCAAAACAGGATTCCTCTAAAACAATCACCTCTCTAAATAAAGTATCATCCAGTTTTATATTTAACTTCGCTACAGCATAGTTGAAATGGTTCCACTTCAGCCAACGACAACGATGATAAATGTCAAGTTATTTTTAACGGAATTTGTATCTTTGGTGTTTTGTAAACACAAAAGAAACGAGCATGTTTATCCAATGAAATAAGTAGAAAGTACAAATATTGGTGTGCAAATGTAGGAAGTAATAGTTATCAGAAAAAGAAATAATTGAAGTGAAGTACAGATATCTGAAAAAACATACATAAATACAGTAACAAAGTATTTGTACCTCGTGACTTCCCACCTCTGCAAAACGCACACTTTGAAGCACATTAAAATAAAGATTAAAAAAATATTTTGCTCTTGTAAGAACCAAACTGAAATGTTAATATCTCATTGCACTTACAGTCAGTAAACATTTCATCTGCTCGGAACATGGGGTGTAAATATTTGGGCGTGATGACACTGAGCTGTGTAAATCACAGGCAAGCATCAGAGTTTTTCGAGCACAGGAGGTGGTCAGGGCATCTATCTTCTGCTCTTCCTCTTTGTTTTTTTTTTTGTTTTTAATCTCAACTCAACGAAACCTCTCCATTAACTATAAGATGCCCACAAACCTTGACTAAGTCGTCAGATGTGCAAAACTTTATGGAAACGACCAAACTAACCACACACGTCCAACGTTGTTGGGCTCCTCCTCTGTGCATTCCTGATGCGCACTGGATAACCTGCCGGCTGGGCCGCTCGGGGTTTGAAGAAGGTGACATAATGGACGTGTTGTGACAGGCGCCGAGTCTCAATGTTGTTACTATCAGTTCTTTGACTATTACACAGTCACAGGAACACCAAAGACACGTTGAGACGTGCCAGTTTGTGAAATAAACAGCTAAAACAAAATGCTACAACTGTGCGAATAAGGCTCACAGCAGTGCTTTGTGTTGAGAAAACGGCCATTAAGAAGGTTATAACCCTCCTCAGTCTGTACCTCGTCCTTGGTGTCAACATCAACATTTTTTAAAGTATGTAATCTTTGGAGATTTTGAGAAAAAAACACCGACATCAAGTGGTTACATTTTAGATGGCGGCGCTCCTTCAATCAAGGCCCTTTGGGACTCCGAACCCAACCTCTCCCGATCTCGCCAGTAAACTACGGTGGCCTTCACACACAAACCTGGATCCCTCGTTCACCGTCTCCTTCATTGGTTTCTTTGAGGACACAAGCGTTCACCCTAAATACAAAACACGCTGTCAGGCAGCTGGATTGTCTTGGAAATATGGTGGTGCACGATGGCAGCTAACTTGCTATATGTAAATTCTTATACTGTATATACATAAACATTGTTCTGAGGGTAGAAAAGACAAATTACTTTTATTGTACTGCGACAATACACTTTTATTCATGTATTTATGGGCAGTATGTCAAGCTTTTACCTATTTAAAAAGTCATAAATCAGGCCAGATTTTACAAACTGGGCCTTGAAATGATGGAGCGTGGGAAAATCAGTCTAAAGGTGTTTAAACAAGATGGATTTTTTTTTCAAAAAATGATGATTTAAGGTGGTGTATTGACCCTGACGTGATTTGAACACGCAACCTTCTGATCTGGAGCCAGACGCGCTACCGTTGCGCCACAGGGTCCCGCACACGCCGGACAGCTGTCTATTGTCAGCAATGAGGACGGATGCAGATAGATTTGCATATCAAAAATATATTTTGACTCATAATTTCCCCTGCACGTACAGAAGCTGCTTGCCCTTATCTGTTCGTGTCCACTCGTTTGGATTACACGAGATCATAAAGAATTAGAGCCGCGGGGAGTGAAGCTCCGCGGGAAGGCTGCACTTTCTTTTTCCGTTGTCTGTGAATTGGGTCACGCTGGAGATCCAGCCTCTGGCACATCACTTCCTTTGCAATGCATCTCAATTATTTACTTCCATGCATGGCAGTTATGTCCTGGCCTGTCCAGGATATACTGTCGGCCTCGGGAGACGCATTACAGGTGTAACTCTGTGAAGACAGACCGGACACACTTGGGTGTCCTGCACAAGGAATGACGTCACCAAAGTGTTGCCTCTTTTCCCCTCTCGATGAAATCAAACTCATCTTTAAGGTGACAGCGTATCATACATACGCCATCATAAGGAATTGACACCCACTGTGCAATGCCAACACATTTTGTATTATTCTGATTCCTGAGTTTTTAAAAAAAAGTTTCACAATGGCACAACACGCATCCTGCTGAGACAACTAATTTAAAAGCCCTTCCCCTTATCTAGCGGCTGACCAATCACATTTGATGACCATAAAAGGTATCGCCCACATTGACTTTTCAGGTTGAAGGAGCAGAAACTCCTTCTCAGCAGATGAACTATAAACATAATCCACAGTCACAAATCATTTTGAGTTGAGTGCAGAATCTTTGTGTCACAGGTCACATGAGAGATATGCTAGACATGTGCATCTATCTATCTACTGTATCTATCTATCTATCTATTGACACACAGACAAGGTAGTTAGTTCCAGATCTTTTCCTGGAAAATTCCTGGTGCTGAACAATTGCACACAATATGCATGCATGAATCAATGCATACTACTTATAAGTATGGCAGGTGAAATACTGTGGAGTGTGGTTGGGGTTGCGTTTCCCCACAACCTCAACCTCCTTCCAGCATAACATAAAGTCACATGCGGAGAGCATGTTAGGTGTGTTAGATGTTTGTGGGCAGCCTCTGGATGGGGTTCAACATTATTATTGTATTGCACATTTTTTAAATCCTTTTTTTTTTGTTAAATTATTTATCTATATGAATTATTTTGTGTGGGTTTTATACACTTTCTGTTTGACAATTGACAATTTCCCATCACCTCCGTGGACAATAACATACTTATAAGAGCAGTGACACTGATAGATACATACAGTAGATAGATAGATAGATAGATAGACAGACTCGGTGCAGTTGTGCGCCACAACTGTTGGACTTGCAACACGCCTCGACATTCCCGCTGCCTGCTCGAACATGTGGGCGCCGCAGCCAGTTGCGGTGCGCTCTCCTTGCGCGCGCGCGTATGTTGACAGTGCGTTTTGACCGTGTGTGTGTGTGTGTGTGTGTGTGCGCGCGCGCGCGTATGTGTGTGTGAGTCGACGCCGCCGCGCCGCCGCGCCGCCACCCAGCAGCCCTGCCTTGAGGAACCAGCGCGGGGCTTCGTTCTCCTCCGAGAACAGAGAGGACAACAACTTTTTGTCTGTGTTTTTTTTTTTTTTTTATTTTTTTATCGTATTGTTTTGTTGTTTGTGTGTTTTTCCCTGTTTTTGTTTTGTTTTTTGTTTTGTTTGGAGGGTCGAGTTTTTGGGGACGCGGCAGCCCGGAGTCGTGAGGATGTTTTTCGGGGAACGTCTCGCCTCGTCGCCGCGGCTCGTCGCTCCTCTGCGGGATTAATTGATCACGAGAAAGGCGGAAATATGAAAGTGACGGTGTGCTTCGGGAGGACCCGTGTGGTCGTCCCGTGCGGGGACGGCAGCATGACGGTGTGCGACCTGGTCGAGCAGGCGGCCATGAGGTACCGGAAGGCGATAGCCAGGTAAGACCCCCCCCCCCCCCCAACCAACACCTCCTCCCCTCACACCGACCACCCACCGGCAACTCGGTGCAACGTTCCCTCGGTTCGCTTCGGCTCCTCTTCCTCGCGCATCCACCGAGCGAACCGAGAACATGGCGCTGCTCGGAGCCCGGCGGAGAGGCTCGTCCCCCCCCGCCCGCCACCCTCCACCGGTTTCCTGTCACTACCGGCGAGGTGAACAAGTTATCCGAGAGTTTCCAAAGCGGAGTTTTATTATTATCATTATTGTTATTATTATTGTTATTATTATTGTTGTTAATACTTTTTCTTCGACGTGCTTCTCGTAGCTGTCACAAACTCTCGGACGTCTTTGGAGACAGTTTGTGCAGCAGTGAGGAGCAGTGAAGGAATGGATGGAGGAGTGGGGCGGGGGTGGGAGGGGGCGGGGGGGGGGGGTGGTGGGGTTAGTTTAGACCAGGGGTGGGCAGTCTTTTTTGACCAGTTCTACAATTTGACAGAGGGGTCTATGGATGCAGTGTGTATGAGGGATATGTAGAAAACATGTAGTTTTAATTGCTTTAATGTCAACTGGAGATGAAACAAAGCAAAGTTACGACAAAATATGTCTTTTAAAGCCCTGCGGTGTTCAGCTCTTTATTGAAATGACTATTAAAACACTGAAAAAAAATGGATGAAATACAGTTATTTTTTCTCACTTACTGACTACAAATATAATTTCTTCAAGTTCAAAAAGCTTGACCGGCCGCAGGCCGTAGTTTCGCCCGTGCCTGGTTTCGTGCAAGGGTGGGCAAGCTTTTTGACTGGTGGGGGTCACAATGGCTTGTAAAATATGGGAGGCGCTGTAGGAGCAGATGGATGGAAGAAAAATATATCACGGGATATTGTGGAAAACATGAGCGAAAGTGGTTCAACACAATCAGCGTCTTTGAAGCCCCGCAGTATTTATCGTTTTTGAAATGACTCTTAAAACACCAAATTTTATTCATTTTCAGGCGAAAACACCTGCTTTTTACCCAAATTAAACAAGACTATAGACCTTGACCACCTTTCTTTTAGTATCCAGCAAACCCCCAGCCCAGATAAGGAGAAGCAATGATAGAAAATTGAATGGAGATAGTTTTCTTTGCTTGTTTTCATTTCAAACCAACATTTTTTTTTGTCACAAGCAACACCAAAGTTGAAAAGCTGACGATACGATGTGTTGGAACAAAATTCCGCTGAGACGCACAGCAACAATTTGGGCAGAGCTGAAGTAAATCCCTCTCGGACTCCTCGCCTCACACCTGAGTTGAGGCACGCGAGGCTCCTGGAACCTCCTAAAAAAAAAACAAAAAAACAACAGATGGTATATTTTACCGCTGCCTCTGTCGCCGTTGCGTCGTCACGTCTACCTCCAAAAGCAAACATTGGCAAAGTAGGTCAACATTAACAGTCACTCATGAAGAGCACTTCCTCCTTTCGTACACAGCGACACCCGCCCACCCCCTGCGCATTCCCAAGAGTTTTCAATTTATTTATTTATTCATTAAATCATTATTTGCAGTCGTTAAGCCGAACAGGGGCGACTGGTCCATTGATCCATATTGTGATGTCTGTCATTTAGAAGCGCAGTAGGGGGGGCGACTCGACTCTGGGCCAAAGCCAACTCGTGGTGCGACGCGGTGCCTTCAAAGACCTTCGGACTATGCTGTCAAATATGGATGACATATATTTCGAGTGACATTCCACAACGTTGCGGTGATGATGGTCAAGACTGCAATTTGAACACTCAAACAAAGTGCACGTGTAGCTGAGTCGTGCTCAAGTACTCAATCCACCAGTCAACTTTTATTTACCAAGTGCGAAATCAGAGGCACCTCGAAGTGCTTTTTCAGTTTGACAGATTCAGTTTGTTGAATTTCCTATTGAAAAAAAAAAAAAGAAGCCAAAAATTCAAATGAAAACACTGTGTTTAAAACGCAGACGCTCTTCTCTGGACCCGTTGAATCTACTTTTAGCATCATAAAAAAAAAAAAAAAAAAAAAAGTTTGAATTATTTAGGCGTAACGAGAGAGATGTGAGCAATGAGGCTGTTACGCAAGAGTGCATTGTGTTGTGAATTTTTTGTTTCGTTTTGTGCAGCATGTAGTTAACTTTTGCCAGGATAAAGTCAACAGAAGTACCGTTTTTTTTTTTTTTTTTTTTGTATCATCCTGTTATTCTAGCTAAGAATAGTTGCATAGTTGTGCTCTGTGTCATCGACCGCTGTCAGTACTGTGTGCATCAGAAAGATGGAGAAGTTTTGACCCAAGTTTGGCGGTGGGCCGTTTTACGAAGCTTAATTTTTTTTTTTTCACCGTAGTTGACCTTGCCAACTTATTCTTGGCAGAATCACCAATGATTCCACCTTCTCCTTTCCATTTCTTTCCTCCTTGCAACAAAGTAATGCGACACATTTCAGCAGGTTCTCGTCAGGCCAATACTTCCGTCATCTGCCTGCCTCTCGCAAACACACGCGACACGTCCCAGGTTGCAAAGATGGTTTCACAAGATGGAATTGAATTCAGCACTCGCACCTCCGGCAACCACTCCTCTGTGATATTGCACCTCTTAACCCCTTCCGGGTTGACGGACCCCGCCGTCCAATATTGTGACAAGCTGTGTCGGTCTGCCCCCCCGTCCTTCTCTTGAGACCCTTCAGTCGCCGGCTGCAGTCTCAGAAGGAACCAGGAAGCGCATGTCAAGCATCCACTCAAGGGCCTTTAAGTTTCCAGTCAATCTCTTTCACTGGATGCAGTCATGCAAGATTCACTGCCTCAGCCTGCATTTTTCTCTGTTCCCCTGCTAATTTTAGCGGTGCAGCGCAGTGCAGTGCAGTCTTTGCAGTTATGCAAGAAAGAGCGTCATGTAGATGTAATTTTTGTGGAATTTTGCGTGTGGAGTTTTTCAATGCTGGCTCCTTTTACAGTCCACTTCAGCCGCGGCTGAAGCACGGCTGATCTGTAATTTCATGCTAACACGTCTCGACAGTCGAGCTGCAATTTCTTTCCTTTCTTTCTTTCTTTTTTTTTTAAGTTCCGCCTGGATCTTTGTTTCCCACAGCCGCCCCGTCTTAAATGCAGGCTTAAGCCTAAAAGCATGTAATTTCCCATAAATTCAGAGAATCTGGCCCAGGAGACATGTCACTGCAAAGTCATGTTGTTGAAATGCCCACGTGAGGAAGACAACATGGGTGAGCACCACAACGTCCTGCATTTATTTTGGCTTTTTCATCACAAAAGGAGAAAGTCAATGCGTGTATGTGTGTGTTTTGTTGTTGTTGTTGTTGTTGTGTTGAAGATGAGTTTTCACTAAAATAATAAAACACCACCTTGCACCTCTCCCCTGTGAGAAATGAAAGCTATGCATGAAGAACAGAGACGTTTGTTCGTAGGATCGCTGGGTTTGTTTGTTCTAGATTAAATTGTTTTTGCATCCCAGTTGTGGTTCGGTTGATTGTCATCCCTAAATAATGCGTCACGTTGTGAACGCACGGATAGATCGTAACTTGTAGAGAGTCATGACGAATGCGGTCCTGCATCGTGAGGACTCACTTGGAAATTACAGAGTGTAACACCTCATGACTTGTGAGTTATGATTTGTTTTGGCGGTAGATTGAGGCTGTGATGATGATGTGCTGGTGTTGCGTTGCAGTTATATCACCGTCGCCATGCTTTCAAATCAGCTGAATGTTTTGCATGATGCCAAACAGCTGGAGAAAAGCAAGAGTTAATGAAAAGAATAAGCGTTCAGGTCTTTTCAGAGTGTGTTCAGTGGGAAATAATGCATGCATGTATGCATGTTTATTCAATGATACACACAGGCTTCAATACTGGCTCAATGTTCAATATTTCTTCATTAAATACTATCCAGGCAGTGTGACTGGCTATGTTTTTGCATTCTTGTAATTAGTGACTGTGAAAGAAGAAAGAGTTTATGTTAGCTAAAGTTGCTCAAGCCATCAAAACTTGGAGAAAAAAATATCACTTTAAGATTCATTCATTCATTCATCTTCTAATGCCCACTTATTCCAATTCAGGGTCACGGGGGTCTGCTGGAGCCTATCCCAGCTGTCTTAGGGCGAAGGCAGGGTGACACCCTGGACAAGTCGCCAGTTCATCGCAGGGCCACATAGAAACAAACAACCATTCACACACCTACGGACAATTTAGAATATTCAATTGACCTCACATGCATGTTTTTGGAGTGTGGGAGGAAGCTGGAGAACCCGGAGAGAACCCACGCAGACACGGGGAGAACATGCAAACTCCACACAGAAAGGTCCAGGCCCGGGCCCCGGAATCCAACCCACGACCTTCTTGCTGTGAGGCGGCAGCGCTAACCACTGCGCCACCGTGTCGCCCCACTTTAAGATTGTATGTTGTATTTAGACATGGGTAGTGCTGATTTTTTTCCAGAGCTGCCCACTAGTCCGAGTTAGGGTTACGATTAGGGTTACGGTTAGGGGAGGTCGGACTAATGGGAGGTCGGACTAATGGGAGGTCGGACTAATGGGAGGTCGGACCAGTAGGAGGTCGGACCAATGGGAGGTCGGACCAATGCCGCGCTCCCGATTTTTTTCTATCTTTCGTCACAGTTTTTCCTTTGATTGGTGTTGCTTTCTTCATCTCTAGGCCGTCAAGAAGCGAGCAAATTGTTTTCTGATGGTGCAGATGACTTGAACACTTGTTGCGGAAGCACAATGCAAAGCAGAAAAAAGGGGCCAAACGTTACTGGAGGAGCTGTCAAGGCTCATTGGTTCACCGCACTCAGCGGCGTGCCGCTTACGTAATGGAGAGGAGCCGCTGGACGCCAGTGCGAATGCACCAGCGGCGGCGGGTAATTGGGAGTTTATCATGTGAGCGGACCGCAGTACCCGGAGCTCTGCGATGGCCTGCTGGGCGACGGAATCCATCGCTGGTGGACGGCGACTGAGCGATCGAGTCGACGGAGGGTTCAGCTGTGGTCGAGCAGCAGTGATTTTACTTTCTTGCGCAGCGGGGAACCAAGGAGGAAATCTGCGCTCGGTGATTCTCTCCTCCTTTTTTTTTTGCATCTTCTTTGAATCCCTTTGTCCTTGGATCGTTCTTCTCTGTCTTGCTTATTCTTTTATGGGTGTCGCGTTTTCCCCCCAGCTGGTCGAGCAGCAGCCCAGGATTCACGAACCTTGAACTCTGCCCGTCCAACTGTTTTTTAAAAAGTTCACCCAGTAAAGACGCGTGTCACGTGCAGCGTTGACCCCGCGGCTGTGCAAAGAGAGTTTGCTGCGTTAGAAGACTGCAAGGTGGAAAACACGCTTTACTTCTACAACAAGGAGATTAACATTATGGAATTTCACCCATGAGAACGGCCCAGGCTTCTCAATTGCGACTTGTCCCATTTAGATTTAGCTGCGTGTGCGCAGGGGCGCCTCACAAGTTTGAAGTCATGTTAGTTGCTGCGTTATTTGAAGTGTGGCATGCCAATGTGTGCATGTTTGACAGTGAACAAAACTAGTGAAAACTAGCACTTTGTGCTAACACACTGTACACAATGACTCTACGAGTTGTTCAACTGTGCAATGAGCAATGTATCTGTTATGTCCATATCAAATAAATAAACATAAACATAAACAAGACAGTAACATAAAGGTCAAGTGTGTCAAATTTGGCTTAATTAGTGGCTTTTTTTTATTGGTAAATAAATTGTTGCGATAATGTTTTCTTCCGATAACGCCAAACAGCTTTTGCTGCCACCGGCTACAAATGCTTATCTATGAAGGTTCTCATGGCGACGGGCTCGTCCAATTGCTCAATAGTGGTTTTCCCACGTCTGTTGTCGCCCTCTTCTTACCATTGTCTCTCCATTCCTCTTCAACTCACGCTCCCACAGATAAGGCACGGCAGCACGACGGGTTCACTTTGGGTAAGGCTAGCATTAAACTCCCTTAAGAAAAAAAAAAAAAAAAAAAAGTCTGGTAGCAGTTAAAGCCGCTGTGTGGGAGAACCTGACAGAATGAATTGCCCGGTCCCCCCTGCTCTTTGGAGACACTGCTTTTTATGCACCGCTTGCTCTGTCCGCGGAAGATGCATTTTCTTTTAGCTCGTGTTGCGACAGGCCTGCTGATCTCCATCTATTATGCTGTCAAAACACATTCTCCATGTTGCCAGTTTTGCACACTGGCAATTTGCTTTCGATAAAAGGCCGGATTATCGCACTGTTCGCCAGCTCGCTGTTGCCGCTCGACAGCCCACTGCAGCTGCGTATTTGATTTTCCCAGAACGGAAAGTTTAGGCAAGGTGACATGTTGCAAATGTGTTTCTGGCACCGACCGTCAATATTATGGTTGCTAAAGCCGCCAAGGATGGAAAAGCACTTTGGACCTGGTCAACAAGATCTTAACAGGCTGTCTTCACCGCTTCCCGCTGCCTCTACACTGCATGTCTTAATACTAATACCAGATTTATCAAGAAACACTGTATTATTATTATTATTTTTTATTTTTTATCTCCCATTCATGAATGGTTTACACTGTACCTCAGCTTTTCTACTTGGGGAAAAGGGCTCCACAGCACACAAAGAAGAAGAAGAAGGCTTTTATGTTTTCCAGGTAGAGTTATGCAATCCGTTCTCATGCAGTCCGTCGCTCTGCAGGCGGAAATAATGAAACAACCCAAACTGCAATGGATGCACACTAGAGCAGACGAACAGATGAGTAAAATGTTTTTCTTCTATGAACCTTTGGTTGATTACTTCCTGTCGCTGACCTCTCAACTGACCTTAACAGATAGGATTAGTCTCCTTATTATCATCTATCCATCAAAATTGCGGTTGCATGGCAATCTGTAACTCGGCCAGAAGGGCAATATGTACCGTAGCCTCGTTCAGACTGCTGGCCAAAATCCGATTTTTAGCCCAACCAGTTCGAAAACGGATGGCCAATCCAATTTTTGCAAAAATGGATTGAAACCACCTTCGGGAGGTAGTTTCAAATCACATTTGGACAGACGCGTCTCAGTGTGAACAGCTCCGAACTCACCAATCGGTTTTGACTGTCCATGACGTCACTCTTCGCTACGCAAGACCCGATACGCCAGACCCAGAGATCGCCACTCGAGGTTTGGACACTTGCTAAA
The DNA here is from genome assembly GCA_009823395.1 of Thamnaconus septentrionalis. NCBI lineage: Eukaryota > Metazoa > Chordata > Actinopteri > Tetraodontiformes > Monacanthidae > Thamnaconus > Thamnaconus septentrionalis. The sequence goes on from CM020520.1 coordinate 12,841,403, forward strand.
AAACAGCGTGGACAGTCAGCTGCACAAATCTGATTTGTGAAGGAATCTGATTTGAATCAGATTCGCCTGCAGTCTGAACGCAGCCCATAAGAACCACAACCACGGCTGTGAAACTGCGTTCTTTGAAGCTTCAGCTCTGTGGGATGCAGTGAAATGAACCGCAGGATTTAGCCGACTGGTGGTTTGAGAGGAATGGCTTTAAGTCCACGGGGTCAAGTGAGCCAAGTGGCTTCTGTTAACAACTCCATTCAGGGATAAAGTTGTGAGGAGTGAGGAGTGCATTTCAGGTCTCACCATGTCCGTTTCACTCTTCGCCAATGGCCACCTTTCCGTGTGATTAAGGCCAATTACAGAGGTGATGTTTGTTTTGAAGTATTGAAGCCGCGCACGGAGCTCAGAGTTGTTTCTCTCTTTTCTGACAGTGCACGTCTCAGTGCTGTGCCAGTTCTTGCCTCGGGCCGCATCCAAGTGTGAGCAAGTTTAAGCAAAGGCCAACTATGCGGTTTGCAGTGTTTCAACACGCCGGCAGCGTCAGGTCCTCCTGGGCGTGATCTGCTGTTTTGTCAACAGCTCGTTTTTTTTTTTCCGGCGGCCACGGTCGCAGCTACACACGGCTCAGTCAATGGAGCGAAAGGCAGGGCTGTTTGTCCAAGACTTAGGAAACAAGACCTCCAGGTTGGTTTGCCTTCAGGAAGTTACAATTGGGAAGTGAGGTTTGAATGGATGAAAAGTTACAGGTGTTCAATTAGGATATTATTTCCTGCCTGCCTGTTGAAGCTCTGTCTGTCTAAACAACCGTCGCCTCAAGAAATTTTGTTTGGACCACAAGCACAAATACAACATTTTGGTGTCCTGTTGGGAGGCTTTATTAGGCTGTTAATGAAGGGTTTTGTTTTTTTGTTTTTTTTAATTTGAAGTTTTAATAATTATTACAAAGGTGGTGTTGGTGTTGTTTTTTGTTGTTGTAACCTTTATTTAACCAGAAAGGTCAATAGAGAACCAGTTCTCATTGACAATGACACCCTGGCCAAGAGGCACCACTAGAGGCAGACACAAAACACTTAAAGGGACCCTGTTGTGGTAATTTCCAGATTTAATACATTTATTATAGTATTTTTTTTTTGGTTTTTGGTGTGTTAGTTTGCAAGCCAGTCACAAAAAGACACGTTAAAGAAATGGAAAAAGTCAGTCTGTCAAAGACAAACAGAAATGGATGATACAGTTCACAAAATAACACCCATGCCTGTGCATGTCAGCACTCTGAACTTGCGCTTGAATTACAAATATTGGGATAACTGATCATCCTCATTTAAAACCCTTTGCTCCCACCGCAACTCAGCCTGCCTGCCTGCCTGTCTCTGACTGCTTCTGTGTCTATTTCTTCACATTTTGTGTTTCCTTCTCACCCCGACCGGTCAAAGCAGATGGCCGGTCTCCAGAGTCGGGGGGGTTTGCTCGAGGTTTCCTCCCACTGGGGAGTTTTTCCTGGCCACTGTACTTGCTCTGGAGGGATCTGACGCTTTGAGACGCCCGTGGACGTTTATTTGGCGCTTTAAATAAAGGCTGGTTGATTGACTGGTTGATCGATCAGTGAAGAACTATTGGACTTGATTGACCAACCGCAAAAACCGCAAAGACTCGTATTGGCAGCCACATCAAAACCGGCCCACTGCGCTCACTGAGTCTTTACTCCCTCCAGCCTGATATGTGAATGAGGCCCTTCTTTCAATGGGCAAAGCAAATAGTGGGCGGCTTTTGTCGAAACCAGTTCAACCATTCTGAGCTTGCGTCGTTGCATTAGCACAGCATCTGCGCGGCAGAAACGCAGTTTGAAGACAAAAGAATTCACGTGCGGATTCTGAACCTGCGATCGGAAATCACGACCGTTAAAGTATTTATAAACGAAGCCAAAGCGACGAAAAGGACTGAACAATTTTCATGTGTTTTTTTTTTTTTTTTTTGGAACTGGGTTTGAATTAAGGCATGTCTGCATCTATTATTCATCCGCTGTTCAGTATTCATAATGAGAATGAGCTTAATTTTTTATGCTGTTGATGCTGCAGTTCCCTGGATGCAGAGCAGCCTAATTAACTCCCAGATAGTCAAGCGACTTGTGTTGCGCTCATGTTTCTTTTGTAAATTTGTTTTATGTTCGACTTATATTTCTATACATTTATACTAAATGTTTATTGTAGTTGCGGGTAGTGGTACTGGTTGGCCTGATGTGCAGGTTTGTGGGTCGGGTGTGGCTTTGTACGTCCCTGGGTCGGGTCGGGTCGGGTCGGATCTTGAAAATTGAACCCGTGCAGGACTCAGCCTGGAATTAGATGCCTGTATCTGTCCACAAATTTTTCTTACCACTCAGGAAAGACAATTTAAACATTATTAATAGTACATGAGGTACACTGTGGATTATAGAATGACAATCCACAGTTTGATGATTTTCCATTTTTACACCCATGGATTTCAAACAACCAGATAGCGCCGTGCAATGGAAGCGACAGCCCTCGGGCTGGATCAGAAGAAATATCAAGCCTTAAGTTGGGCTTTGAAGGGCTTTGGTGTTGGCGGGACAGTGGGATATTGCAGCTACATGGAGTGGATTCCTTTAATAAGGACAAAAGAGGTTTTCAAATACTCGGACAAAGGCTGAGGCTTTCCTTTTCCTGCGCGCATCCTCAAGTGGAGTTTGCCAGTCTTGGTTTTAATAAATGTCACTTTAAGTTTAAAATCAGCCGCATGGCGGTTAAACCTCGGCTGTTAAGCCCAGTGGGCAACTGCAGCCCAAGGCTACCAAGTTATCCATGAGAGAAAGAAGAAATTTCTGCGATGACTCAGATTTCTTGTCACAGTGCCGGAGCTACTGTTTAAAGACAAAATCCCAGCAGTTCAAGCAGTTTCAATTCAATTTTTTTATTGAAAATTAGCACAAACATGGAGAAGCGCTGACATTTATTGGGATAGAGAATATGGATAGAATTTGACCACATACCTAAATGCAGAACAATGGTTCTCTTTTTCTTCAGTTTTGGGAAGAAAAACAGGAGGCCGGTGTCTAAAAAAACTCGATTCCAACTCTGGCTCGCGGACACGCCGGACTACTAGACACGTCTGACGCAGCATTTCCCCCAAAAAACATGAGTAGTAAACTCAGCTCCTGGCCTCCGAAGAAGACTGATGAATATGTGGGGCCACTGATTCATCTTGCGCACGCTAATTTCCTGGCTAGACTTTCTCCGCTCGCAGAACATGATGCAGCATGATGAACTGGACCATGAAATGGGGTCATTGAGTGCAAACCCAGGATATGCAGCAAAAGACATTAGAGCTCTTGAATGCAAAAAACAAAAAACAAAAAACCTGACGGTGCAGTCAAGGCTCGTTATAAAGGATGTATTTTTCCCAACAAGGTCCTCCTCAGTGTAACTCCGACCCTGTGTTTTGAGATTTAGTGCAGTTCTTTATTGCCTTTCGTCCAAGCTATCCCCTCAACATCTAAATCCAATTGATCCTGGGGCCATTGTTTCTTATCATTGTGTTGGAGATGGACTGATACCGCATCTTTTCCGTACCAACTTAAATAGGCTGTGAACAGTCGTGGTTGGGTTCCCCTGGAATTACTACACGGCTGATAACAGATAGTTTGGTCGTCTGTTTTTCGGAGTTGTGACGACAATGAGCTACTGGCTATCTCGCAGCCTGTAATTACGGATCAGTGAAGGCTGATGGTGGAGCACAGGCTGCAAGGAGCGCTTTTCGCAAACACAACTCTGATGGAAAGATTGGGCTCATTCTTTGGTTGTGCGTGCTTGTCTCCATGTAAGCGTACAAAACCTTTTTTTTTTTTTTTTTTTTTGACCAAAACTGGTTGAGATTTTGAGTGATTTTATTGAATATTCTCGCTTCTGAAAAGTTTCCGAGTCCTGCACATTTTAATTGTGCATCCCGAGTGTTTTATATGTAAAATGGCACCACGACGTCAAGTCAGACCAAGTCAGTTGACCAAGCGTTGTGCGTCTGCTTCTGCTAATGACTGAGAATGTTTCAAGTGGGCTAAGCTATGTAAACCTCCCTCATCCTGATAGTTCGTGGGGCCAGACAGCGCAATTTCCTCACAGATTACTGGGACTCCCGCTTTGGCATGCAGAGGCTCTGCACACGTACGTATTCAAGTTTTTTCGGCACACGATCAGGTTGAGCAAGTTTTCCGCCGTCAGCTTTCAACCGAACAGATTTCCCAGCAGGCCTCAGCTCCACGGATGAGACAGTGGCCCCAAGGTATTCCCAAGACAACGTACTTAACCGTCTCCTCTTTTTTTCTCCAATGATTGGGGGTGGGTGGGCCAAATTAGTGGTCTTGTCTAGTTATTCATTATTTTACAGAGCTAAGTGGTGTCAGTTTTCTTTGAAGCCCTTTCTTTTTTTTTGTGGTCAAGAGGAATGTACACAAGCCAGTGGTATATACTGTGGTCTTGCATGGATTGTGGGCGTGAAAAGAAACGAAGACCTAAAAATTTGCTGGCGTGTATTGCGTTGTAACGTTTTGATTTACTCAGCAAGAAAGATTTAGAAGGATTAATATGTTTTGACTCCTTCATCTACTTCAGGGGTTTGGACGTTGTACTGAAATTACATCAAACTAAAACAATGAAATTCATTGGACGATGTTTGAAAAGTCTGCTATGTTCTGCACATGTGGAAGGAAGTGGATGTCTTTGGGCATCCGTTTAAAGTCCTAAAGGAAGTCCAATCAATATGATGAGGTGTTTGTTTTTCCCCCACTTTTTTGGATTTCTTGGCGTCAGGAGTTGGGGGAGCAGTGTGGGAGCATGGGAAAACGACCGAGTTTCAAGTAAAAATGGCGTTGTTATTGAGCTAGGTCGGAAACTTTTTATAATATCCGCTGGTCAAGAGCATTTTCGGAAAACCTCAGTGGATGAAAATAGCTTGTTCAAAGTAGAAGGTTTTCCGGGTTCTGCTCTGCCATCGCTGCTTTGGTTTGTGCCTGTCAGTAAATACCTTTACGTTGAGTTCGCTCCACTTTTATAGGTTAAGTGTGTAATATTTGGAGATTTTGAAGAAGAAACAGCGACAAAACAGCAACTTGGTTACATTTCAGATTGTAGCGTCTTTTACTGTTCCACCGTATTACGGTGGCCTGCGCACCCAAGCCAAGATACCTTGTCCACCTTCTTCTTCCTTGGTTTATTGGAAGACGCGAGCAGTCACCCTCATTACTGAACGCGCCGTCAGGCAGCTGGATTGTCCACACCAGGCTTCCCTAGTAATATGGTGGTGCAAGATGGCAGCGAACTGGGAGCAAGAACCTTGATCTTGTGGGCAGCTTTGTCGCGAATTGATGATTGAAGGGTTAGGGTTAGGGTTCGGGTTAGGGTTACTTTCATTGTATTGCGAGTAGACACTTTTATTAATGTATTTATGGGCAATGTGCAAAGCTTTTACCAATATTGAAATCATAAAACACCAAATTTTACACACTGGACCCTTCAAGTATTGCAGCCGCCGCCAGGGCAGCATGCAGAATGAGTTTCCCCCTCTTTAAACCGGCCCTGCTCCTTTCCCAAGTGGTCACCCTTGGTGGTCCTGAAGAGATTGATGAGGCTCCATGACTGGGTGAGTGTAACGAGAACGGCCCGGGTGACAAAGGAAGCGGCGGGCGCACGAGTGGCCGGAACGCCACTTACATCATCTTGTGTTCCCGCCGGGCGCGGGGGAGTAGCCTCGCCAGAGCGCTAGCCACCCGCGTTGTGTCCGCTCATCGAGCGTTGTGGCGCTCGTGCTTGTGTCGGCTTGCACAAAGGAAGAACAGCCGTGCCCCCGCGCGCTCTCGCTACCCCTGAAAAACAAAACCCCAGAGTTGCTCTGCGAGCAGCCGCCCTCTCCACACGCGTAGCCCCCGAGCTATTTTTAAAAATGGCCCGCGGCTTATTTTCAGCTCGGCCTTCCCGTCTCGCGCGCAGCCGACGGGAATGAGATGTATTGAGGTTGCTCGGCTCCACAGCCTCGTCTCTCAGGCACCGGGCACGTCCCGGAATTACCTCTGGTGAGCGCGTGGGTCTGCGCGAGCATGCGTGCGCCAATGTGTGACAATTTGCACTCCCCCAACCCCCGTCTTAATTGTCTTCAGCTCATTAGGTTCAAGCTCGTAGCACAGCTTCAGGTGCTTCTCTTTCAACATCTTTCACTATCGTCTCTGTTTTTTTTTTGTCTGTCTCAACCTCCTCCAATCACTCCCTTTTTAAACTTAAACTTCGAGTCTCACCCTGATCCTCTCATTCTTTATATCATTTTACCTTTGTCGTTTTTTTCTTTGCAGGCAGGCAGGTGGTGGGGATTTAGGGTCTAAAATCGGCCAATGGAATATTTCCTGTGAAAATGTAACAATATTTTTGATACTGAAATAAAACAAAATGGTTGCAAGAAATAAATCTGAATTCTATTATATTTCATTTTTGTAGTAGATGCACTTTTGAGCGGTCATGTGACGGAGGTTTTCCTGAGCAGTGATTCCGCCAGTTATTCTTTCAGGAAGATCGAATTGAGCAAAAACGGTCATTCTGCCATTTCTAAAACCGTGATTCCCGTCATCTAACGAAGGACAAAAGCCTAGCGGCTGTATAGTTTTGCAAACTTCACGCTGCTGTCCGTGACCACGCACGCGTATGATCATATGTCGCACGATAGTCGGGCCTTGCCTGCTATCAAAGTCAAACTCCACCCGTGCTTTTTGCCTCGCCAGGGTGTGGCTGAATTTGACTTAATTTCTAATGCGCCTCCTTGATCTTATTACGCTGTGGTGTCCCCCTCCCCCCCCTGCCCCCTACCCTTGTTTACTGCACTTCAGGTGCACTTTTCAATGCAGGAATGCGCTCGGAAGGTTCAAGGGCCTGCCTGGGCACGGGAATAATACGCTGCGATACATTCCGGGGGTTTTTACGAGATGCACTGTCATTATGTTTGCCGGAGAAAGTATTGTTATGCGGCCTGGGAGCGATTAAGAATGCCAAAGTGGTACCTCTGCTCCTGCTGGTGTCGCTGAGGGCAAGCGATGCGGGGTCATGACAATGAAAATTTCAGCAATTGAACTGGTGTTCACGATCAAAGTTGTCTCTGTTGAAAGGGTCCCTTGACTGCCAAAAGTCTTATACATAACATAAACGCCTTTGACATTGCGCAAAACCTAAATATCGCAATAAAAAACTGGTCGTGGAAACACCTAAACTTCGTAAAACCTCTCAAATATCGCTGAAAGGTTTCGACGCTCTCGTTAGGTGAAGTTTAGCTAAAGTGACATTGAGTACATACGAGTATTGCGGCTTGTGCGCTTTGCACCATTCAAAGGAAACACCAGCAAATCGCGATTGTGCTTTGTCGAAATTCTAGAAATATCGCTTTCATTTTGCGGAAAAAAATCGGCGAAAATCCTGACTTACGGCCCGTGTGCTCTGCGAGCGTTGGAAAGGCCTCTGCAGTCGCGTTGTTTTGCCGGTAGAAGTCACTCCCAAAGGTTTTGGCATGAAGGTGTTTTTTTTCTTCGTTTCAATTATAAAACATTTCCCTTTGTCCAGTCAATCCGCCTCACTCTCACCCCTCGGCTGGCTGCGTTCTGACCCCCTTGAGATATTCTCCTGTGTCACCTTCTAGCTAACGGAGTAGCACGCTGCTCCCTTTCCCGCTCTGATTGAACCGACGCACACGCTGTGCACGAGCTCGCGCTCTCGTCTACAACAACCAGCGCACCCGCCAGACAGGTTAGACTGTTTCTCAGTTGACAGAGTCACGGACTGAGCGTTTGCTCAGAGTAAGAGGGTGCGCTCATCGCGAAAAAGAAAAGAAAAAAAAAAGAAGATCCCCTTACGTCATGTAACGTGATTTATGATGTTCTGTAATGCAATCGTTGCAATATTGAATATTGTAAATCAGCGTTTGAATACATTGCATCTGTATGTGTGTGTCAAGATTTATGCCAACACTTCTGAGACACAGAATCGCGACTGTTTTAAGCGGAGCTCGACTATTGGCATAGACATAAAGAGCAGATCTGAACCCTCCCCTCCCCCTCCCCCCCGAACCAGACGCACATCTGGACCTTCTTTCATCACGTTCTAATTAGACGGCTTGTCTTTCCTGCCTGTTGTTTATGTCTTTTGTTCTTCTCGGCGCATCACTTGCACTTTGTGGCCAAAAGGCGCAGACGTCACTGTCTGTGGCTCCTGCATGTTTTGCCTCGGCGACTTGCTCAGAAGTCACTACTCGTCGGTCGTGTTTTTCTCTCTTTTCCACACTTTGCCTGCGTGTCAGGGCCCGGTTCCAAAAGTCTTGAATGTGGAGTTTTTGCCTTGATTGGCCTGCAATTTACTTTAGCTGCGTTACTCCGTTGTGGAAAAAAGTTATTGGACGCAAATTTTACTCAAGCCCAGTTATTGTTGCAAATTTTTCCTGTGTTTCAAAAGGTTTGGCTGCATCTGAGGCATACAAACAAATGACACTTATTTTTTGTTGCTTGTCGTTAATAATGAAATTGGAAAGCTAAAACCTTGCAGTTATTGCACTCTGTGCTCCCTGTTAAAACATCCGTGTCTGTGCAGCATGTGGGTGAATGTTGGTGCCGCACTAAAATAAACTTTACCTGGTGACTCAAAGCTGATTCTTACCGCAATGCAATACATCCAAATACTTCCCTTTCTCCACTGTAGACTGTATTCACTGCATATTTTGACAGTTCTTTTTTTTTGGGGGGCTTTTGCCACTGCAATTTGCCAGATGTTATTCAATTGTGCATCATAGTATGTCTCGGAAAGTCAGCTCCTTTGAACAGGTTTGATTTCTCCTGTCAGGGTAATGTGTGTGAAGATAATTACGGGTATGATTATCAGTCCTCACACCTCGAACCCAACCAGCAGGGTTGCATGTCCAAATCACATCAGACTTTTTATTTTTTTCCCTCAGTCATTGAGTGCATGTACATAAGCACAACTTGTTTAGACTTCTTTTTTTTTTTTTTTTTTTTACTGGCATACAGATTGTGTGTCAAAGGTGTTTAAATAAAGTCTTAGTCGTTCTAAACACTTCGTTACAACGTGTGGGTTCATCATCAAAACAAGCAGGAATAGCTTATGAGGCTTATTGAGCACGCAACAGCGCCGCCAATTGCTCACGGAACGCTGTCTGAGGCGAGCCGCAAACGCACCTGGCATGAAACGAAAAGCCTTGAACGCCCCGCTCAGCTCTTTTCAAAATGAGAAAATGATTTCCAGTCGGGGGCCAAACGGCTCCCATTGCGGCCTCCACACTGTGGCTTCCCCTGTTGACAAACAAGCAGCCGATTCATCTCCTTCTGCTCGCTCTTCTTCTGTGGTTTTTGAGGGCCTCTTGCCGCACTCCCTCTCTGCTTTCAATCTGAGCTAACCGTCGTCTCTGACTCGTTTCTCAACGCTGTCTGAAAATGATTCAGGGCGGAGCTTTTCAAACTGATAACCACTGCCAGGTCATTTGAAAACAGGAAAAGTTACTTTTATATATATATGTATATATATATTTCTATTTCCTGCTGTCGGAACATTCTGGTGTTTGCACATTTTCAGGCCAATCCAAGTCCGAAAGTGCAACCACGACAGCAGTCCGTTGCCTCTTCCGAAGCTAACCAGCTACATAAGTATATGTCCTGGTTTTTTGGAGGCTCTGAAAATAAAGTCTGGTGACCTACACTCGAAAAACACTGCAAGGTTCGCAGGTGTTCTTTGAAAAAAAATAAAAGTATGTGGCTTGGTGCAAGGAAGAAACTTTGTGCCATTAGCCAAAAGTACAAAAAGCTTATTTTATTGCGTTGGCTTGATTGAAGTACATTTCAAATGTACCATAGTCTCTTTTGTTTCCAGTTGTTGCTGCATATCTCTAACATGCAGTCTGCACTTGTAGGCGTTGGTTCCGCTGGCCACATTCATTTTAAATCCTGGGATTTTCTGGGTCAAAATTGAATTAAAATCAACTTGGCCCAGTTATACGCCTCCCCCTTCCTCCCCGGAGACGCATCCAACCTGGGCGAAAGACTGGAGGAATCCTGCGATACGCCCTCCGAACGGCCCCGCGCCGCACGTGCGAGAGGAGCCGAGTCTCGTGACGCGTCTGCTGCCTGCTGTGGGTGATTCACCCGCCGCTCTTAGTGTTTCTCCTGGCTCCCTCTGAGAGTCCCATCTGGCGAGGGAAAACCTCAGCGCTCATGAAATAACAAACAAAAAGTTGCCAAAAATTGGGCTGACTGCCGCCGCCGCCGCCTCTGCCGCAAGTCGGCTCCCACTGTTGTGTTTCAGTCTGTTTGCTCTCGTCTCTCTTGCGTGCCGCGTGCTATCAAGTGATCGTCACGTACGCGTGATGCCACTTGTTGATTACTAGTTCCAAAGAGTCAGAATGATTCCAGTCCATTTGGTTTTACTTTCTTAACAGGGAAAAGTAACAAGGATTGACCATCCATATCCTGTCTACTGCTATTTGGAAGCTATTGTGCTCTTTTCAGTCCCAGGACTAGCAGATGGTCTAAAGTGGACCCGCCTCCCCACCCCTTAGGGGTCCCACTTAAATGTCCTTTCAGTAACCTGACCCCCGCTCACCCTCTTTTAAGCTGGTGCATCTCTGATAAGCATTCGACCGCGCTCTCCGACCGCCCTTATGAGATTTCTCTGCCTCCTTTCTTTGGATCAGCAAATTACCTGTTCGCTCGGCCACTGGGACAGATGGTCGCCGTTACAAGGCTTGCCTTTCGATTCCTCATACCTTGACACGCTCGCCAGGATGCCTCATGATGTGGTTACCGCTGTTGGTCATGGCTGATTTTAGTTTTTCTTCTTCTTGTTTGTTGTGTTTTATTGCCCTCGTTTGTCTTTTTCTGTTTCTTTCTAACATCTGTGCTTTCGGTGTTTTTTCACTGTGTGTATTAAAACTCCTTCGCGCTTGTCCATAGGAACTTTTATGGAATGAAAGACATGGACATGGACAACCTTGAATTTATTGTTCAGTTGTATTTTTTGATTGGGATGTACCGGTTGCAGGGAACAATAAATCAATACAGCGTCCGGGACTATTTTTACAATGTACAAGGCAAGATGAAGAAGTTTCATTGCCCAAACACCAATTACACAGCAGAAAATGTTCGACTATTGACACGATTCCACTCCACACCCCGTGATACCTTTTAATGTAACGAAAAGCCTGGATTGCCAAGTAATGCGAGTAATGCGAGACAGACAGAGATGTCTGGATATGTGTCAAAGACAACTTCCTGTAGCTGCTAATGACCACTTGTCTTCGATGACTGATGACTTACTACTCAGCCTGGCGCTACAATTCGATCGCTTAGGAACCAAAATACAATAAAAAAGAGACTCTTGGAAGCTTTATAACATGCTAGTGGATCTATAGCATCAGCTGTGATATAACTAAATGTAAATTCATTCATTTTCTATACCCGCTTTCTACTGCGCTTGGGGTCGGGGATGTCTGCCATCCCATTGGTCAAAGGCAGGGTTCACCCTGGGCAAGTGGCCAGTTCATTGCACATAAAAAGACAACCATTCTTACTTTAACCAACAACCATTCATACTCGCACACACAGAAAGAACATACAAACGTCACACAAAAAGGCCCCAGGCTCGTACCAATGTACCACCAAGTCACCCCTAAATTGAAATTATTTTTTTATGTGACCTGAACACATTGACAGGGCAGGATAGTTAGGATAGTAGTAGGTGGGTTCCAGTCAGAGGACATATTTTCAAATCAGGAAATGGCGTGCAGTAGTAGTTCTAAAATGAGTTTGATGGCAAAATGGGAAAAATAGTCATGCATTTCGAGGTTAAAACCTGGAGGCTATCAACAGGGCTAAATATGCTGTTTTCTGGAGAATTTTTCCAAAATTCTTGGTGGTACAAAAAAGATTGTTGAGCAGACTGTACTGTATTTTCTCTTTTGAAGATGTTTCACCTTCATGCATCATCTGAAAGGGTCCTTCGTTTCGAAAAGAAAAAAGCTGAGAGAGTCCCGTGTATTCAGCGATTTTGATGTGGTCCTTCAGCTTTTAAGACTCTCGAGAACAAAGTGGCCCGTCTTTTCAGTCCGCACGCTGCGCAGTTAGTGGAACATCCTCTCCGGAGGTTCAGCTCTTTACTTGGCTCGATGGTGTTTCATTACGAAACTTCACAATGGGATCCCCACGTGATAATGTCTGCTTTAATCTGCCAGTGAAACCTTCATCGCAGCAGTGGTCCTTCCTCATGCTGAGTCATGAGGCGGCATGTCTGGCCTGCGCGGACACACACACACACACACACACACACACACACACACACACACACACACACACCAGATGTTCTGGCTTCCACTTTGTACCAATCACGAATAATGTTATGTGCAGTTGTAGTCTTGGAGAAACAGAGGTTTAAGGGACTACAAATCTCTCTGGCTCTCGGCGATCGCACAGCAGGAAGGGCAACTTCAGAGGTTTATCCAGGATTATGATGCTGCTCAGAACATGGGGCTACTGCGTCGGGTTGGCCAAAGAAATACTGGTGCCTTGAACTTGGAGGAGTCAAAGAGTCATAATAATCACATGATGTCCGCGGTTTTATCCCTGTTTATACGCTTTTCCAGTACACAGTTTTAGCACTTCTTGACCTGACCTGACTCTCCCCGGCTTTGGTTGTTTTCCATAACAACTGAGTACCACCTCGTCGTGCGATGAGTCATCAGAGTAAGGCGGCCCTAAAAGACCCTAGACAATCTCAAGGGTCTTTCATAGAAGTGGTATTTTACAGTACCATATTAGCATTACGGTAACCATGTTTTAGTTTTTTCAGTTTCTCTCAACACATTTTTAATGTCTGCTGGAAACCGCGAGCGGGCGTCAGCTCATCAGAGTCCTGATAGACCTTCTTGTTGCAGGTACCTCTGTCTTATTCCCTCGCTTTTTTTGCCCAACCAAATGCAGAAACGTGTGCACCTTGTCTTTTGACCTGAGAACTGGCAATGCTTTATTTTCTGGGAAGTTTGGGTAGCCGTTTTCAGATCATGCGGTCTCTTCAATTTGTAGTAAAATTCTGTACGTCCTTTTAAATAATCATGGCCTAGAGTACCTGCATTGAGCTTAGGGGTCTTGGGTTCGATCACTGGAGAGGTTGCACTCTTTTGGGGTGGTCCCTAAGTCCAAACGAATCTTAAGAGTTGCACCAGGACTGGAAGAAAGAAAAAACGTAGCTAAGCGAGTCGTTGCAAATCAATTTGCTTTGCTTTCCAAATGGTATTGCAATCAGTTTTTGACCAAGCGAGTCTCTCAGAGACATTGAAACAATTGAAAACAAAGACAAAAAGATAATGAACCGACCCATTGACAGTCTCCTGCTACTCGTAGTGGGTAATCCCTTCAGTTTAATCAACTGACATGATAATGGAGTGTAATGGTCATCAGGTGAGGCTGCAGATTACGTCAGTAGCTGTTCCCCTGTGCCATTGCTGGATGCTTGATGCTTGAGGCTTGCTGTCCTGGGTAATGGCAAAGCGTTGGGGCCTTCGATGTGTTGCAGTAAGGCGTCGTGTTTCTGTCGGTGTTCTTGCGGGTCTGCGGTCGAGCCGTGCAGCCCGCTCATCAATAATGTAAACACCCCCCAGAGGTGTCTGACGGTGGTGGAAAGCTTCCCTCAGAGCAGATCGTCCGCGAGCACTGCTGACTGTGCGCATGCGGCAGCAGCTCTTCGCAAGGAAGCAAGTCGTATCATAGCCCACAGTGTGGCTATTTGGTATGCTGTTGAGTTTGCTTGAGTTAGACCGAGCAAACCTTTAGCATCTTTGGGTCACTGATGTTCACATCATTCCAATTTCGCATGTGCTTATTCTATTATTAATATCTGTGCTGTATCACGGGTGTCTTGATCTGGCTTCAAACAAACTACGGTGCGGCTGAGTAGACAGTTGTGACAGACTAATTTCATTTTTTTTCAATCAGCTTTGAAACCAATCCAATTCGAAAAAACGCAGACCACTGGTAAAACAATTGTTTTAAGTAAATTTAAAGTTTAAATTGCAAAATGTACGAGTATACTGACTCAGTGATCAGCGCACGTCTGATGATACAAACGCTTCAGTTTGTATGTGTGTGTCGGTTAGTATCTCTATGTACATACCGGAGAACCAGAAGGTGTTTGTGTCGCCACTGTTTGTGACTCAGAGGAGAATGGGAACATAAATCAGAGCCGGTTCAGAGGCTAAACTGTCGACTCACAGGCAGGTCTATGTTCTCACATGTCACAGGTCACAGTCCTAATGGGGGGGTCCTCCATGTGCTCCTCGCTCAGACAGAAGCAGTTCGGGGATACGCGTCTACTTTCACCATATGTGGTCTGGTTACTGCTGCAACCTCCTGACCCAGTGAGACTGAATGGAACTGTCTAAAAAAATGGATGGTGCGGATCAAAAGAGGGTTTTTTTCTGTCTGTTGTGCAGTTTCGACAGTGTGGAGATGTCGGCCTGAAAATTTAACTGGAAGCTCAATGACACCATGACATTCTACTTAAGCGTCGGCTTCCTCATATTTTAATTGGTTAATGGTTAATTTGTTGATATCTGAGTTTCACTGTGGAAGTTTATACATTGTTCTAGCTAAAAACACAAACATAACACTCCTTTTAATTCCCATCCAACGTGAACTTTGTGTGGCATTTAAAAAAAAAACTCTGACCCCGACGTGATTTGAACACGCAACCTTCTGATCTGGAGTCAGACGCGCTACCGTTGCGCCACGAGGTCCTGTTGTAGCCAGAGCAGCTGATTGTGTCACTGTGGGAGCGCTAACACTTGTTGGCTCCAAAGACTGATGTTGCCAATCAGTTTCACAGGCTGGCATCTGTAGTTTGTTGATTAGAAAAGCATGCAAAACCTCAACTATTACACTTTTAACAATAGAACTTAATGCAGGTCAAGTAGTTATCTGCAGTGTGTTTATTATACATGGTGACATTTCAAAGACAGCTTCTTGACTTGATCAGAGCCATTTGGTAGGATTGGAAAGACTTGAGCAGGCAACGAGATGTCTTCTTGGCTTGACTGACCACCTCAGTGTTCTGGTGGTACAGTGTTGGCCCTGACACTGGGAGGTTGGGGGTTCAACCCCTGGCCGGTTCATACCAAAGATGATAGAAATGGTGCCCATGGCATTGCCTGCTTGGCACTCAGTATTTGGGGTTTAGATCTCCCAATGATTCCCGGGTGTATCACCGCTGCTGCCCAACTGCTCCTCAGGGAATGGATCGAATGCAAAGGGAAAAAGTTTGCATCCTCCAGTATGTGACGATCACTGGGACTTTAACTTTGACCTGACACACATTTGCGGAGGATGGGGAAGACCAGATCATGAGGAACGTTTTGCGGGATTGAAAAGCTGTGACCCCGACGTGATTTGAACACGCAACCTTCTGATCTGGAGTCAGACGCGCTACCGTTGCGCCACGAGGTATTTCTGCTTGGCAAAAACTGAGATATGACTTGAGATATCACAGGTTATTTATTGTGTTTAATTGCTGATTAAGTTACAAAGTGCAAGTTGAAGAGTTGTTTTTGCTGAAACTCCAGAAGCTTTATGTGGGTTTGAAAAGCTCTGACCCCGACGTGATTTGAACACGCAACCTTCTGATCTGGAGTCAGACGCGCTACCGTTGCGCCACGAGGTCCTGCTGAAGTCCGATCATACGTATCATGACAATCTTGAGCGAAAAAATGTAGACAATAAATATCAAGATTACAGATTATTTGTCCTTATTTGCTGATTGAGTGATACGGTGCAAATGTCGGAGTCCTTCTTGCTAAAAACTCCCAACAACTCAAATCCAGAAGCTTTATGTGAATTTAAAAGCCAATGACCCCGACGTGATTTGAACACGCAACCTTCTGATCTGGAGTCAGACGCGCTACCGTTGCGCCACGAGGTCCTGCTGTAGTCTGAGCAGATGATTGTGTCATTATGGGAGTTCTGACACTTGTAGGCACTAAAGGCTGATAACACAAAACAGTCTCACACTTTCACAGGCTGACTTTGACTGTAGAACTTATTGCAGGTGAAGCAGTTGGAGAATGCATGTTTTTCATGGTGACATTTTAAAGAAGGCTTCTTGACTTGATCAGTCACAAATTTCTCTAGTATTGGAAAAACCAGATACTCAGTCAAATAGGAAGTTTTTGTAGGATTGAGAAGCTCTGACCCCAACATGATTTGAATATGCAACCTTCTGAGCTAGAGTCAGACACACTACCATTGCGCCACAAGGTCCTGCTGCTGTCTGATCATACATATCATGACAATCTGGAGTGAAAAAATGTAGATAATAAATATAAACATTCCAGATTATTTGTCCTTATTTGCTGATTGGGTGATACAGTGCAAATCCAGAAGCTTTATGTGAATTTAAAAGCCAATGACCCCGACGTGATTTGAACACGCAACCTTCTGATCTGGAGTCAGACGCGCTACCGTTGCGCCACGAGGTCCTGCTGCTGTTTGAGCGTACACATCATGACAAATCTTGACTGAAACAAATGTAGATCATAAATTTTACAGATTGTTTTATTTGCTGATTGGGTGATACAGTGCAAATCTAGGAGTCCTTCTCTAAAAACTCCCAACAACTCAAATCCAGAAGCTTTATGTGAATTTAAAAGCCAATGACCCCGACGTGATTTGAACACGCAACCTTCTGATCTGGAGTCAGACGCGCTACCGTTGCGCCACGAGGTCCTGCTGTAGTCTGAGCAGATGATTGTGTCATTATGGGAGTTCTGACACTTGCGGGAACTAAAGGCTGATGGCACAAAACAGTCTCACACTTTCACAGTAGAACTTATTGCAGGTGAAACAGTTGCAGAATGTATGTTTTTCATGGTGACATTTTAAAGATGGCTTCTTGGCTTGATCAGTCACAAATTTCCTCTAGTGTTGGAAAAACCAGATACTCAGTCAGATGGGAAGTTTTGTAGGATTGAGAAGCTCTGACCCCAACCTGATCTGAACACACAACCTTCTGAGGTAGAGTCAGACACACTACCATTGCGCCACAAGGTCCTGCTGCTGTCTGATCATACATATCATGGCAATCTGGAGTGAAAAAATGTAGACAATAAATATAAACATTCCAGATTATTTGTCCTTATTTGCTGATTGGGTGATACAGTGCAAATCCAGAAGCTATATGTGAATTTAAAAGCCATTGACCCCGACGTGATTTGAACACGCAACCTTCTGATCTGGAGTCAGACGCGCTACCGTTGCGCCACGAGGTCCTGCTGTAGTCTGAGCAGATGATTGTGTCATTATGGGAGTTCTGACACTTGCGGGAACTAAAGGCTGATAGCACAAAACAGTCTCACAGGCTGACTTTGACTGTAGAACTTATTGCAGGTGAAGCAGTTGCAGAATGTATGTTTTTCATGGTGACATTTTAAAGATGGCTTCTTGACTTGATCAGTCACAAATTTCAGTAGTATTGGAAAAACCAGATACTCAGTCAAATAGGAAGTTTTTGTAGGATTGAGAAGCTCTGACCCCAACATGATTTGAATATGCAACCTTCTGAGCTAGAGTCAGACACACTACCATTGCGCCACAAGGTCCTGCTGCTGTCTGATCATACATATCATGACAATCTGGAGTGAAAAAATGTAGACAATAAATATAAACATTCCAGATTATTTGTCCTTATTTGCCGATTGAGTGACACAATGCAAATCTAGGAGTCCTTCTCGCTAAAAACTCCCAACAACTCAAATCCAGATGCTTTTTGTGAATTTAAAAGCCTATGACCCCGACGTGCTTTGAACACGCAACCTTCTGATCTGGAGTCAGACGCGCTACCGTTGCGCCACGAGGTCCTGCTGCAGTCTGAGCAGATGATCGTCTCACTGTGGGAGCGCTGACACTTGTATTCTTGAAAGGCTGATATCACAAAACAGTCTCACACTTTCACAGGCCCGTGTTAATAGTATTGATTACTGGAGCAGACAACATTTTATTTCCCTATTGTGGCATTTTCTTTCTTGATTTTCTTTCATTCATTGCATTTACCTGCTCGTTTTTGAAATTCTTAGCTAAAGAAAAGCCAATGACCCCGACGTGATTTGAACACGCAACCTTCTGATCTGGAGTCAGACGCGCTACCGTTGCGCCACGAGGTCCTGCTGTATTCAAAGCAGCTGATTGTGTCACTGTGGGAGTGCTGACACTTGTGGGCACTAACGGCTGATATCACAAAACAGTCACACAGTTTCAAAGGCTCTCGTCTATAGTTTGTTGATTACTCAACCATGCAAAACCTCAACTTGTGGTCTTATGAATTAAGAGCTTGCAGGTGAAGTCGGCATTTGCATTGTGTTTTTTTTTTTATATATACATGGTGACATTTCAAAGACAGCCCCTTGACTTGATCAGACACAAATTTCTGTAGGATTGGAAAGGCCAGACACTCAGTCAAACTGGGAGTTTTTTTGTAGGATTGAAAAGTCAGTGACCCCGACGTGATTTGAACACGCAACCTTCTGATCTGGAGTCAGACGCGCTACCGTTGCGCCACGAGGTCCTGCCGTTGCGGCTGGAGCAGCTTTCTCTCCCTGTGGGAGCGCTGACACTCGCACGCAGGAACGTGCTGACTTCACCAAAACGATCACACACTTTCACAGACACGTGCTTTTTTGTGTTTCAGTCTCACACACAGCAGCCTCCCCCTTCTCTCCAGAGACCCCAGTCTGTGTGAGTGTGTGTGCCTTTGCGCACCCTCTCTCCTCTACAAGAGCAATCAGTGGCGGGTTGTGCATTTCAGCTTACCTTCTAGCTCACCTCAGGGTTGCGGACCCAAGATTCATATTGGCTATCGCAACTGACCGTGGCACGTTTTTTTCTCTCCTTTTTTAAATTTTTTTTTTCCTTTTTTTTCTTCTTCTTTTTTTGGTGACTGACTCTTGCCTCAGGACGATTCCATCGAACCTGACACACCTGGCAGTTTGAAATACCACCCGTCGCGCGCGGGCGCTTGTTGTCGAGCGCAGTCTCTCCTGTCATGAGTTTTTGTCTCGGGTGACACGCCGACTAACTTTTTACTAGGATCAATTTGTCAAGTAGTAACAGCCCCGTAAAACCAGGCATCTTAATTACAGCCGTGCCTGCATGCAAGGTTGTCACTAGCCTGCAGTTAGGAGTCATACTTGTCACGTCTTACACACTGAGGTTGCACATGCACAAAGCTCGGCCATATGTTTTACTTTTTCCAAGTTTGAACCAAAGCAGGAAGTAGCCGCTGCTTACTGCCCTTGAAGCCTCCGTGAAATGATAAGTTGTAATTCTAACCCCTTAAGATAAGGAAGGATACAATAGCTCACATCCTCGTTCATGCTCAAACTCCTTTGAGTGAGAAATCAATGTAAAAATACAATTGTTTTTATTGTGATTTGAAAAAAAAAACAATTGCACTAAAACGGCATGCCTTTGTTGCCCTGTGTAATTTAGTTCAGCACTTTAAAAAAGATGAAATCGCAGGTCTGATAGTTTTGGTGATTTTGGTTCGCTTGAAAGTGTTTAATGTGAATACCTTTCAAATGTTAAAATTGTTGTACTTTTCCTTTAATAGTTGGTTTGACCGGTACATGACGAGAACAAAGTTGAGAGCGAAATACAACTTATTCGTTGTCATTTTCATTTATTGATTGGTTAATTATGATTGCTGTCAAGCGTTCGGTCTGCTGATTGGCTGTGGGGGTGGGATTTCGGTGGAAAGCGGTTGAGAGACCGCGTAATGAGAGAAGAGCGACGAAGAACAGAGAGACCATTTATTTATTTTATTTTATTAATTCTGCCCAGTTCGGTCAGCAGGTTTTTAAGTTTTTTTTCACCGCCTGCAGAGGTGACAAGAGATTTTTTGTGGCGTTTGGACGGTGTACAGTTGGGGTTTAAGCAAGCCGCTCAGCTCCGTCACCGCGGAAAAAAGTTTTTTTTTTTTTTTTTCCCTCCTCGGCGTTCACCGCCATTACTGTCCTTTGGTGAGTTGCTTCCCTTCAGAGGAGGTTTTCTGTAGCCGTTGGACTGTCGGGAGAGGAGAGCAGTGGACTGCTGACCCTGGAGAAGTTCGCGTAGGGAGAAGCTCTTGACACCGAGGACTCGTGGTCGTCCTGCCTGCCGTCGTCTGTCCTTCGCCGCCATCAGCTAACCTTTAGCCACCATTAGCTCGCCGCTCGCCGCCTTCGCCTCACGCTAGCCGCGAGGTGCACTCGTCAGCTTCTTTCCAGCCACCATTGGAACTTGTGAGTATTTACCGGTGTTCTCATAAAAGCAGAAGTCAGCCGGAGTCAGCTTCAATCGGCCGCAACGCTTACAATTGTCACCGGGCCTGCGACGTTTTATTTTATTTAATTTTCTGATATTGCCGGCTTGTGTGTGTGATTGTTTGAGTGTGTGTGGGCCCACAAAGTTGAGTAGAACGTACTTAAGTTTGTTTTCTGTGAATAAATGGTCAGCTTATTTTCTGAGTGAGTCCATTTGAAGTGTGAATGTGTTTATTAAGATTGTGTCATAGCTCAGCTGTATGTAACATCAGAAGGGGAATTAAACTTGACGAATTTAAGGCGCTGCCTAAAGGTAAGGTATTGAAAGCGCTACACCTTGAAGTTACATCAGTGGTTCTCAACTTTCCCTGTCATGCCCCCCTTTGGAAGAATAAATCATTTCATGTCCCCCAATCCTGACAATCTGGTGACAAAAACGGCTTTTTTCAGCCATTAAAAAAAAAAAAAAAAAAAAAAAAATTAACATTCCTTTCCTGTTTTTTGTCATTCATGTTGCGTTAATAACTTTTAACATCCATTTCACTTTTCTCTTAGTCATTTATGTTGAAAAAATAAACAACAACAAACCCAACCTTTTCTTTCGCGCCTCCCCTGACATGACTCTGCGCACCCCCCAAGGGCGGCCCGCCACCCACTTTGAGAAACGCTGAGTTACGTCATCATATACTGGCCAATTCAACCAGTGTACCATATTATAGTATAAAGCTGCTAACCAGTCTTTAACATTTAGCATTTAAGTTCAACAAAATCTGGCATTGCTGTAGCCGTTGCTTTAGCTACCTCACTAGCAATATGCTACGACGGCGTGTCCATGCCAGAGTTCTGCACTGGGTCGTGT
Organism: Thamnaconus septentrionalis; assembly: GCA_009823395.1. NCBI lineage: Eukaryota > Metazoa > Chordata > Actinopteri > Tetraodontiformes > Monacanthidae > Thamnaconus > Thamnaconus septentrionalis. Next base: position 12,862,623 of record CM020520.1, read on the forward strand.
ACCCACTGGTCAGGTCGCGTGTTTTAGACAAACATAACATTTTCAAAGCGATCATCGCAACGATTCGAGTTTCACCATCCAATAAGTCAACTTACGATTGGAGGAAAGAATCAAAACGGTAAATAACTCTCTTATTACAACTGTAAATTTCTTTAAAAAGATAGAGAACCATTTAAAAGCATTAAAAGTAGTCTATTTCAGTCGAATGAAGCAGGTAAATAAAGTAAGTAACAAAGTAATCGTTCAGATAACAAAACAAAAAAAACAACTATTGCCCAACATAAAAGACCATTGGGGTCCAACAGCCTTAAGCGATCCGCATCTCTCAGCTGCAGCTCATTGTCAGATTTGTTTTGTACATTTTCTTTGTGTCCCTTGTGTAATTCTATGACACAACACTGGTTCAGTCTTTTGTGTTTTTTTGTGTCTCTTTTGCAAACAGATTGTGTGCAAGGTTGGCTTTTATTTGGCTTCATTTCAGCCTGTAGGACACAGTTGCAGTGCAGTGGTTAGTGCTGTCGTATCACAGTAACAAGGTCATAGGTTTAATCAGGACTGTGAGAAGTTGGACATTTTCTCTCCTGGTATTTAGACTTCAGGACCCAACGCTAACTATTCAGTAGGTGTGGTTGCATTGGTTTTAAAATAATCCAGACTGTTGAGAGCTCTGTATTTATTTCCTTCTGGCAGGACTACATTCATGAGAGGATCAATGAGCTTTTGGTATTTTCCCACCACTTGCTCTCAATTCTGCCCCGAGACGTTTCTTTCATTGGAAGGGTGCGTAATTTTTAACCTTTCCACCCATACAGTAGGCTTGACAATGTGCACTGAAAAATGTCTCTGACGCTGCATAAAAAAGGGAAGCTAAAAGTCAGAAGGGCTACATATCGCCTTTGCACCGACACTATTTGCAAAGGCGGCGGAAACAAAGGAAGGTAAATTTCACAATGAAAGAATAAAGGAACACATTATTCAACCCTTAAATAAATAATGTTGAGGGTCAAATGTGGCCCATTTTTGCCTAAGAGAACAGTAAAAACACCCTCAACATTTATCCTTTGACTTTAAGTCGACTTCTAATGGGTCACATTTCAACTTTTTTAAAAAAAAAAAAAAAGTTGTTTAAAAGTAACTTATTCTAGGTAGCCACAGGTATATACCACGCCATTTGACAAAAAAAAGTGTAAAAAATGTTAAATTAATTGTGACTAATTTAATCAATTCAGTTCTTAATCGACAATCGATTATCGATTAATTTTTAACATCCCTAGTTGAAACATTCAAGCTGCCTGATTTATTTTGGTGACGGCTCCCTGATGTTTTGTCAGTCGAAACACATTTCACACTCAAAAATAATTTTCAATATTGAGTAGCTTTTTTTTTTTTTTTTCTTTCAAGAATTTGAGAACTTTTACTGTGTTTTACTGTGACCAACAAGTGTTGTTGATGTTTAATGTGATGCAGGGTAACTAAACTTTATCATCTGTCGTTCATATGAGCAACATGTCGGAGGGTGGCACGGATTCTGATTGGCTAGCAGTGTTTCTTTTGTCTATGAAGTTTCCGGATTTCCAAAGTTGCTTGGATGATTCTTTGCGCGGTTCTCGTGCCGACTACCCGTCCACTTAAGTTTTTTTTTAATGTTTTTAGATAGTTGATCTTTTGATCGTTTTATGATTGCAGTTGGTATGGATGGCCCTAGAAACAGCCCCACACTCCTCCCCAAAATCTCTGGAACAGCAGAAATGTACAACACGTGCAAGGGAAAGTTGAAATGTTTGCGCGTGAGCGGTGAGCTTTTGGCTTGGTGTGAGCGTCGACGTCCGTGGTCGTGGCTGGTGAGATCCAGTTCAAACCTGTGCGCCATAAGCAGTCGCTTACACGACCTCTCAAAGCCAAGCAAATTCCATCTGATTTCTCCGCTAATACTCCGCTTGTAGAGGGTGTTTGAACTGGAAAAACTCCTGCTTTTGGCTGAGCTTCAGGGGTCTCCCGGGCCTTGTCCACAACCTTTTTCATTTGCATCTCAAGTTCATGTCTTGGATTAGGTTACGTGACCGAGCTTCTTCCCAGAGTCACATGTGTTGTAGCTTGTAATCCCTCTGAGGAACAACTCTGGAGGAGGAGTGCGCCAAAAAGAGATGAACTGCGGTAATGATTGATGATCCAGCCGGATTTTGTTAGATTTACAGTGAGTTTTTATGTTGCGGTGGACAGTAGTTTTTTAGACTAGATCCTTGCCTTTACCTTTCATTTCCCCCCCCCATAAAGTGTCTTTTTTTTTTTTTTTTTTTTTTAACCCATTTCTTTGAGCCATTTTAGGCCCAGTGAACCGCACTGGAGTTCTGTGCACGTAAAGGTATTTGACTAGAGAGGCAACGAAGACGGCTGGGGTTTGGAAGAGAAAGAATGGAGAAAAAGAGTCAGAGCTAGACAAGAGAGGGAAAGTGAGTCAAAAAATTCTTTCCCTCACAGACTTTGCAAAAGTTGAGGAAGCTTGTGTCAATTCTAACTGCTCTCTTTGTGGCTACCACGCATTTTAATGTCAATAGGATGTTTAACATTGTTCTGATTTTATGGAATGCAAAATGGTCAAAAGGTGCACATTGCATATATATAATAATAATAATAATAATAATAATAATAATAATAATGAATAGGATTTATATAGCTCTTTTCTTGGCACTCAGATGCTTTACATTGAACCCATTTATTCTTTCACACCACATTCACACTGGTGATGCTAAGCCAGGAATGGGCAAACTACGGCCCGAGGGGCCAAATGTGGCCCGTTGAGCTTTTTAATCTTGCTAAACTTGTCGAAATGATGTTAACAGTAAGTAAGTCATAAAATAGCTGTATTCCATCCGTTTTTCAGTGTTTTACTTTCAGTTAAATCATTTAATTTAATTTAATTTTTTAACCAAAAGAGCTAAATACCAAGGCACAGATATATACATCTACATATCACTATGACGTGGGTCACCAAAACACTCCATCCATCTGCTGCTTCTCCGGCCCCATCGATCACATTTTTAGAGCCCGTTGCGGCCCCACATGTCAAAAAGTCTACCCAGCCCTGCGCTAAGCTAGCTAGGAGCGGGACTTGAACCGGCAACCTATGGCCCACTGGAAAACCTGCGCCACCTCCTGATTTTTTCATATTCTCGTTCTCTGTTGTGCTTCAATACGACGCACGATTTAAGCCAAAGTCCTACTTTTGTTTTTGTTTTTTTTGCAGAGGATTAAAACATTTCATAATCGCCATCATTGTGTCAATCCGTGACCGCGTCCGACATGGGCTCCGCGCCCTCTGAGCGTATCAGTACGTGAACCGTGCGGGGATCAGATCAGCTGATTTCTAGGGAGACACAAGCTGCTAATTCGTCTGGCTTGGTCCGGCGCTGATATGCGGAGCAGCTTAATGTCTATATGGTTCGCGTAAAGCTGATCCCATTACGCAGCTAATACCTTAACCTCATTTTTTTTTTTTTTTTCCATACATGTACATTTTTTTGACCTCTCTTGCTCCTCTCCGCAGGAGCCCAGCTACTGGATCCAGGTCCACAGGTTGGAACATGGAGACGGAGGAATTTTGGACGTGGACGACATGCTGTGCGATGTTGTGGATGACAAAGACAGGGTGAGTAGAAGTTTGTGAAACTGAGCGGAAATTAGCATTTTATTTACTTTTCTCTTCCACCAAACTCCCACGATCATTTCTTTTTTTTTTTTTTTTTTGCCCCTGTTGTCTTCTTTCTTTCTTTCTTTCTAGCGCCCAAAAAAAAAAGAGATTTTGATTGTATGTTGTTATTAAACATTACGCTGTGCTCCTTCTTCCGCAAGTGTTACTGTGTGACTAGTTTAAAGGTCCAGTGTGTAAAATGTTGCCTGATTTTGTCATTTCCATATTGATAGAAGCTTGATATACTGCCCATAAATACACCCTGCTCCTCTAGAAGGTTAAGTGTGTAATATCTGGAGATTTTGAAAGGAAACAGCGACACCTAGTGGTTAAATTCTAAATTGCAGCGCTCCCCTAAGCATGCCAGTGAACTGCGGCGGCCTACAAGCACAAACCTGGATACCTCGTCCACCTTCTTCTTCGCTATACTAGAAAACATCAGCGTTCACTTAACGCACTGTCAGGCAGCTGGATTGTCCACACCAGGCTTCCTTAGAAATATTGTGGCGAAAGACCCTTGATAGATGTATATTCTTATAAACCCATCGAATATATATAAATAAGAACCGTTCTGTGGGTAGGAAAACAAAATGACTCTTACTGTGCTGCCAATACACACTTTTACTATTGTATTTATGGGCCGTATATGAAGTTTTTACCAACATAAAAATTGTAAATCAGGCCAAATATTACAGACTGGACGTTTAATGGAAGAACCAGCTGTGCTTCTTGAGCATCTTGAATTAAAAACGGGAGTTTATTTTGAAAAGTTTGAGTTGTAAATCTGCCTGTTTGTGTTCTAAAGCCGCACAGACAGAAGTGGTTTCTCATCAAGATATATATATATATTTAATTTAATTTAAAATTCTAAGGTTTTTCTTTGAAAGCTGTTCACATCCTGCCCTCTCCTGATTAAAACCGGTTGCGTATCGTCAGGCGTGCGTGCGTGCGTGCGTGCGTGCGTGTGCATCCATACCCCTTCTAATCGTGCGGTGGCTGCCATGGTTACGCATCAAGTGGCATCTCAGACGAGGGCTGCACACCTGATGCACCCCAAACCAATTTATCTCCTGCAGTACTTAAGACAGCGAGACAGGCAGAGGACACTCGGCCCACCCGTTTAGTGACTACGCACTCCCCCTGGTGGTGGTTATATCCGCAACTTTCATCCGTACGGTTCGCCATCGGATGACATTGACGTGTCGCTGCTTGCGGCTCAGAGCTCCGTGCGTTTCCGGTCCGTGTGTTTACACTGGAGAACATTTCCCCCCCTCGTCATTTGCGGCAAATCCGGTTGGTCCACTTTGCGTCACCTCCCGCCTCCGCCGTTGTTTCACTCCCACGGGCAGACAAAGACAAAGACACAGCCAGGCATACAGGTTCTGTATTTAAACCACCTTGGCCTGCGCAAGGTGTTGTTCGCCACTTATAGTGTGACCAACAGGAAGAAGCTGTGATGCTTTGTTAAAAGCAGCAAATAAAAGCATGGGGAACAGCGTAGAGATGATTGTTTTCTGGGCCAATGCAACTGTGGTGTTTGCGGGTAAACCGATAGTTTTGCAGGTCAGGGTCAGCATACGGGAGAATTTTGTCCAATCAGCTTTAAGACAATGTTCCTCTTTCTGCCTGAGAAGGTCAACGACCTTCACCGATTTAAACCCACTCTCACAGTCAGATTCTTAAAAGAAAGCTGATTGTTTTGACATATGCGTACAAACCAAAAAAATATTTTGCACAGCACAAAATCAGTCAGTGCTGCTGTACGTTCAAATACATTCTATCGCTAATTTCTGTTTTTTTTTTTTTTTTTTTTTGCCGTGGCAATTTCAAGGGAGATTTGTCTCTGATGCAAGACTGCGATCCATCAAAATGTGCCACAGATTGTTGGTGTTTGTCTCAGTGCGTCATTTAGAAACTGCCGATATCACCCGTTTGTGATGTCACAAAGAGCAGTGCTACCTCTTTCAGGCTAACTACGCGTCTCCCCGCCTTCCAAACGAGACCCAACAAAGCGTCGGCTTTGGCGGGAATCCACAAATTTACGGCAGGACAGTTATCATCCATTCATTCATTTCCTGCACCAGCGTTTTGCTGAACACATGAGTTGCATTGTTGGACCTTCTTTGCAGTAATTTTGCAATGCAGTTGCATTTCAGCTCAGGCCTCCCAACATACAGTGTTGAGCTGCTCTCCGTCAGCCCTGCCTTGCCCAGAAGTTGAAAAAGCCAATGACCCCGACGTGATTTGAACACGCAACCTTCTGATCTGGAGTCAGACGCGCTACCGTTGCGCCACGAGGTCGCCTGCGTGACCTCGGCTCAACTCGAAAACGGCGGAGGGCGAAACGCGAAGCTCGGCCGCTCGGCAAAGTACGACGCTGCGGCGTCAGTCGGCCGGTGAAGCTGGCGACGTTTTTTTTTTTTGGACAATTTCTTAATTTTGCTACTATTTCTCCCCCCCCTGAAATCTCTTGTATTGCAGGCATTGTTCAAGTTAGTTTGTCCCCCTCAGTAAAAAGACTGCAGTATCTCAGAACACAAAACATTTCTAGACAGTCATATTTTAATTTGAATATTGCTTGAATGCCATTGACTTAAATCAGCTTTTCGTTTCATCTGTCTCTAACATCTGCACATAACATCCACCGAAATTCACAGTCAAAAATGAGAATCCTTGCAACTATTTTTGGGTGACGACCTGACACCAAAGTTAATGTTCAAACTGGAAGTTTCGGTGCCTTGAGTCAGGTTGTGTGTGCGTGCGTGCGTGTGTGTGTGTGTGTGTGTGTGTGTGTGTGTGTGTGTGTGTGTGTGTGAGAGTGAGTGAGTGAGAGGGCTGTGTATGGCTCATGTTCAGCAGTCAAGATAATCCTACCATGATTCATATCACGTCACCGCTCTGCATGCTGCGACCCGCCTGCCTGTTATTCCTCTCACGCCGGCGGGATCGAGAGCGGCTTTCGATGCTTCCTGCCGTTACGCTGTTTTTGCGTCATGTTTTTTTTTTTTTTTGTTGTCGCATTTTATTCCTAAACAATTCACGGTTTCTTGTAAAAGCTGAGTATGCCATCGTGTTTATTTCAACCTGAAAACCTGTATTTTATTTTTTTTCATATTTTGGAGCAACACTTCCCATGTGACGTCAGACAGCGTTTAATGCACACCAGTGTCCAGCCTCCTGGTTTTCCAGAAGTTCTGTTCACGTTTGTTGGCCAGGAACGATCTCAGTTTGTTAGTGCACTGCTGCCCCCTGGTGGTTTAAAAGAAGTACTTCATGTCCACGAATGAAACTGGTCTGAATAAGACATTTTTCCAACTGCTCATCCAAAAATAAAAGAGAAAAAGCTGCACACCGATTTGAAAAAAAATCAAAAATATCAACACTTTAATGTGAAGTTTTCAGTCCCGCGCTGTGTGTTCCCTTGATATGCTCTTCGACCTCATTAAACCTCAAAGTGGCTCAGTTGTCAGCGGGTGTCTTCAAGAAGTACCGCAGCTTTTTTTGAGTCGCCGTGTTCTTTGATAGAAGCCTTCCTGAAAAGCGAGCGACCCCGTAAGGCATGTCGGCACGCGCAAACCTTCTGATCTGGAGTCGAGGCGGGCCTACCGCTGCGCCGCGAGGTCCTGCCGAGGTGATCGGCTTTTATTTTCTCCGCTTGAGGACGGTTCTCGACATCTGACTCCACGTCGTTAGTATCTCCTCGCACTCTGAAATGCTGCATTCAAATGGTTGTCTCGCTGTGTGATGAACCGCCGTCCACGGCTTAACCCTCACCTTCTCACCTTCTCACCTTCACCCCGAGACGGCTAGAATGGGCTCCTTCCGACGGATGGATTTCGCTTTTTGGATTTTGTTCCGTGACCTTTTCCTTGTTTTAGGTTTTCATCCCTTGAAAGTTCTTTGCTCCGGCTCCTGTCAAACTGTTCAACCCAAAGTTCAAGTGAATTTCGGTGGAGCCTTGGGGCCTTGGGATGGATTTTTATTAACATTTGATTAGTGGGGGGAGAAGAAAAAAATATCCTCTAATGGCTATGATATGTCTGGAAAGGACTAAAATACAGACGTTTTTATTGTAGAGCAGATGGCGATGGGGCAATTAGAGTGACTCCCAATTTCAGATTGGCCTTAGGTAGGAAATTCAAATTATGGATCTGCAGAAATTGGCGTATAAAGAAGGGGAAATGTACAAGATTTTGCATGATTAGATGAAATTGGATGAAACAAACTGTCATCGCACTATTGGGTTATTTAGCGATGACGACAAGGCTCTTTGGCAAGCCGTTTTGAATGATAGTTACAATTATCGCTCTCCAAAACACACTAATTACTGCAAGTGTGAAGGAAGTTCCACACAAATTCACGACCTTGAACGCTTGAGCCAATTACTTTGTCTTGGAAAGAATAACAAGACGTCAACGGCTGTATTTACGAGGGTCGGAATCTTTCATAGTGAACCTGTGGCTGTCACAACGGTGCAGTGGCGCCCCAGAGCCACAGGGAGGCACTCAACCACAAGTATGCTTCTATTGTCCCTCTCAGCGCCACACTGGGATGTCGGTCCTTCCCTCCAAAAACATGTCACTTGTTTGTATGAAAAGGATTAAAAATTGGCTGCATGTGTTTAACCTCCATCAGTCCAATGCAGTTTAATGCTGTCGGGACATGAGTGGCGCGTGTTTCCCTTCCCCCATTTTTGAGCTCCGTGGGCAACTTGGCATTTTTCCTTGGACTCCCCCAAAGTTGGCATTGCCATGGCAACGGCCTCCAGGGTGCCAAGTGGGCACCTGCGCTGGGTGGAGATCAAGCAGCGAGTAAAATTAGCCAAAGCAGAAGAGCGGGCGCAGCACCTGCCCCCTGGTACCAGAACACTGCTGGGGAAATCAAAGACTAATTACTGTTTGTCTGCTCTGTGCTGTGTGTGTGTGTGTGTGTGTGTGTGCGCGCGCGCATGGTGCATGGTGTGCAAACCTCCTTTGGCATAGATTGAGGACCATTGTGTCTGGTTGGCTGTCTCTCACCGTCACCTCCCAGACGGTGCAAGACGCTCACCCCTCTCCTTCTTTTTTTTTTTTACTGCGTACGTGTGCAAATAAGTTTAGTCCGAATTGTGAAAACGCTGCGGAGAACCAAGAATGTTTTTGACTTCCCATGGAAAGTTCGACCAACCAGTGTGATCAACTCAAGTGGCAGCGTGGGTGTCACGCTTGCAGTATCCTAGATGTGAATATGAGGTTGGTTGGTTGATCGATAGGTAGATAGGTAGCTAGATGGATCGGTTAAGTATGTAGGCGGACAGGGAGATTAGAAGAGACGTAGATGGGTAGAAGCATTATTGTGCCATTTACATTTGCATAGTCAGTGGAAGTAGTCAGACGTTTAAGGCGGTTGTCTTACGCTAGCAAGCGGGTCAACAGGTCGGCAGACACGTACTTGCAAGCCACTGCGAAGTCAAGAGCAAATACTAACTGGCCAAACAGCAACACAACGCCGTGCAGGCAGCGGCACTCGGACAAGGATCGGGATTTATTAGGATTATGGATTATGGAATACGGATTTATGCTTGGTCGTTGTCGGCACCTCATGATTTGTGGAGATCAATACCTGATGGTCATCGTCTTGTAATTTCCATTACAACACATAAATAGTAGGTTGGTAGTTAGGTAAACTGGCAGATATAATAATTGAGATATTATAAATGTATGTAGGTACATATGTGTTTATATGTGTGTGTGTGTGTGTGTGTGTGTGTGTGTGTGTGTGTGCGTGTGTGCATTTTGAATTGTATAATTTAGGAGAACATGATGTTAGAAAATGCTGTTTTGTTTTTAAGGTCAGGGCAGGTGCTGCCCTCTGGTGGCCACTGAATAAATCTATATAAATCTATGTTCTGTCCTATCCTCTCCCTGCTTTTTTTTCTCTAAAAACCTTAAATTAAAACCAAACCGACAACCTTTGACCTTTTTTTTTTGTTAGTTTTTTATTTTACTCTGATTTGTTGTCTAAATATAAATGCCGCCGTCCGCCTGAGACGGAAGACAATAAAGGGGAAACAACGCACACGTTGCATATTTCCGGGGCAAGACTCGCTCACTCCGGTGGAGTCATACGGGCCCACGCACGTTTCCGACAGACCTAGCAACCAACTTGCAACCCACGTCGCGCGCGGCCCGTAATGAGCCCGCCAGGCCCGGAGTCAGCACTGCGTCCTGAAAGACTCTCAGCGTGGCAGCAGAATTCATCCTCACCTCTGCCACTCCGCTCCGCTCGGGGGGCCTCGTGGGCAGCAGCGGCAGCAGCGAGCAGAAGCAGCAGTTAGCGCTTTTTCATTTCACGCTCCTCCCGGGGGCTCTGAAATTTATCGACGGCCGCCGCTCGCGCCCCTGTTGTTGTTGTTGTTGTTGTTGAGCTACCGAGCGTTTGAACTCGGCCTCACCTGAAGGGAGGGTTCGTTCCGCGGCGCCGTTATAACTCTTCGCGGCGGCCAGAGACCTTTTTTTTTCTGCTTTTCTCCGTCGGAACCTGAACCGCCAGCTGCGGGTCTTTCCAAGGGGGGAGGTTCAGCGCAATTTTTTTTTTTCTTCACAAGAACAATGCGACGGAATGTTTCAGGTAAACGCCTCCGAGATTGGCCTCACGAAGCCTGCTGTGATGACACAAAGCGGAAAATTCCACTTGAAGGTGCAGTGTGTAAAATTTCATAGGAAGCCCAGCTGCCAGTCAATAAAGCTTAAAAGGCTTAAAAAATGGTGGCGCAAGGTGGCAGCTAACTAGGAGCAAGACCCTTATGTATATTCTTATATATATATATATATATGAGAACTCAAGCCAAATTCTACACACTGGATCAAGCCAAAATGTCACAATAATCCAATAGTCAATCCATCCGTCTTTCTGCCCATCCATTTATTGTCACAGCTCATCCTGCTGATAGAACAGTGGTTTGATTTTTGTGCACGGAGCTGGAACGTGTTGTCACATGGGACACCGGAAGTCGGTGGGCCGTCACCCCAGACCAGGATCAGTCAAACGGGTTGAGCAGCTGTCAGACTGGTAGAAGCAGACCAGCTGAGCCGCCAGTGGTGGGGATCCTGAACCCTCTTCCTACTGACTGACTAACACGTCTGCCCGCCGCTGCCGAGTTTCCCTTGAAGAAACCTAGCCAAATCAAGTCGACTCGCTTTCTCATCGCCCTCTCGGCGTGGAAATAACCAGGTTACGTTCTTTCATCGCCCCCTCGGTGACAGGGATTCCCGCCGATCCGCCCAAATCGCTCCTGACGTGGGCTGGGCTCAGCCCCGTGCACTGTCTGGAGAAAAAAAAAAAAAAAAAGCCGGGGCGCTTCCTAACAATAGCAGTGCCAAAAACAGGAAGAAAGGGGGGTGGGAAGGGGACAACCGCGCTCCGACACCAGCTCGCTCTTCCGTCCCGTTATTTGGGCCGCTCGCAAGCGTGTGTGTGTGTGTGTGTGTGTGTGTGTGTGTGTGTGTGTGTTTTTCGCGTAGGAGGACGTGCTAGTTGACAGCTGTCAGACCGGCTTTGGTTCCAAGTGTCTGGATGCCTTGCCAAACGAGCCCCGTCGTCTGCGGCGCCCGAGTCCCCCCAGCGGTACCCTAGAGGTGCAGGGCGGGGGAGGGTGTGTGTGTGTGTGTGTGTGTGTGATTTGGGTCGTTCCCGGAACGATGTAGCCCTAAACGGAGGTGACAGACTCCCTGCTGGGATCCAGACGCCCCCGCAGAGACCCCCGGAGGGCGTGTTTCCGGGAGGAGGGCGGGGATAACAAAGGATTCCGTTCGGGCCTAGGCTGTGTTTAGGATTGTATGTTGGTGGGGGGAGGGGTGTTGGGTCCACTGGAATCAGGCAGACGTTGCCCTGGTTTCCGTATCGGGCCTGTGCATTACAGTCACAGAAGTGTTTGGACGTTGCCTGAGATGGATGATGACTATTTTAAAGGATTTTTTTTCTTGTAAAATTCTGGATTTGCTCATATTATTAATTTAATTGCATTAATTAATTTAGACATATTAATATATATATGTCCATACATATATATGTATAACTTAGCTTGGAAATACAATCCTTTTTATTCCGATTGAGATGACTCAGTTTCGACGCTTTAAACCGACTATAATTTCAGTATTTTACTCCATGTAAACCCGAACATTGAGGTCAAAGTGCTCCTTCTTCTCGCCAAGGACAAGGTTAATTGGAGCTTTTCAGGAACAGCGAAGGTTTCTTGCGAAGGAGATGCTGACGGGGTCGTCATCTCACAGTTCGCCACAGAACGGCGCCCTCCTGCATTTGGCGTGACAAGTGTCCCGGCGGTGCTTGTTTGCTTTGTAGGGTAAAAATAAAAGGCTGAGGACAATTATTGGGGAGTCTTGGTTCCGCTTAATGAGGCGGTCAGAAGTGCATTTCCTCGCCTGTCCGTCGCAGAGGGGGAGGGGAAAAAAAAAAAAGCATTTAATGAGAATAACTCCAAGACCAAAGTCACAGTCACTTCAACGGGCACTGCAGTCTCGGGAACAGAACAATCAAATGTCGCCTCTGATGTTAGCTCTTGTTTAACCGAGTGTCTCCTCGCATTAACGAGCCGCCCCGCTGTCCCCTAAGACCTTCCGCAGCTTTTGGTCTCAAGACTCTCTGGACTGACGAGCGGCTGATTTTTCAACACTCGACTACTCCTCTTGGATCTGTATATAATTACCTTCGCCGGTCCAAAGTCACTTCAAGGTTGTGACTTAAAATTGAACAAACTTTTCGCAGCACTCTGCATTTGATGGTTCATTTATTCCACGGGTATTTTTTTTTGAACCGTTCTTTCTCTCTTTCTGTCTTTGAGTGGGATCCGGTGGAGGTTGAGGTGTCAAGCGGTTGGTTTGGATGAGCAATTAGTGAGGTTGAGAGTCGGTTGCGTGATGCAGCTTTTCGAAAAAATTGAGTAACGAAAGCGATAGTTTTAAGAGCAATGAAAAAACAAAAAAACAGCCTTAGGCCAGAGTGACAGCAGCCACGGAGCCCTGTATTGGCCGCTGGCGTTGCACCGAGCTGAAGTTGACACTGGCACGGTCAGAGCGGGAAGCCGTTCCAGTGCCTGGCAGCTAAGCCGGGCTTGGAGAGCTTTAGATGGCCGTGTTGTCGCGGGCAAAGGGGTTTGAATCCTCCCTAACACTCCGGCCGTAAGCTCTTGTCGCCCCACTCGCCGCCCACCCCCGCTCTCATGGGAGAGGCGCTAAAGACCTCTTCGGATGGTCTTGCACACCGCCGAAGTGCCGCTCGCCCTCCTCGGGGCGAGATCTGTCACTTTGGCGAGGAGGGTCCTCGTCGCCAAGTGGCTTCTCGAAGCGACGTCAAATGCAGCAATCCAAGGCGAGCGCAGCTTCTGCATTTGTGACAGTGTTCAAAGCTTGAGATACAATAATTACATACATAATGTAAGCGATGCAATAATTTTTAGACGTCAACATATTGGAACATCGACTGCTGCAAATGCTGTCAATAATTGGATTGCAGCCACGTAAATTTGTTATTAATCAGCTACACAAGGCTACGTTGAGGAGCTGATTCTTGTGTTTCCATCAACACTAAACCCTGAACGTATCTCCTGCCTCTTTCTCCACAAATGGTGCTGATTGGGTCATTGGAAAAATACTCTGCAGTGGGTCTGCAACATTGATTGTACAAAAAGATGGACGGATCTTCCGGTTCAAAAAACGTAGGTTGATGTGAAAGTGCCAAAAGCCCGCATTCTGTCATCTGACCAGCAGGGACTGCCAAAGTCGGTTGCAACGAGAATAAAAACCACTGCCAATACGTAAAGGAGCACTAAATTCGTACCTTTACAAATATGTTCACAATATTTTTTTACTAAATCATGAGTAAAAAAAAAAAAAAAGTAGCAAATTGGTTTTAATGTCCATTTTGTCCAATTAGTTCCAATTTAAAACATCTTCGTAAGCTTGTGGGACTCTGACTGACTCCGCTACCACTTACACATTACACATCCAAGTGTAAACCCCGAAACCCAACGTGGCACTGGTCGTAAAACCAATCCGTAAGCGTTAAAAACCAACGGGTCCATCATCATGTACAGTCGGTACTCTGCAAAGACTTTCTCTGAAATAGTTAGCTGCCCAGCTTGGGTAATTCTTACACGTGTAGTTAAATGAATTGGCGTAGCTAAATTCATTAATTAATTGGTGTTTTCTTGTTAGCCAGCTTTCCATACACAAAGAAGACACAACAAATATTTTTTTGGAAAATTGTATCTATAGAATATATTTTGGAATTTACCTAAAGAAAAAAAATAACATTTCTTACCGACATTTTTCTGACATTTGTTGAAATGTGTAATTGTAATTGGCAGACCTGTGTACACTGAAAAATGAAGTTATATCTGTAGATGTGGGTCTGAATAATGATTCAGTATAGTCTGCTATGGGATAAATGACATGCTTAAGGGTCACTCGGGGGAAAATAACTGTTTAAAAGGAGTTCTGTCCGTCCGAAACATGAAAAGTCGTCCCATTTCCATATTCCTGACAGCTCTCTGCGCTACAAGCCAAGAATATTCGAATCCGTATGCATTATGGAGGCCTTCTGAAGGTCAGTGGGCCAATTTGAGTGAATATGTTTCACTGCGTCTTTGTGCGCAGCGGGGGGTTTTATTCATTTTTTTTTTTTAAGGCAAAGCTGTCATTAGAGCCCTCTGCTGCCCCGACTTCCTCCTCCTTTTGTGCCGAGATTCTTGCGAGGGCTCCTGCATGAATGCCTTGTATCTCCTTCACAACAGATGTGCCGCTGCCTCGGGCCGCCCCCCCCCCCCCTCTCCCAACCCCCAGCCTCCTCCACCTCCCGTCGGTGGGAGCTCGTTATGTGCATGTGTGTACCGTTGTGCCTCTGCGTACGCGCGTGCGGGAAGACTTCCCATTTAGGAGTCACCGGGGAGTTCACCTATAAACGGCACAAATAATAGGCACCCATTTATTCCTGCAGATACTCATCCATCAACAACACACACACACACACACACACACACAATCGCTGATGCTTTGTGAAATCATTGCTCTGCTGCGCCACAAGCATTGTCTTGCGCTAGCGTGAGTGCGAGACTCTGAACAGAACCCCGGTGACTTGCCGCCGCCGCGCCTCCTCACGCGTCGCCCACTCCGTCTGGGTCCCTCTCGTTCAAAGGCCGTCGCGCCGTTTGAAAGCGCCCCGGAGTCGACGTCCGTGGTCCCACCTACTGCTGCGGCGGCCCTTGACGAGTGTCTCCGCGCTTTCACTTTTCCCGCAAAGTAGCCAAAGTGTCAAAGCGACATTTCAAGGTCCCGTATTCTCCAGTTTTTTTTTCCCCCTACTTACTCCCCCAATATAATCGGTGTCCCAGGCCTATCAGTGACCTCCAGAGAGAGAGAGAGAAAGAAAAAATAGTCCTTATTTAATTATTTTTGCTGGCTCCACTTTTCAGAAAATGTCAGCTAAAAAACAAAGACCAAGAAATCAGGGAGCACTTTGCCTATCGGTTTTAGCAGGAAGCAAACAGAGGGCAAAGTGTGCTGTCTTATGGATCTCTGAGAAATGAATGGAGAGAAAACATAGCATTCGAACGTCTTGGCAGCCAGCCTCTGTTTTGTTATATGGAGCCATTCCACAGGATTTGAGTAGAAGGGACCTTTAAGGCACAGCTGTTTGTTTCCGTGCCTTCAACCTGATTTAATGTTAAGTATAAAAGTCATACAAAGTGAAAACAAAAAGTGATAGTTTGACATTAAAAAAAGGTTGTACAGCAAGATTAATCGCATCATCTCCTCAAGTATTTTACCAGGTCCAACATTTAAAAAAATAAATTAATGGTTCACATATTTTGCTGATCAATCAGTCTTTCTCAATGTCTCAATGCAATAAGAAAAAAACAAAAACAAAAAACGCAGCGTGGGCAAAACCGAGGAGACAATCTGGCGCCGGGTGGGTCCGCTCCCAAAGTAATGACGGCTGTAGCTGACAGCGCCGACAGAGTGTTAATGATTCATGGCAGAATGGAGAGAACAGGAGCGGGCAGATGTGCCACCTGTTTGTTGTTGCGAGGCGAGTCTCTCCGAGCAGCGGAAGATGAAAGAAAGGTTTTTTTTTTTGTTTTTTTTATCATTTGTTCCTCCTCTTTCAGTTGCAAGACCGCTCTATGTACGACAATCCGGCTGAATTTGTTTGCAAGCGTGTACGACGTTCAAATAGCGTTCATTAGCGCAGGTGTGGCACCCCGAGACCCGAAACCCGCCAACCGCGCGTCCCCACTGACACAGCATTAGTAGAACCTTAGGAGGCCCCATTACAGCCCGACAAAGAAAATCGCTGTGACATTCCTTCTGAAGCCCGCCCTAATATTTTGTCGTGTGCTGGATAAAGAATAATGGAAACGTCGCCGCAGGGACAGGAAAGAGAAGTGACATGCGAGGAGGAATAAATTACAAAGTGAATTCAGGGGAAGAAAAAAAAAAAAGGCTCCAATTTGTGGGCGGGCGCTTCTTAAAATGGCAGGCGTGTAACGACTCAAGTGTTCCGAACCCAGAGAAACGCAGAGTAAGCGCGTTCTGAAGCAAAAATCTGAAATCAGGCTGCTCCCGTTCAGCAAGGAGTGACGAAAACGGAACAAAACTATTGCATGGTGATGGTGAAATTGCCCAAATTCGACGTCTTTGTGTCCGGCTTGGTCAGAAATCTCTGGCTCCGTCCTCGCACCCACGTCTGCCCACCCCCACTCCCCGGTCGGCCGTCGCCTCCCGTGGCAAAAAAAACAAAACAAAACAAAAAGAACAACAAAAAAAACTGCCGCCACTTTCGCTGGATAACGCGGCGCAGCTCCGCCCGTGTTTGTACGCCAGCTGTGCGCGCTCCACTTTGAAGAACAGCGGGGGGGTGCTGTTCGACTTTTTCGCCCTCCTCTTGGGAGGTTTTTTTTCTTCGCGGGTTGTTTGTCTCCAGGAATGCCGCTGTGTTTTCTTTTGATCGCGCGCGAGCCACCGAGCCGGATGCCCACTCTGGGCTAGTGTCATTATTACATGTGGAACGGTGCCACGGTGGTGGTATGAGATGTTGGGCTGCTGGAGATTGTTTATCTGCGCCCGGGAGGGAAGGTTTCTGTCGCTGTCGTGCTCGTTTTCGCCGCATATAGGTGTGTAGACGAACGCGATTCTTTGATATTTGTATTTGCAGGCATGGGCGAAAAAAACTACGGCCCGGGGGCCATATGCGGCCCATTAAGCGTTTTAATCCGGCCCACCGAACGTGGCAAAATTATATTAATAGCTGTATTTCATCCATTTTTTTATTCAGTGTTTTCAGAGTCATTTCAATAAAGAGCTAAATACCGTAGGGCAAGGACACAGATTTGGTCGTAGCGCATATCCCATAATATATTTTCTCCTCCACTGAGGTGGCTCACCAAAACATCCCATCCACCTGCTGCTGCTCCGGCCCCTGTGTCACATTTTTACAACCCATCGTGGCCCCACCAGTCAAAAAGTTTGCCCTCGCCTGTATTAACGTGTAAAGAACATGCTATTCAGTGTCGACTATAAATCTAAAAAACAAAACAATTAATTGTATATATCAGTGCAATTTATTAGCGGACAGTTCTGAAATGTTACAAACAATGAGAAAAAAACCCACAATACTCAAATGTTCATCACTCAAAAGACTGAAAAGTCCTACTTCTGTGGCCTTCTTGACATAGTGACATCATACAAATAACGTAAAACTGGGTAAAACTTTCCACATTTCTGGCCTCAAGTTAATTTTTGCAAGCTCCACGTCCAACACAAGCGTTCATTCGCCATCGTTGCGGGGCCGCTTCATAAATAAATTCATGAGATGTTCAGGATATAACTTCTTAATCTGCGGCAGACATCTCCTGAAGTCTAAGTCCGCCCGCGGCGGCAGCAGCAGCCACACGTCCGCACATCAGTGGCAGCGTCTTTCGCCGCTCCTCCGCAGTGCCACGGGGCGGCCTTTTCATTCTCAGGGCGCACTTTTATCTTTGCGCAGCAGGGGGGCACTGTGGTGTCACGGTTGAGGCTTTTGCGAGCCTGCAGAAAACCCAGCGTTGAGAAGGGAACGAGGCGCTGCACGGTGCCAAGTCACTCAAAAATGTTAACTTTGAAAAACTACCCGTCCACTTTAAACGAGGGCTCTGTGATTACATAAGAGGTCGTATCCATTTTTTTTTTTTTTTTTTTTTTGGTACGTCTTTTAATTACGCAGGTCTCCTTGCTCCATAAATTCTAGCGGGTGGTTGTGCTCAAAGTGGGTGTGACCACCCGCCCGACCCACCACCACCAGTATCACCGCCCGCTCTCCCTAAGATACTGAGTCATTTGTTCTCCGCATACGAGGACTATCACATTACGCCTGTGTTGAAGCACGCCTGTGTGTTCAGAAGCGCGTTATCTGCGAGACATTCAGCAGCGCCCGGCCATATCGTGAGAACGTCACGCTCTGCAGATACTCAGATCCGTCTGAAGCCAAACAGAGGGGGGACTTCTCATCGCGGCAGGAGTAACCCAAAACCCCCTCCACTCCACTCCATCAGTTTCCTCTAATGGGCTTATGTTTTGCTTACAATGCCACTACATTGATTTATTTATTTTTTGTTGAGAAAAATGCCCTTTGACGTGTGGAGATGTGATGTGGAGGGCCAAAAAGTTGACTCTCTCACGTCAGTCCTTTGTTTGCCGCCTCCTCCGTCGTCGCCTGCGTGTCGAGTGAAACTGTCTTCCTGCACGAAGGTGGACTGCGAGCTACAGTGCCTCATTTATTACCCCGCTGTTTCCTCCTCCTCCGCTTCCTCAACCAATTGCCTGACATCATGCGTGAAATAGGTCCAAATGGGTTCCCATTGTCTATTGGCAGGGGCTGCTGATGTGCTTTACGTTAAACTCCGGCCTCTCTGGGCACACACAGACAATGTGATTTTTGTCACAGCAGTCATATTGTAAAATATATATGACAGCCAGGACGGGGGTGGACGAAATCACAGAGGGCCCCCTAAACGTTGTTAGGGGGCCCTGTAAATCTGATTTCTCAACAGGGAGCTGTTTTACACACATTTTCTATGTGTTTTTATGTTTGCACAGATGATTTATGAATAACCCGTTATGTTTTTTTTCCCGGTAATAGAGCGATGACATTGTCAAAGAGGTCTGTAATTTAAGAAAAACGAAATGCCCCTGTGGTATCGGCGTCGTCACGCGACGTGTGAAAAATCGGGAAGTGGCAGAGGGGGGATTTTCGAACGGCGCAGGACAAGTGTCAGCTGGGTGTGACAGAGAGTTCAAGGTGGGGAGGTATCAGGGATCCGCTCAGAGCCTCCTTCTCGTCTGCAGCGAAGATGGACAGGCTGGGCGATGAGGTTCGACAGGAATCTACATTGAGTGTGATGTTTTTGCAGATGACCTTCAGTTCTGCAAGTTTGTGTAGGGAGCAGCGACTTCTTTTTGGAGGGGCGGAACAACTCCAGAAACAACGACGTTTTTTGCGGGAATAATTGAGCGTAATTGCACAGGATGCCAATGGTCTTTACCGTTCCACCACTTGAAAGTCGCGGTTTCTTCTTCAAAGTCTCCGAATATTACACACTCAACCTTCAGCAACAGGAGAGATGAGGAGCTGCTCGCAGTACCTATTTTGTTGCATTTCACGTTGAAATACAACCCGGCAGGTTCCTCGACGTTTCACCGGCAACAACAGCGAAAAAATCTGAGAGGGTCGACCGAGAGTCTGGTAAACAATTCGAGGCAACGCAAACGCGCCATCATGGTGAAATCCCGGAATAAAAGTGGTGCTTAGTCACGCAGACGCTTGATGCATTAATCCCGCAACTCATGATTCACAAAAGCTTGCCCACCACTCTGCTACTGTAAAGCCCTAAGCTGCCTGCCTTTCCTCTCCCACTGTACCATCATCCGAGGCATCGACCATCAGCCGCACAGCACAGCACAGCACAGCACAGCACAGCAGCAGGGCTTACTTTTCCGGAGAGCTTAACGGACCCCGCCGTCAGTTAAAAGTTTCAAGCTTCACGCCCCTGTTGATGAACTGAGGAGGCGCATCTCCGTCGTCTCTTATCCCCCGGCTAAAACCGACTGTTGTGCAGGGGAGGGGTTAGCGATGAGGCAGCGTGAGGATTGCTAATAGATGGGGGAGGGAACGGACGTAAGACCTGGGAGGGAAACCTGGTAAAAAGGCATCCGAGCAAAAGCCCGGAAAGTCTAGAATAATAAACTTTGGTCGAGTGAAGAAATGTTCGCCGAAAGCCTTAGGCTAATTTCAGGAGATTTTAACAGCAGGATTTGCCGTGTACGCCCTTGGCGCGGTCCCATCCGGGCCGATTGGCTGTCATACAACCCAGGGCCGCTCCCCTCGGTGAGTCGCGACGCGAGGTAATTCCCGCGCTTTCGACTTTTCAAAGCAATCCCAAAGAGAGCGGCCGTAAATCCAACTTGGCATGCAAGACATTTACTTTACGCTGATGTCTGTTATTAAAAGGTTAGACCGTAACACCGACATTGCACTTAAGCCCCACTGGCTGTAAAGTACAGTTTGCGAGGCGCCCCGCTGTTAAACCCAATGGGCCTTTCAATTGATGGCGGGTGATGGCCCTCGACTTGACGCGTCAACCTCTCCCTTGTGTTGCACCCAAATGACAGTCCTGAGTTTTATGCCCAGTCTTAACCTAAATAGCCAATAAAATATATCACAGCTTCTTATCAAATGTAAATACCAATATTTTTTTTTTTTTTTTTTTTTTTTTGGAGGTGTCTTTCCTCCTCCCTTCAGTGCCATCAAGCAAAGCGTCTGCACTTTTTATGACTGTCCTTGTGAGGGCGTGCTTGACGGGCGGGGCTATCGGTCGATCGGCCTGCCTCCGTGCTTCACAGGAAACTGATTTTCAGGATGGAACCCTCCAATTGTCAAGATTATTTTATCGTCTCCAAAGGGTCGCCCATACGCGGACATAAATGGGCTACGGGGGAACTGTTTGCTTTCCGCGCTATCGCGGGCCCGGCTTTATTGCCCTCCTTATTGGACAACTCTTTTGTGTGAGGGCGACGTTTACGGCTGAACTCGTGTATTGAAGTGGTCATAAAAGCGAGCAGAGAGGCCCCCCTGTTCTTTGTTGTCGGTGTGTCGGTTGTGTTGCCGCTGTTTTGTTGTTTTTATTTTTAATTTTTTTTTTTTTTAAAGTCGTCACCACTCTTCTTGTTTTCCTGTCAATATTGGCCATGCCTATGACTTGCAATACATCTTCCTCCCGTGGCTCGACTCGTCGATTAAACATGTGTCTGTAATTGCACAGCTGAGGCGTGTGCTGCTGTGAATGCTGCTTCTCCCGATCAAAAAGCCTCGGGGACACTTTCACGTGATATAGAATTCCATCGCTTTTTTTCCTGTCCACTCAAAATCCTTTAATCTGTAAAAATTGAGTGCAAAACGAGAAGTGAATTTCACGTTTAGATGAAACATTGCCCATTAGTAATAGAATGGGTGACAAAGTAGTAGCTGGTGGGAAACAGAATGAGAATCTTAGTCATTTTGGAAATACCACCCTGCTGTAATTTCTGTTTTTCTTTTCGCTAGTGAGACTGAATCACCGCTAATTGGCCTTTTGTGGAGAGTCATTAAGGATCATTGTACCTATTATGGTTCTCTGCGGGGTTTTTGACTACGTAATGGAGTGACATGTTGATGAGCAGCGCTCTGTTGCACGCACAGGTGCGGGAGAGGTTGCAGGTACAGCCACAACCGGCAGGTGATGGGATTTTGAGTGTGACACGCACAAAAAAGTTGTGCACTGCCAAATGGTGGTTTGGATGCTTAACCTCGTCGAAAAGTTGCCAGTTTTTTTTAATTTGGTGGGTTATGCTAATCGTCAATATTAATTGTTTTTAAAAAATAAAAACAATTAACACGATAGAATTTTTCTTTTTCTTTTTTCTGAGACTGTTGCAATGGGTATGAATGCACCGATAGATAAATAAATGAATAAACTAACATCACCTCAGCATGAGTTAAATGAAGTTAATCACAAATTAAACATTAGAGAAGAGTGCCATGGGCTACAGAACTAATTAGCACACCAAATGTTCATTAGAAAGTCCTAATGACAAAAAAAACGGGTAAACCTTCAAATCAGATGCTCTGTGTTAAATAGTGCACGGCGGCCGCCACTATTGTGTGTATTTCTAGTGGGTTGTTGCCAAGGATTCAGCCTACAGTCTGTAGTATGGAGTTGAGGAATACTCCTCAACTCCATACTCAGCCCTCAGAGTTTCTGATGGAAGGTTTACAAGAGGCGGTGCTGTTACTTGGACCGCAAGTAATCGGATTAAACGCGGAACACTCAGTTCCGATTCAAGTTTGTTTTTGGCCTTTACATTCAGTGCAGATGCAATGCCCTCGAAAAACCTCGAAAGACTAAAATCCCTGAAGGTGGAAAAAGAAAATACCCTGAAGGAGAACATCAGAAGATTGATCCTTTTCTCCGGATGGGTGGACGCGCAATAGGTGTCACATATACAGATCGCAAGAACCGTGCATAAAATAAACATTGCTAACGTTGAAGGAGTCCGCAAGTCCACAACCACGGAAGTGCATTAGTCCGGACTAATGTGATTTCTGAGTCGAGGAGCAGGCTCATAAAGAGACAGAGCTAGAGTCTCAGCTTATCCAGAGGCAGGTGTCAGGGAACCAGATGCAGAGGATGGATGGATGCTCCATCCGTCCTCTGCATCTGGTTCAGTGGTTTCCCCTCCGCTGAACGGCCGGCCGCACCCTGCTACAGCCACGCAGTGCGGACGCTATGAAAGCCAAGAGTGCACCACCACCCCGGAGTGCAGTTAACATCCAAAGTGTGAGAAGTTTAAAAGGACAATGGGAGTTTAAAATGGGAAGTCCCCCAGCAGTCGAGGCCTCACGAGCGGCGTGACCTCGGTCGCCAACCCGAACCGAAAGCCTCACCAAACGGGAAGGTTTTCGGTCTTGCTCTTTCCCGACACCTTCTATCCAGAGACAGGTGGAGGGAACCAGATGCTGAGGACGAGGCTGGCGAGCAGGTAACTCTGCATTCCAAATGAGACCACAAGTCCCCCGGCAGTCGAGGCCCACGAGCGGCGTGACCGCGGTCGCCAGCCCGAACCGAAAGCCTCACCAAACAGGAAGCTTTCCCATCTGCTCTCCAGTCGAAGGAGGCTCCTCCCCCCTGCGCATTTGAATCGGGAGCTGCCTCGCTCTCTGCGCAGCTACCTTCCATTCGATATGCCGAACCGCTGATAGAGAGCCCCGATAGCGCACCTTATCGCACGAAAAAAAGCGACGGAGGGCTAGAGCGCCGTCCGTCCGTCCGTCCTCCACCCCCACCACCTCAACCTCTCCGCTCTCCCCGCTCACATCCACGTTAAACCAATTAACAGTAATTACAGGGGCCACCCCAGGCGCGGCATCTTTCTGCTGGCTCCGCCGTTTTGTCCTCATCACGGCGCCGTCGCGAGGGAGACTTCCCGATGTGTTGGGAAGCAGGTCATTACTGTTTATTAGCTAAGGGAGGCTGATTTCCCCCGACTGGGCCCCCGCAGGAGCGGAAGTTTGACTGTTTGGTCAGTCGGATGACTTCTCACATCTGTTGTGTGCCTTGTTTGTTTTTTTTTTTTTTTTAGAATAATGTTTCCAAGTTAACTTTTATAAAAGAGCAAATATCGCGCAAAAGATTTTGACGGTCCTTTTTTTTTTTTTTTTTTTTTTTTTTTTTTTTTTAAATGCGAAAGCTTTTATGTCCTATTTCCATTTTCCAAATGAAACGCGAGCCGCAGTGTTGAGAGCCGTGCACAGGTGAGTGGAAGCCATCAGGCTGATAGTCATCGCCTGCTCAGACGCAGAAATTATTTTTCACAGGAGTAAACAGCTTCGGGCAGTTTAAAGCATTTGATTATTGTTCGAGCAGGACCGAAAAAGCCGACACAACAAATGACGCTTTGATAAAATATGAAAATGTTGCCGTTAGGAATGTAAATTCAAGCAGTTTTTACTTTTGAAGGGAGACAAACAGATGAATAATTACCAAATAATGCATTCATTATAAGAAAGATTAATTGGATAAAACACCAGGCTGTAATGGAAAACCAAAACTTTGATTTATTTTACACTATTATAGTTTGTCCTATTGCCCAACTGAGATTTCTAAATGCAGGCGTGGCTTCTCACTCATTGGTATAGCGCGACTCTGGAATTAATTCTTCCTTTCAAAAAAACAATCTAAAACTAAGATGACGTGCCATTTTGCAGACGTTTAAATGCCACGTGTAGACGGTTCATAGTCAAACAAGCAGGTCTCTGTGGCCGGCGGTCACTGATTGCACATGTTTAGCAACCTGTGTATAATGTAATCACCAGTGTATGCTAATGCCCCTCCCACCCGCCGTGTATACACTGTTCAGCTGGAAGCGTGGGAGGTCACTGTCATCTCCTCCGCCAACACACGTCCCCATCATAAACTGGGGTTTATTTCATGCACACGGTCGGGGCATGGATGTGTGTAAACACACACACAAAAAAAAAAACCCTGCTAATGCAACGGCGCATGCGAGGGACCATGATGTCATCACGGCGGAGGAGAAGTTCCCCCGTGCAAGGCCGAGGAGGATCGCTGCCTCTTGCCTGAATAATTTAAAGCCTTTTCATAATGGGAACCTTGATATTGGGTGCATGACGCACCCCTCCCCCCTCCCCACCCCCAATCTTCTGCAATTATGTCAGCTTCAATAATAGATGAGCGGAGCTGTTGGGGGGCTGGTGCCTGTTCGCTGTTGGGGGAGGGGGAGGAGGAGGAGGGGGCTGGCATGGGTAACGCGATCAGACCCATGTTACGGGCTTTTCCGGCCCCGAGTGACTGGGGACCAAAAGTGTGTAAAGTGTGCGTTTTGTCTAAGTGTCTAAGTTTTGTGAATGTCTTCGCTTCCACACACATTTCTTGGATAGTTTGGATCATTTGGGGGGCGACACGGTGGCGCGAGAAGGTTTGTGGGGTTGATTCCGGGCCTGAGACCTTTCTATGTGGAGTTGCATGTTCTCCTTGCATCTGCGTGGGTTCTATCCGGGTTCTCCGGCTTCCTCCCACTGTCCAAAAACATGCCTGGAGGTGAATTGGAAACTCTAAATTTGTCTCTAGGTGTGTGTGTGTGTGTGTGTGAGAGAGAGCAAATGGTTGTTTGTCTTTCTCTCTTTAGCTGCGGTTCCATTACCCCCCAGAATTGCGCAAAACCCAAATATCGCAATATGTGAACGTCATTCAATGGAAACGCCGGCAAATCGCAATCGAACTTTGTCTAAATTTTTGAAATTTTGCTTTTATTTTGGCGAAAAAATGTAATGGAAACGCAGCTTATTACCAATTCCAGGTATCAAAATAGGATGGATGAATCATTTAAGCAATGTCATGTAAAAACCACATCCGGTCTCTGGTGGCAACCAACGCTGATTTTTTTTTTTTTTGTTCAAATAATTCTGCCTGGTCTGCAGAGCTTGCGAGTGACTGCACACCAGGTTTAGCCAGCGACGCTGGAGAAGAAAGGTAGTTTAGACGTTTGGCACTAGCTAGGCGCCGAGAGACGGCAGATTCGTCTGAAACGGCCGTGTCGCGTCGGCTGACCACAGCTGGCTGCAGGAGCTCTCTGACCTCATTGTCTCCCCCACTTTGCCTTGATTGACTGTTGCTGGTGGCTTCAGGAGAGCCACTTCCCTCCCCCCCCTTTTTGTTTGATAGTTTAACCTTTAAATATTGTAAAAAAGTAAAATTTTGTCATTTTTTAAAACACTTTTCCGTCTTTGTCATTAAAAATACAAATGTCCTACTATTTCTCACACATTTAACCTCTAATGTGTTAAACCCAAATGGCATTTTCCACATCCTTGTCAATAAAAATTCACATTTAATCGAAATAATAATTATTATTATTATTCAGATAATTAACTCAAAACATGATTTTATTAAATGCCATTTTTCCACTACAGGCCCCTCTCCGGGTTCCTCACCTTCCCCCCGGCACTCTTTACTTCCATGCAAATATCCACGTCGTGTCCATTGTTGTGCCTTTGAACGCACTCGCGCGCCGCGCGCACGCGTCGTGTCTGGTCACCGTTTGTACTTTCCAATAAAGGAAAAAAAAATTACCATCTGTCAGGCCATCAATCAAGCCTATTCCTCTCTCTTTCGGTCTCACACACACACAAACACACACGCCGCCCCTTCTGTCATACGTTTGCGCTTTGATGCGTGTTTTTTATTTTGCTGACATGTGGGGGAAAATAAGGGGAGGTCTTGTGTTTCATCTGCGTCTGTGCTTTTAGGGAGAAACTCCATCTGTCACGAGTCATTCAAGCTCCTTTTCTCTTTCTGTCTCGACAACACACACACGTGCATAGGTCCTCCGCTGGCTCTAGTTTCTCTCCCAGCTGCAGGTGGCTCGGAGGCCCCCGGGGCTGCAGTGGGAAGCGGTGATCTGTTAGAAGTCTCCGTCTCCGGCTAATGCGATGAGGCGGGCGGGCAGACAGTCGGCAGGCCCTCGCAGCCACCGCGGCCGCTCTTTACGCTCGGTTGGCGCTGCGCTGTTCAGTTTGACGAGCCCGAGCAGGTAGCCGCCCTGTGGCCCCGCCGTGGTGCAACGAGGCGCTCGGGACGCGCCGTCCATTTCACTGTTTTCACCACCACGCCGGAACTTGTTGAAAAACTCTTGTCTTCCAATTTTTTTTGTTATCGTGACTGAACAATATATCGTTTATATTGTTCGTGTATTGCCACAAAATTAGCACATGAGAGTTTTTTTTTTTTGTGTAATTGTTTCGAGTTACAGCTACATGGAGGTGACTTCAAAAGACTTTAGTGGCAAAGACTACTTCGCCATTCAGGGAAGGGAACGCTGGTTTGTCAACTTTCCAAAGATTCAAAGATTTTTATATGTCACATGTCACATTACATGGCACTGAAATGTTTGTCATGGCAGTAGTCGGTATGATTGTGCATTCTGTGGGATAAAGAAGACGTGAAGAAAATGATGTGGCAACGTAATGCATAAGTTCCGCAAAAGTGAAATTTAAAAGCTTAAAGATTTCAAAGTAGCACGTACAGATAAAGGTGTTTGAAGTGTTAAGACAATACAATGTAGTTTCTTGCTCTGCTCAATCGGCTCATTTGCTCCGCAATTGGACCCCGTGGGACAACTTGCTCGTGGAACTCATTCCGATCAAAAGGCGACGGCAAACTGCTCTCCGCGCGGCGACGCTTTTCCTTGTTCCTAATGGCGGAGGCGGAAGCCAGCGTGCTGATCGTTCCGACTCGTTGCCGTCGCAACTCCCCTGAACGTCCCGCGCGTGCGTTTCACTCGGGGTGGAGTTGCTACGCCGATGCCGAATGATGTGAAATCAGACGCCTGCTGTTGCTCGTCCCCATCGCTCCTCCGTCTGCCGTCCATCTGATAAGACCACCCTCCCTTGCTCGCCCCCCCACCAAAAAAAATGAAAAAACGGGCACGAGAGGAGGGAAGAAGGGACGTCTTTGTCTACAGATTCAGAGAGTGGATGAAGAGGGTGCGCGTGTGTGTGTGTGTGTGCGTGCACGAGTCTATGAGGTTATGGGGGGAGGGGTCGAGGACGTATCACTTTACCCTGTCTCCCCCCCCAACCTCTCCACTTCCTAATGCTGTCCCGGTTTTATCAGTCCTCTGCACTTCCAAATTAAATTTGTCCTGAGAATGGGCGAATGGAGGAGGTGGGTGAGGAGGAGGAGGAGGAGGTGGAGGTCGGGGGGGGAGATGCTGGGGAGAGATGACTGCCTGCTGCTCGGCTCCATCAGAGCAATGTGACAGGGAGCCCAACTGGCCACTCATGATGACAAGTCAGATTTAATCAGGGATTGGGGCCCAGGCCCCCCCCCCTTTCCCCCGCCGTGTGTGTGTGTGTGTGTGTGTGTGTGTGTGTGTGTGTGTGTGTGTGTGTGTGTGTGTGTGTGTGTGTGTGTGTGTGTGTGTGTGTGTGTGTGTGTGTGTGTGTGTGCCGAAAAGCTAAGGACAAACATGGTGGAGCATCGGCGCTGCCCTCAGGCCGGGAGGCACTTCCTGTCTGCGGCATGTGTCCTCTCACACAAAATTGAATCATCTCTCTCGGGTTTGGGGGGGGGGCGCGAGCTGTCACGAGTGTCAGTGATTATCGGAAGAGGAGCAGTTGGGTGGTCAGCAGGTGGAAGCAAAAAAAATATATATATATATTTAAAAATGTGTAAATCTTCTTTTGTTTCTATTGAGGGAAGTTAGGAAAGCCAGCGATGCATGACCACCAACGCTTCTGTTCCAGGTAGTTTAATGGACCGGTCTTGCCTTTAGACTTACTTTTACTCAGCCATATAAAATAAAACTGTTAACCTCATATGTCATATCCTTCTGTCCGTGCTCAGTTTTTTTCAAAGATTTTTTTATTTTTATTTTTTTAAGTTTGTATATTGCGATATAAACTTCCACCCAACCGCTCGAACCAAAACTGAATGTGATTTGGCGGATAGTTCACACGCTTAAAAAGGAAACACCATTCTAGGGTAATGGCTTCCCCGCTCATGGTAGTATCCACTACCTAGTTCATGTTAACCATAGTTGATTCTACGATGGCACATTTTAATCAGGTGTTCATTTTGCAGTGTACATTTGCGTTTTCTGTCGTTATGAGTAAAAAAAAAGACGTTTCAGTAACACCCAGTGGAATGTGTTAGATCTCAGACAATTTACGCTGAATGCTTAATTTAGATCGAAAATTCATCACAAATTATTCATCGTCCTAAACAACGGCTTGATTGACATGTCATTTTGGTCAAATTAGAGAAATTCTGTGCATTTGTTTCCAAAAACGGATATATAGAATAATGTTGAACTTCTTGACAATGATATTAATATTTAATTTAAGAGTACATGCACTGTATGTTTCTTCTCTATGCGGTGTTGCTGTGAGTTTGTGTGTGTTTGATTATTGTGTAATTTAATGTGTATTTATCACGGTTTGGATCTGTGCGTATTCACGTGATCACTAATGAAAAGTGAAATCTGTCGTGACCGTGTTTAAGTATTGCATGTTAGAGTGATTCTCTGCAATAATACACAGTGAGAGGTCTGATGAGAAATCACCACTATCACTAATAATTCAGTCATATATTTATAGCATTTCTTTGCAGTCAGTAGCTGCATTTCCATTGCATTTTTTTTTTTTTTAAGCAAAATTTAAACAATATTTCAAAAATTTCGACAAAGCACAATTGCGATTTGCAGGTGTTTCCATTAAATGGTGTGAAGTGCATAAACCGTAATTCTCATAAAATCTCGTCCTGCGAGAATTACGAGAATTACGTCTGCGTTTGTTTGTCTACGTTTGTTTGCTGTCCAGAATTGTTGTTATATTTTTCTCTTTGATAACTTGTAAAAAAAAAAAAAAAAAAAATTCTGTCTCTTCCTCCATCCAAACATAAGGTGCCATTTTCACTTCTGGCCACGTCTGGTGACGCGTAAATGCGAAAAGAAAAAGTGTTTCCATGACACTTTTGCGATATACCTCTATATCGATTCATCTGAAAAACCAACTCATGAGAGCGTAAAAACCTTTTAGCGATATTTGAGAGGATTTTAAAGTGGTTCCCATTACCAGGCGTTTCCATTAGTTTTTTTTTTTTTTTTTGCGATATTTAGGTTTTGCACAATTCTAGGGGTAATGGAAACGCAGCTACTGAGTCCTTCAGAATAAAAGGGTTTTTGCTACAAAGAGCTCTATTTACACAGACGAATCTTGTTGTAATGATAGGGTTCTTTTAACGGTTGGACATGTATTCCCTTGTTGGCTGTTTGTTGGGTTGTAATGATGAATGGCGGGGAGTGTGAGGCCTGCCTTTGCTGACTGATGGGGCGCACAAACCCCCCCACACACACACACACACACGCACACATCACTCCTATCTATCACACAACAATAGCGCCTTTCAAACCTGTGAATTATCCTGACGTAAACTAATCAAATTAATTTGTGTTCTAGCGGCTTCTTGAAAAAAACGAACCACCAAAGAAAATTAAAGAAAATAAAAACCCTAAAAACCTACGTTTATTCTCATTATGTGAAGAGGTTCAAGTGGCATCCCCGGTTCATCCACGCATGTGTGCTAAGCACACATGTTCCGCGTAATAGCCATGAATGATTTAGTGCGGAGCCCCTAAAATAGAGTGCGCTCAAATTGACTTTGTTTTACGGGCTCGGGGACGACAAAGAAAATGAATCATAACCTACTTAGCGTTTAGTCTGCGTGTGTGTGTGTGTGTGCGCGCGCACGCGCGCTCGTTCCAGTATGTCAGGCGGCGGGGGGGGGGTTAACCAGGCTATAGGAGGGAGGCTCACCCCAGGGAAGGCTTTCATTCCAAGCCAAATAAAATCCTGCATCAAGCCCTGGTTTCAAAAGCCCTCCCCCAGGCCCACTTAAGAAAATACTGGCGCTCCATATTCCACATCCAGGGAGTTTCTCAATTCTGGGAACGGCTCTCCCCCTCCCCCGCCTCCTGTTATTCCACATGCTAAGAACTATTTGGACGTGTCATGAAATATGCTTTCCTTGTTCTCCCATTAGTTCCCTCTAATTTATTGAATTTGTGTCGAGAGCGAGTCATGTCGGGACAGTGTTGTTCGGGCTTGGCTTTCCCGGCGAGACAGAACTGTTTTTGTGTCATATCATATGTTTTTTTGCTCTGTGGCTCTGTTCTTTCTCTGAGTTGACCAAATCTACTAGCCTTGTTTTGAACGTTAAGCGTGTAATAGTTGGAGATTTTGAAGAAGAAACGGCGACATCAGGTGGTTAAATCCCTTTCCCGAGCCTGCCTGTGAACTACGGTGGCCTGCCCACCCAACCCTGGATAACTCGTCCACCTTCTTCTTCGTTTGTTTATTGGAGGACGCCAGCATTCACCATAAAAACGAAACGCGCTGGTCAGGCGGGC
The DNA here is from genome assembly GCA_009823395.1 of Thamnaconus septentrionalis. Lineage (NCBI taxonomy): Eukaryota > Metazoa > Chordata > Actinopteri > Tetraodontiformes > Monacanthidae > Thamnaconus > Thamnaconus septentrionalis. The sequence goes on from CM020520.1 coordinate 12,893,364, forward strand.
TGGATTTTCCACACCAGGCTTCCTTAGAAATAATGCGGCACAAGATTGGCAGCTAGCTGGGAACAAGACCCTTGTTCCGCATATACTCTTATGTATATGATAACCGAATCACTTTTATTGTACTGCAATTATACACTTTTATTAACGTATTTATGGGCACTATATTAATGTTGTACCAATATAAAAATCGTAAATGAAGTCAAATATTACACACTGGACATTTTCAGGGACGTAAGCCAAAGCCAGTCAAGCTCCAGAAGTCACTAACATCAAATTTGACACTCATGGTTAATTTAAATGCTGCGCTATCATTTAGCTCCTGTTGTAATCAACCGTGGACGTCCACTCGGCCCGTCTGTCGCCTCGAGTTTCCCGAACCGTGTCACAGCCCTGTTCCTAATTTAGACTCCCCGTGATGCCGTTGTGTTCGGGGGTTGCTTGCCGGGGCAGCGCTGAATGGGGCCCAGGTGTGTGTGGAGGAGTTCTATCTGCGCTCGGTAATTGTTTCGCACTCTCTCTCACCCGCACCGACGCTAAGCCCTCTTGTAGACAGAAAAAGCAGACTGTCGGGGGGGGGGCTCAAATGTTTCGTCTCTCCTCTCTTTAATCACATTTCCTTGTAACAGACCACAGGAAGTGCTGTCATGGGTCGAGGGTGGTGAGGAGGGAGGGGTGTGGGGGGGTCAAACGGCTAACGTATTGGATGTGGAAGCCCCTGGAGCTACGCTGTGGAAGTGGTGAGAGCTGGGATTTGTGACTGATGCGATGCTGGCCGCATGCTAGCGGATTTTGATTTGCCTCCCAGTTATTTAGGCTATCCTGGATCCTTCCAGGTGTGCTGAGGACTTTTACATAGTTTCCAATCCCTTCTACAGCTTGTGCCCTGTGCGTTGGCTGTGTTGTCGTGCCAGGTAGGATTTCAGCCTCATGTGTATCTCTTTATTGAAGGACAGCAATAGAAGGAAGGGGAGCAATTGCTTCCGTTGAATGGTGCGAAGCGCATAAGCCGTAGTTCTTGTAAAGTCTCGTCTCGTCGAGATTTACGAATTCTTGTAGATTTTCGAGAGATTGTACGAGAATTGCATTTGCGTTTGTTTGTTTACGTTTGTTTGCTGACTAGAATCGTTTGATTACTCTTTGATTACTTGTAGAAAATATTCCGTCTCCTCTTTCGTTCAAACATAACGCGCCATTCTCACTTGAAATGAACTGGTCACATGACCACGTATGTCACGTCCACTGACGCGGAAATGCGCAGGTATATCAAAAACACTTTTTCGATTTACCTCTATATTTATATGTCCGAAAAACCACCTCATGAGAGTGCAAAGACCTTTTAGCGAATTTATTCGAGAGGTTTTTTTTGGGGGGAAATTCAGGCGTTTCCATGTCCAGTTTTTTATTGCGATATCTAGGTTTTCCGCAATTCTAGGGGTAATGGAAACGCAGCTACTGATAGCGTTCATTTCTCACGATAATTATCAACAATGACTAGATTGGATACAGATAATATCAATATTCAACACTTTTATTTATGTTAATCAGAGTTCGCAAAGTTCACCCAAACTTCCCTTGACCTCAAGTATAATAAATCATTTTTAGTCATTTTATTTTTAAGACATTGCCATTTTCGGATCCATGTAAGTGTGATCACAAAAGAATAGCAACATAGTAAAATGACATTTAAGACATAGTCTTGATGTAAGTCTTGATGCACCTGAACCTGGTGCCGCGGGCCTGATGTTGGTGACCCCTGCTCTAACCTGTTCCCAGCTACGATATCCAAGGGTGAAGTTGGGGGTGCAACCTGAGCAATTGTGAAAAAAAAAAAAGCCCACTCTCTAACCTGATGAACCTGTCTTTGAGCTCTGGGAGGAATCTGAGAAAGTGCTTGACGAGAATCTACACTCGCAAACTCGGCACAGAATCCAAACCGAGGGAGACTTTATTTCTAACGTCTGCAGTATTTGATTCATCTTCAGACGCCGCGAATGTAAGAGATGAAAAGTCCCTTTTTTGGGATAAAAAAAAAAGAGGAAGCTTTTTTTTACCTGGAAGTCGCACGCAAGGCAAGAACATTCTAGAGGTCGAGTTCTCTAACTGGAGGACTCCGTGCATGTGTAGAAGTCATATCCCGCAGCTGCAATTCGTCTGAGAGTGGCAGACTGTCTGTTCCCGGGGTAACAGGACAGTGCAGACCCCTGCGCCGGGCAGGTACACAGCTGCAGAAGCGATTCGCAGGTGAGGAGACACAAACCAGCCTTTTGTCACGAGAAGAGGACAGGCGGACATCTGTTCCCTTTTGTAGGAAATTCATTTTACATCCAGTGCGATCTTGTAAGAATTTTTTGTCTCTTTTCCAAGGGAAACTGGGAATGAATGGACAGATGGTATGAAAGTTCAGAAGTTTCAAATTTCCTCGGTGAACAGGCTGTATGAATGGTCCGTCAGATGGAAGTTTTTTTTAGGCAAAGTGTCTTCCCGTCCCCCCCGACTGCAGAACTTTGCAACACAGTTTTTTTTTTTTTTTTTTTAACAAAGAACTTGCACAGGATTTGGATTTTTCCAGCAACTTGAATGTGACTCGCTCTGTTCTGCTGCTGTTGTGCCACAAGGTCTTCCTGGCTCAGAGAAATAAACCAGTGACCTTCACTCTCCTCTACTCTACAACAGCTGTTGGCAAACAAACAAATACAAATGTTAATATTGAATGTGACACAGGGGGAAAAAAAATATGCCTTGAAATTTGAAAAATGTACCAACTTTTTTGAAAGATTGGCTAATCGATGGCTCTGAACTTGTGTGCTCGGATTCTGTCGAGCGCTCAACGTTTTGGTACTTCGTCATACATTTGTCCACCTTTCATGATGTGGCGAAAGAAGAACCTGAGTGTTGAGCGACTCTTTCACCGACCTTATTGCCTTCAGAGAACGCACTGGTAAATTTGCTGAATCAATGTTCTGCCTTCAGTGAAGGTCCCGCCTGTAAGCCTACCATCGGGCCTCAGGCCGGCCAAAATCAGGCACATTAAGTGGAAGAATAAAGTTGAACTTGGAGGTCAGAAGGAAAAATGAGTGATAATTTAATAATTTCAAAAATTGTTCACATTTATCAAACTTTTATACCAAGTTTGCCACTTTTGTGTAAGCAACATCCCTAAATTGTGTTTCAGTTCAATTTGGTTTATTAGCTCGAGGGACAGTGCATAATAAGTACACCAGAGTTTGCCCGAAAACGAGTTTTCATCCATAGTCCCTATGCCACGATGTTAGAAACGGCTTCCTCAAGGAAAAAAGTACATGTAAAAGATAAAATGCAAATAGATATAGGCACATACAAAAAGACTGGACAACCGTTTAGCTATGAGGGGAATAGCATAGTGATTTTGAAACAGTGTTGCTGGGGAATTTAAAGATTCTGAAATAAAACCCCAAATCTTTCGAACGGATCCTCTTATTGTACCGATTCGAGTTGTTCAACACACTGAATAGAACTGCTTGTCCCGTCTAAAAGCTAAGGGCTTTCTTTTTTGTTGAAAACCTCCCTTCCCTCCGGCGGGCCGAGCCGGCTAACTTTGCACGAGCGATTTTTAACGACGCCGTTTGAATGCGAGGCACAGCCACTTATTGTCGATGCTTTATCGCTCGCTGGGAGCACATGAGCGGACGATTATGGCCCTGATTGGGTATCCACGCAGACGTGCATAAATCCCACCCGCGCGACATCGATCGCGACGCCCCGCGCAAACATTAGCCGGTAAACAGTCGGCTCCCGCCGTGACCCCCATCATCAACGGGCCGGAGGGGGAGCGCGGAAGGTATAAGTAACTGCCAGAGCGCTCGGTAGTCGCTCTCGTTGCTAGCGTAGCGGGGGCTGCCCAAATTGACCGGCGTTCATCAGCCGCCCTTTGTCACTCAGCCTCCCGCCGCTCTCGCCGGGGGTAATTGACTGGAGGACAGTCCCCCCCCCCCCCCCGGCGGCTCCACCTACGGCGAAAAACGCGGCCGCAGATTGATTGAGGCTGTCGGCGCGGTGAGACCGCTCGCCGACGGAGATATTGTTATAATTCTCAGATATGAAAGGGCCTGTAATGGAGGCGGACGAGGACTGATGATCAGAGAGGGAGACGGGGGAGAATGAGAGAAGCACTTGAAATATTACAGCGGCTCGTTTATTTTAAGTGGCGCGTTTCGCACGATGAAAAGGTTGAGCTCCTCCGCGCCGCTTGTCATATTTAGCGAGCCGGGAAGCGACGACGGGCGTCAGCAGCCTCGCTGCCAGTGCCACTCGCTGTGCCGGATAGCTTCGAAAAACCCTCAAACTTCTGAGTATGTCATTTTTTTTTTTTTGACTGTTCATACATGTGAGATTTGGATTATTCGCTAGAAATAGTGGGTACTGCTTGTGGACGAGAGGATGGGGTTTTTTTTTCCGTTCAGGAGGTGCCTTGAAGCAGGTTCCCATTGGATCCAACTCCTCATTTTTGTATCCCCTATTCAGTAGGCCGGCTTGGGGCAATGCAAGCTGAAAAATCTAGTCGCGCACTGGAAATATTCATTCTATTTGTGATAAATTCTTTGGCAATAAATGCAGAAACTCAGAATTCACAAACTTCTGATCCACAAGTTTGTCAGAAACAGAATATCGGGGCTTTATCTCAAGATTATTTTTTCAATTATCAATTTCCCCTTTATTGGATTAATGTATAATGTATGCATTTATACAAGCTAACGTGTGTATCTCAATGAAAAAGCATACATTTTTCATCATTTCAGTGCATTTTTATTGCTCTCAATCTGCATAAACTTGAGGGGTTGAACAAAGTTGAGAACACAACTCATCTCACTCTGGCTGCATCGGGCTGCACGTACATATTTCCCACAAAACTCTAGTTTTCCGTAAATAAAAACCCCAAACAAACTTTGTTGAGCCTTCCACATGACTGGAAAGGCGAAACCATAGAGCTGTTTAAATCTAACATGTGTTTAGCATCCATTAACAGCATCTCACTGCTTCCGCAAAGCCAAAACCCAAAAACATTTTGTGCATTTGAAACGGGCCAAAAGCACTTCAAGCAGACGCGTAAATTTTACTGCAAATTCGAGGAAGCTGTTTTCCAATGATGCCGTTTCCATAAAGTTCCTTTGATTTCCTTAATGCACATTAAAAGGCTTTATAGAAGCGTACGAGTGCCTTTTCACATTGCGATTGGGCTGGTTCTCCAGAGCTGCGCGTGTTTTGTTTTGGGTTTTTTTTTTTTTAGCACGCACTTGCTGAAAGGTGGATCAAGCAAATGGATTAAAGTATGGATTTTTCCTCCTTTCTGGGGAGTTCACCGACGGGCGGGAGATGTATTTCACTGTTGGAAAATATCGGTAAAGGAAATATTTCACCAATAAAAACACAGGGACGACGGACTTGCGTGTTCCTTGTCAAGAGATGAATTGGCTCATGTCAGCCCGCGAGTTGTGCGGTAGCGTTCCTCGTAAAACTTGGAGGTGAACTTTTGGCCTCGGCTGTTTAGTTGTGCTCGGCGCACAATCCCAGCCCGAGCGCAACCAAAAAAGGGCAAAACTGGCCCGTTGCCGCCGCTTGCGTTGTGTCCGCTGTGCCGCTCTGGGAGAACGAGGTGCACAGGGCTTTGTTGTTTTCTTCTGAAGTCAGCCAAGAACAAAAGTTGGCCTGTTTATCCAAAGCCGTCGAGTTAATGTGAGGTGGCATGTCGGAGCCGCGACTAAAAGTAAACGGTACCTAGACAACCCTCCATGGTAACCTCCGCCGTGATACGCAGCTACACGGCGTGTCACCGTTAGAAAAGATCCCGAATTACCGTACATACCGATAAAATATGCAAGGACACATATCGGTATGTTGGTTTTTTTTTTGACAGAACTTTCACTTTTCACGTAAACTACTCTCTCTGACTCTGACCCACATTTATTCCACAGCACTCAAATATATATATATATATATATATATATATATATATATATATATATATATATATATATACACAGTACATAAAAATCCCTTCAAAAAAAAGAGAAGGGGAAACTGCCCACGAAGCCGCGATCGCCCAATCGAAACATCTCTGCGACCGACGTCTAGGTCTCGACCCACCAGTTGAGAAACGCCACACTGATTAAACTAAGACGACACCACTGAACCTTCATCCGACGATCTTCACGCTATAAAAAAAGAACTCGAGTTACCAAGAGACGGTGTCAACCCGTCGACGGTTCCTTTTTTTCTATTTTTTTTCTTCTTTTTCCAGCTGCCACCGAGAGCTGACGAAAAAAATGCCAAGAAAGAGACGAAAGACGATGAGGGAGAGAGAGAGAGAGAGAGCTCCTGGTGATGAAAGTAGCGGTGACACGGGGCTTATTGCCTAGTCAAACACACACACACACACACACACGCACACGGAGAGCCGCGTGCAGCCTGACCCAGTAATAGAGGCCAATAAAATGTGCTCATTGGGCGCAGGAGACCCGAACGCGGGGGCCGCGGTAACTGAGCCGAGACCGTCTCATTCTGCCGCTGTCATACACAGGAAATAGTCGGACTCCGGTAGACGGCACCCGCCGCTCCTCCGCAGCACCGGCAGTGCAGAGAATTTTTTTTTTCTTTGCATTTTTTTTCTTTTTTTTTTTTTTTTTGCGTCGCACAAACCAAACGGATGTGACACGCAATTTCGCCCCGTAATGAGCACAAAAGTACGTTTTCATCCAGCCGCACTTCCCCACCATCGCCCACCTCCACTTTGCTTAAAGTCAAACCTGCGCAGAGAACATTTGGGGGTGGGGGGGTGGGGGGGGTCGAGGGAGTGACAGCCGTAAACAGACCTCCACCTGTTTGTTTTTTTTCCTTTTTTTCCCCCCTACATTCCATCCTCCAGCCTTTGTTTCCTCGCCTTGTAATCAGATTGCGCTGAAATGAGGCTGCCGACGAACCAGATGACAATTACGTGCTCAAAATGAGCTCGGCTCCCCCTGTGGAAAAGCTGCTTCTTTCTCTTTCGCCGCACGACTCGCGACGCCGCCATCGCCTGGAAATAGCCCAGATTGCTCCCCGCGGAGCTTGATTGCGCGCCGGGACTTGCAGATTTGCGCGCGGGTCACGCCGGCCAGTCTCGTCGTTTTTGTCAAAGCGCGTGAGAAACGGCGGCGCCTACGTATCGCGTCGAACATCCACGCGAGTGTCCCCGGTTAGAACCCCACGACTCAGTGACTCGGTTATCTGTGAGATTTTTTTAAAAGTTAGACTTCCATAGATTTGTGACAAAAAAAAAAAAAAAAAATAGGGGGCAACACCTGCGAGCAGCAACTTAAAAACCACAGAAGAAGATGCAGATAAAGAACCAGGCTTCTACAAAGCTGCTACTTCTGCTTTGCAACTGATTTTATGATAACTGATCACGGATTATTGCCCTTAGAAGGTTCAACCAATCACATTTTCAAATTATTTTGAAAGTTCGTCCCACATTTCAAAGTCAGTCAATGACAGATATGTATCAAGACACTTTATGTGTTATGTATAAAGGCTCCATTTGGCGTACTAGATTAATCAAAATCAGCAAATGGTCAGTGTGCACAGTATGGAATGCAGTGGGTTTAAAGAAGTGTTGTAGGACTCGAGATTGGTCTCCAGCCTGGGCAGTACAGTAGGTTGGGACTCAACCAGCACTGCAATGACAGATAATAACAGAAATCTTCATAGCCGTGCAGAACTGTGAGGTCTTTCACAATCACCATGAGGGGGTTGAGTGTATTTTTGAACTGAGGCATTAAAGGTTCCAACGTGATTTTTTTCAGCCTTGGCATGCCATCATTTTCAGTGAAATTATTCCCAGTTCATTTTTTTTAATTTTATGTACCAAAGTTGTTTTTTTTAAAAAAAATTGTTCAAAATAGCTGGCAAAACAGCAAAATGTTGTAGAAGCAAACTTAAATTTAAATGAAATATCCTGGTCATTTGTTCTGTTTAGTTGTGATTTTTCTTTGATATCCAGTCTTGGTCTTGTCTTGGTCTTGACCTCTAAAAAGTCTTTGTATTAGCCTCGATCTCGATGCTCTCAAGTCTTGATAATGTCTTGGTCTCGATTGGTCTGGTCTGAGCTACAACACTGGCTAATTCGTTGGCACCGTGTTTTCGTGTGTGAAAATTGACCTCATGGTCCCACGCGAAGCGCTGCAAAAAGATTCGCAATGGCTAAAGAAGTTATAAGAGCATCATCTTGACTAGCTTGATTTTTGGTGGATGTGTCCGTTGAAGTTGCACGTCCTCGGCAAACTCAAATTTTTTTGCCACTTGTGTTCCTTTACTCACACTTTGAGTTCATCGCAAAAAGGAGAACCAATTTTTTTATGGGCTGTGTGGAAAAATATTTTGGAAAAAATAGGACGGGTGTAAACACTCGGCAGCAATTTTCATGTGTGTTGTTTCCCTCCTCACCGTCTGCGAGCTCTCTGCGAGTCCCCCGGGGGGTTCGAGGAGCCGAGGAAAAGCCCTCTTTCCTCGAAGCTTATCTGTCATGCAGCTTGCCCTCGCCAAAGAACAGCCCCACAGACGCCTCCGGACACACTGATATTAACATAATTTCCCATTTGTTATGTATTTTATGCATTTTACATGCACACAATATAAATGTGTACCGCTCGTCCTTAAGTTTGCAGAAATGTTGCACTGTGCTGCAGTAAAACTGAGTTCAGGTCTTGATGGGAAAGGGGAGGGGGGCAAAAGTGGTCGTTTTTTAATGATATTTTGGTCTTGTTTTGCCAACCGCACATCGTTGCGTTTAAAAGTACTCGCACCGGAACGTCTCATCCCCTTTTCTCCCTTTTCCTTGGATGGCAGCATTGATTCAAATATTATGCTAAAGTCATGTGGTGTTTTCTCATGTTTTCTAGCCGTAATGTGCATCCTATGTATGAACTCCCCAGAACTTGTTTTTGCATGAAGCCGTATATTGTAGGGGTTGGAATCGCTAGGTACCTGACGATTCGATTTGATTCTGATACACAGGGCTACAATGCAATTAATTGCGATTAATCGAGAATCGATATATATATATGTTCCTCATGAGTTGGTTTGGATCTGCGTGCTCGTGTGTTAAGTGTGCGTCACGTTAAACGGTCCGGTAAATTTTAAATTTGTGAATCGATTCTTAATTGGCAATGTCATAATTGTGATTAATCTAAGAATCATTTTTTTCCCCATTCCTGGTCAATTGAGGTATAAAAATGCTATTTTTTTGGATTTAATCCTCTAAATATAAAATACAAAGTCAAATCTGTGATTTACATGAATTATTTTTGATTCATTATTTTCATGTGCATTAGAAAACAGAAGGTACTAAATGATAATTTAGTACTACCTAATTTTTGGGTTCATTGTTTTTTGAATTCCAACCTTCATTTCAAGACAAACTGTTTGTTTATGAACGGCCCCTCGAATGAAAGGAGCAGGGCATTAAGTAAACATCAGAAGATGCAAAACCCACAGTGAACTTGAGGTTTCATGGGCGTCGTATAAATAGTTGAAGAGTTTTATTTCCTTCACTTAGTTTTATTTCTTTCCCTTCTTTGGCTCGACGACCTGTCACGCCGCCGAGACGCCGAAAGAAAAATTCAAGAAGCTGGTTGTGCCGTGTTCTCAACACCTTTTCTCTCTCTCTCTCTCTCTCTCTCTTGTGTTTTCATCTCGGGGTCCTTGACGCTGCCACCTGCACATCTGTCTGCGTCTCCGATGCTACAGGTGAGTCATTCCGTGCCGCTTACTTTCAGAAGTTTCTTGTTGCCCGCAAGTTCTCACGGGTTCTGCCGAGGATGCATAGAGGGCTTTTTCACGAGACGATAGATTCTCATTGAATCTCATTGACCTGTTTACATGGAAAAGTGATTGGATTGATTAGCGGGTTAAAGTTAGCCAAAAGCCTGCAACTATGTGTCTTAGATGTGCTGTTTATATGGAGTCTGACTGCGTCAGAAACAAGTTACACTCCCATCCAATTGAGGTTTCAGTCTAATCGCGCTTGTTTAGTTGGAACAGAGTGTTTACATGTCACCATCATAGTGAGGTTGAGCCACAGTTGCTTACAGTCCATGCAGCCGCACCATTTATTGGGGCTGCTATTTATCGGACACATCAAAACTACGTGACTGTGTTCATTTGTCAACTGGAAGCCTGTGCATCGGTGTCGTCATTTGAAAACTACTAGCGGATGCTCTCTGTGTAGCTTCCTGCGTTTGGGACGATCTGGCCCACTAGGGATTGATGCAAAGTGGGATTGACAGGGCTTGAAAATAGACCCGGTGCTTCTGGGACGCTCCAGAGTTGTGTCATGTGCATTTTCAGCTGTGGAAAGGCAGAGGTCAACCCCAGTCGTATGTCCTTGGCCAGGGGGTCACCAACCTTTTTTTTGAACCTGAGAGCTGCTGGATGGGTCCTGAGTCATACGAAGGGCAACCAGTTTGCTACACTCTCCTGAAATAGCACATTTAGTTGTATGTTATCAGTAATAGCATTCCTCTATGTGAAGATACTGCTCACGTGGATTTCTCACAATAATTATCAACAATGACTTCAGAAGGTTTTACGCAGATAATATAAATATTCAACACTGTATTTCTATTCGTCATTTCCTGAGAAAAATGCCCCCTTTTCACTGACAAACCCTTTTGACCAATTATGAACATTGTTGCACACGTTCCTAAACATTTGTGTGTGCAAATCTGTATTTTTAACAAAATTATGTCCATGAACAAACTTCTGAAATGAACACGGTTTTTAAACATTTGCCTAAACTTCTCTAGACTTCATTTATAATATATTTTATAAAAATGCAATTGTGATTACGAACTAATCCCAACGGAATATTTTAGATGCAGTTCACCAGGTCGTACTATTTTTAGAACAGGACGACCCACGTGGTCCGTGGAGGGGGCGACTTGTGCCCGCGGACCACCATGTTGGTGGCCCCCGACCTAAAGTGTCACCAGTGAATGTCACATATTCAGAATGTGGAAGTCGAAAGCTATATGTATGTTTATGTCAACAGCCAGTTGGTCAGTCACACATTCTAAAAGAAGCCCCCAGAGTCCAAGATGGCGGCCCATTCATTTCAGTGAAGTTGCTCACCTCACTTCAGATCACAGTCGCATTAAAATGCTTTTTGGGCCCATGGGTTTTTGGGTTTTTTTCTTTCTGCTGCAGTACCTTGAGTGGCCACTGGGAAAAATCGACACGCCGCCATATTGACAGTCCGGTATCCAGTTCTTATAATACATCCATGCTCTAAATATCCTCCTTTGAATACTTCCTCCTCCTTCTTCTTCTTCTCTCTCTAGCTGTGACTGGCCGGGATGCTAAATCAGCCCCTCCCCCTCGACCGGTGTCTGTTTGTATTTATCAAGGAGGGTTTGCTAGTCCACATTAAAATTAAGAGGCCCAAGCTTCGCACCAGACCTGTGTGTTTGCGGTGGTGTTGATGAATAGGCTGTCGGCGCTCCATCCAGATGTTGGCAGGTCCTGTCGGACGGGCCAGGGTGTCGGAGGGGAAGGCGGCTGAAGTGGAAGAAATAAAGACAGCGGGGCTGGGTGGGGCTGGGTGGGGGACGCGCATGTGTCGAACGCCCAGACAAGAGGCGAGGGAGTCGGGTGCCCCGGCATCAATATTCATGCGTGCGTGCGCACATGATAGCCACTCTTGAGATACGCTCAAGTGTGCTCATGCATACGATGTGCAAATTGTGTTAGAAGTTGTGTATTTCCCTGAAAATATGTTTTCCGAACATGTGGCGTGCTGAGAGGGGTGCACACACACACACACGTACACACACACACACACAGGCACACCAGTGCAGAAGACGGCACACTGTGTTGATGAGGGAGGCTGCAGCGGATATGTGGATCATGCATGGCATCCCATTTCAACAGCCTAATGTCGTGTTGTGATGTCTCACACGGAAATGGACACACTAGATTCAGCCTTTGGACATTCCACTGCCTTCTTTTCTGGTAACGTCATTTTGGACTTGTTTAGACAACGAAAAGGGCTACTGGGAACTTTATTTACAATTTAAAATGAAACCACCGGATGGCGCTGTTTCTTCTCAAAATTTCCAAATATTGCACACTTTTTAGGGGGAGACGAAACGGAAAAACAGTGAGGGACCACTTGGACGACAAGTGTTACACCCCTACAGCACTTTTTTGATGCATGTCAACATTATTTGGACATTGCTGTTCTGTATTTATTTTTGCTTAAATGCAATATATTAAAATAAATATGGACAAAAAAAAATGCAGCAAAAAGTTAACATGAAAGAGGATCATGCGCTGTATTCAGTGCTTCTTTGCATTACATTTGGGGCTGATTAGGCTTTTCTTTTCTTGCACCAGTGTGCAGTATGTCGTGTTGCTGTGTGTGCAGCGCGCTGGACGTGAGCCGTGAGAGAGTGTGCGCGTGTCCGCGGTCAGTGACCGCGATTGCAGCTCTGGAGGACTTTGATGCAGCTTAGAACACTCGGCCGAATCGAATCGAAGACGTGGCATCGAGGCCACCGTCCACTGTGTCGACCATATCGCTTAATGTCTACTCCCGTCAGTCAGGATGACGGATGGCTATTAGTCCTGGTCGGTCAAAGTTCCTTATCAGCTGGGTTTTGCCCATCACTTAAAAGCCTTGCCTCATTCTTTGCCGGTCAATACCAATGATTGCACGTAGCATGTTTTCCAAACCAACGTTGCGAATCCTGTTAATAATATTATATCGTTCAAAATCAAAATCTATTTTGAAGTGCTTTGTTGGAAGAAAGTCATTAACTGAATAGAACCTGACTTGGGTTTTTGAGGATCACCGGTGCGGTCCCAGGACCTCCACTCCCTGCCACAAGGAGAGGTAGCATTAAGCGGGCTTGTTCGCTGATACTCTAACCCTGTCGTGTGTAATCTGACCCAATGCTGAAACGGACCCCCACCGATTGGCAACCACCCCGATCAAATCCAATTCGCCGCTAACCCTCACTGGTAGTGGCACACGGTGGCACTATGGAATTTCTGCCAAAGTGTTTGGTTGGAGTTTTCTCCATATCAAACCTGACCAGCTGCCTTTCACATCTAACTCCCACATGACTTTTTAAAACATTTTATGGATCCTTTGAAGGTGAGCTTTTAAATATTATGGACCTCTCTCGGCGGACGGGCACCTTTCCTGCCGCCTATAAAACAGCAGTGGTGAGGCCCCCCTCCTGAAAAAAATATAGTAGCATGTTTTCTGACACTTTTAATAAATGCTCTTGATGCGCCACTTCCTTTTCCAAAGACTCATTCAGCCAATCCGGCACCGTTTTTTTTAACTGGTTCACAGAAGGAAAATCCATGGGTATGGACACACGCTCCTCAAAGGTCCGTGACGGCCTCGGCTTTGTGGGTATCATTTACATACCTGTATCAATGAGTCACCCTCAGCTGCAGTAAAGCAACTACGTGGCTATATTTTAAATTGAATGATGCTGAACTTCCACAGTATATTCATAGCTCCCCAAAATTCCCTTCTCTTTGTCAGATGCTCTCTTCAACGTTTCCTCAATCCCCCCGGTGACAGCAGTCTCCCGACACCAATAAATCAGCAGTAATACCGCCGCTCCTTGTGCAAATATTAGAGTTAGTCACATCAAACCTAATCACGCTGATCAATCTCGCAGATATTACCGCTCGTCTGAAGCCCTTCCGACAAGTTTATTGATTTTGACGGAGACATATCCCTTCCCCCTGCGGATAAGTTAATAAAATGAGGGGCTGGTTTCATAAGGGCAGTTTGATGTTGGATTTGAATATCAATCACAGACAACTAGCCTGGGTTCTGTTCATGGCGTGCTGTGACTTTTGCGTAAGAATGCTTAAAAACGTAAAAAAAAAGAAAAAGAGATTCCTCACTAATTGCACCATTGCGTGCGCCATAGTAACGAGCCAAAAAAAAAAAAAAAAAAAGTGTTGCAGGGAGTCACATGAGCAAATGCCTGTTAAATGCATGTCATCAGACTAATTAGGCAAAGCCAGGCATTCAGAATGCATAGCTAATAAGCGCCTTTTCCATCTCTGCCCGGATCACCCCGCACACCTAATGGTCACATAAATTCTCATTTATAGGTCATAATCTGTCATTTATGTACATGGGCTACCCCAATTAATGTCCTGGGCCCTTCAGACTGATGCCTCCCTGGGGGATTCACAGCTCCGGTGCCCTGGCACTCACAGAGCCCCATTAGCGACAAACCCACGACCTAGAGTACAGGCCAACAATTGAGGACTGTGGACAAGTCAACTCATTAGTGACACTGGTTCTGGGAAATGGGTCCAGGTGCTTGTTGTGGAGGGCCCTGTTTTCCTACTCCTTGGCCACTAAAGTAGGACAGTGCCGGAGCCTTGAGGGGAAGAAAACAGCAGCAGAAATCAAAATTTAGAACCGTAACAAGGTCATAAACCTTGCCTGCGTTAGGTTTGGATTGATTTCAAAACTGTGGATTTCAATTTAACTTGTTTAAACAGGTCCCAACGGGAATCACCTAAAGACCACGACAACATTGTTCTCAGGGTATGAAGAAAAGAAAAAAAAGTGAAGCCTAACAATTTATTACTGGCATGCCTGAACCAGTATTTCATGGGGAAATTGAATGTAGGTTTCTCTGCAGCTTTAAAAAAAAAAAAAAAAAAAATCTGTCCGAGTAATGTTGCAACGTGTATTATCTCGTTGCAATGCGCTGTATGATTCAGCTTTGCAGCATTTTTTTTTTTGTTGCTGCTGCAATAAAACTTTGCTGAAAAATGGTTTCTGCTGTGGCAGAGAGCATCAAAAACTACAAAAAAAAAAAAAGTCTTCTCACGCTTTCATCTTCGCAGATTGTCTCTGTTTAACCTCAAACTGCACATTTAACAGTCTCCAGTTTTTATTGCTACGTGTCGACACTTTACACGACGACTGCAAAGGAATGCGGTCCTTAACTAAGCGAACACTAATGTAGATGCTAACAAGCATGTAGATGCTAAAGGAGCGTCTACATGAAGTTATACACTGAAGCTGCAGTGGGCAGTAGAAGTAATTTTTTTTTTTTTTTTTAGCCGTGCAAGTTGAACTGCCCACACCATGACCCCAGGGCGACCCTGCCAAATTGCCCCAAAACAACTCAATTTGGATGTTTTCAGCTTCGGCCTCCTCTGGAGACTCCACTCCTCTGCTCCGCAGTGTGAGATCACAGTCTCATTTCTTTTTCTCACTCTCACTCCCCCTCCTTGTCTCGCATTCTTACATTGACTTGCAAAAAAATGAAAAAAAAAATCACAGAGAAACTTCAAAGTGTTGATTTATTAATGCCAAAAGCAAAAGGGCACGCTAACCCCCGTCTTGTCTGTCAAATGGTCTGTGCTCGTCCTTTTCTCCGACTAACATGTCTCGTATGAGGGTGAACCGCTCACAAAGGATAGAGAGGGTTTGGGCCCCGTTGCATTTGTACTCAAACGCAGCCTCGCCATACCCTGATTGCATAGGCGGTGTTGCGCTTAATGCTGTAGAGGAATGGTGTGGACCAAATTGTAGTTGCAGGCCGGCCAGCTGCAGCCTTTACACCCATTCCCAAAAAAGGGCTAATACAGGTCAACCATTGCGTGGGCGTTGGATAATTTACTTCTAGTAAAACACACTCTGGAGGGTTTTTTTTTTCTCCTCAGGGTTTAGTTACAAGGCAAGTACGGGGAGAGGCATTCCTATTGCGGTTCACCTCTAAATGTGTGGGAAAAACCCAAAGTGCACATTATTCAATGCCTTGGCCAAACTTACTGCAGTCTATTGTTCTAGAGGCAAAAACAGTGGATTTTTTTTTTTTCACTCACATTGCATTTAATGTGCAGAACAGGCAAACGGACCGAAAGTAAAACGGCCCACAAGAGACGGACAGGTCAACCTTATTCCTAATTGCAGAAATGCTGGACGGCACTAGGCCTTGTGTCACTGGCAGAAATGTTGACATGCCCAAGCTACATGTTTTTCATCGCGGCGGAAGAATCCAGGAGAGAGTGACAAGGCCGTGGTCCGGCCACGATACTCTTGTTGACGTTCTTGGATGACACTGCAGTCTCGGCGGGTTGATGGTTCGCTCTGAATAATGCATATTAAGTAATGAGCTTCCCAAATGGATCAGGAGACAGTCACTTAGGCTATGCATAGGGCAATCAATTATTCGATCAATAGGCCCTCATTAGTCCATCATATAGTTAAACTGTATGCATGCACCCGAGGTTAGAATAAATTATTTAAAGGCCACAGAGGGACGTGGGCTAGACTGACCCAGTTCAATGTCGGACGTCGCCGCCTTGTCCCAAGTAATGAGAACGCACATTTTTGTGGGTTCAAGGGTTTTACTCTATTCGTAGTTGTCATCTACCTTGCCCTTCTGTTATTTCAAATAAAGTGAGTGCACCCAACTGTCAATTTTTTTTTTCTATAACACCGCTCAGGAACAGTGATTTTCTGTTAGGTTCGCCAAACTGTCTTTGTTTGCCAATCAAAACAAAAAACAAACAAAAACTAACAGACACATTGAAGCTTTGAGGAACTTGGCAAATCATCACTGTGAGGAAAGAAAGCGGTACTTGTGTTGAGTCTTGTCATTGTTTGGTCGAGCTCCCCTTGGTTTCCTGTTTCTAACCCAAACGGCTTGCAGTACAGTTGCTCCTCGTTGAACTACTAAGATTTGAAGTTTTTGTATGTATGGTGTAGGGAATTTAAGTTATGTGATATCTGACTAAATAGCTGTAGTTAAAATAGGCTCAAAATAAAAATTGAGCTTAAG
Source organism: Thamnaconus septentrionalis (assembly GCA_009823395.1). Classification (NCBI taxonomy): domain Eukaryota; kingdom Metazoa; phylum Chordata; class Actinopteri; order Tetraodontiformes; family Monacanthidae; genus Thamnaconus; species Thamnaconus septentrionalis. Next base: position 12,910,211 of record CM020520.1, read on the forward strand.
GCTAGAATTGAAATAGCAGGTAGTTTGGGTACACCAATTGTCACAACTGTACACCAGCTCTGTTAAAAAGTGCAATAAAAGTCCATCACCTTACCGAATGTTTTAGAAGCAAATGTAAAAGTGCCCCAGGCCTTCAAAGCAAAAAAAAAAAAGCCACATTGCAGCTTTTATTTCCCAGATACGGCCATTTTACAGAGCCCAGTACAGACCTGTTTCATCGTAGCTTTGCTGCTAATGAGAGCTACAGCATGTGACTAACACTACCTCGCTGAAGGGGGCAACGGTGGGAACCTTATCCAGTGCAAAAGTGGCGGCGCCATTCCTGTGAAGGGATAATCTAAATAGGGTGGTGCCTTCGGAGATCAGAGCACAGTGCCGCCTTTGCCTTGTATTCCCATAAGACACTTAAAAAAAAAATGTTAAAAAGTGAAAAACAGACGCACTTCAAATAAAAAAAATCAAGATGTACATCTCCGATATGCAAAAGATTGATTTTAACGTCAAAAATATTCAACATTTTTATTCCCCTTTTGCCTACACGTCAACTATCTTCCTCCTGATCATTAGCCTAACCGATAGAGGAGCCAGTCTCCAGCCCAGTGTCCTAAATCTTCCATCCTGCTGTAAGTGGCCATGTTCCCTTCTCCCTAATTACGTACAGATGTCAGGGAAACGAACCTAAATGGCCGTCTAGGTGTTAATTGGTTTGAAGGATTGCTAACAGGACACAAACACGAAACGGGCAAATTAAAAGGGTCCGCGCGGCCCATAAATAGTACAGTGGCATGGCCGGGGTGCTGTCACGGCCTGCCCAAAGGTGTTCTGGCTTATGTTGTCCATCGGTCGCGATGGAGAAAAGCCACACGCTCCGTCTCTCTTTGCTGAATTACTCTTGGCCCCCGGAAACCAAAAGAAATATGTTTCACTTTAATCATTGACGTTTTGGTGCCTTTTTTGAGCCACTCGTAGACGTTTTTAGAAAATCCCACCTCGTCAAAGCCAAGCAGAAACTGCATTATAGTGCCACTAGCGTGTGCCATTTTTGGGTCGTAGTCACCTTCCTCTGAAAGAGATACACAAATAATTCATAAAGTCATTCATAAATCATAAGTAAGGCTGGGAACACGGTCGCACAGATCCTTGAAAGCTCCTCTTGCAAAGGCTCCGTCTCTTACCGTAACAGGAAGAGCTCCGGCGACTTGACTTCGTACCGCCATGGAACAGTAAGGTGCTGAGTTGGAGAATTAACGCTCCTCTTATAATGGCCGGCTTCAGATGATGTAGACTATGTGGATGTCTTTAGTAAGGCTGTGTTGCAAGATTTCGAACTGTCTCAGCTGTAACACTTTTATTTGATGTAGTTTGTTTTTTTCTCTCTCGCTGAAGCCAAAACGCTAAAAACCGTGGCAATTTCAAAGCCTCAATTTCTATGCGGGGAAAAACAACAACAATCCGTTAGAGTGCACGTTCTCTACGGTTACGGCAATGCATGGGTTTCAAATATAAGCTTTGAATTTTCCAAACAATTGTCGCTGAGTGTCAAAGGCGGCTGTTTTCCTGCGGAGAAATCTGCAGCTTACACATCCGCTGAATGTGGAGATTTAACTCTTGTGAGGGTTCTGAGTCGCTGCCGTCTCGCCCGCCTGCCAAGGCCCTGCTTTCAATGCAGATCGGTTGTCCACCTGCTTGAAGAGCTGACATTTTGGCTCTTGCCGTGCATTCCACGTTCTAAAGGGGGCTTTGAGCGAAGCGGCTGAAGGGATTTGCAGCTGGGTTCGAGCGGAGGGAGAAGCCGGATCTCCAGGCGGATTTGCCGTGATGGTGCTTCAGAGGAACCTACTGTTCGTGTCATGCAAAACGCTCTTGTGTCTGTGGTGAAGAGTCACTGTACATCTCTTGTCTTGCAACCCCCCCCACCCCCCAAAACCCTCACAGTGGTGTTTAAAGTAGCCTATGCTCGGTAGTGTAGTGCTATAGAGGAGAACAACAACAACAAAAACTAAAATAAGACAAATTGCGTTTGGTTTATCCCTTTTTCCTTTCATTTTAATTGAGGAATACGTTGGACTGTATTGTATTTGATTGGACTGTATTCAGTCAGTGCGTACAATGACGGGGACAGGTTTGTCAGGTACATTGGCTGAGGATAATTCACTCGTTGATGACAATTGACTTAAGTGTCGACTAACAACGATCCTTTACCTCATTTCCAACTCAACCCTTAAATCTGGGTCAAATCCTAAAACCTTGTTAAAACCCTCACAGCCATAGAGGTTGACAAGCTGAGGGAATAGAGGTGGTATGGTTGTGTTGTACATAGGGATGTTAACAACTTAATCGATTATTGATTAATTGCAGATTCAGAATTTAATCGATTTAATTAAATTAGTTGCAATTAATTGAACATTTTTTACACAGTTTTTTTGTTAAATGGTGTGGTGTATACATGTATACCTGGGACAAGTTACTTTTAAACAACTTTTTTTGTCAAAAAAAATGTAAATGTACAGGTTTAGGGTGTTTTCACTGTTCTCTAATGTAATAATTGGTCACATTTGGACCCTCAACATTATTTAAGGGTTAAATAATGTGTGCCTTACACATTTTTCATTGTGATATTCAGGTTCTCAGGAAAAATGGGCGCTTATCAATTCATCGTTAATCGGTCAATCAACTAACGATTAATGAATTAATCGATAATTTGCATCCCTAGTTGTACATGCTAACCTCTTCGGAATCTCAGCGTCTCAGAGTCTACCAGACACTGGCTGCCATGCCTTTCTAATAGCATTGATTTAATGCAACGCGTTGGCAGGGAAGCTCCTTAATTGGCCCACACTGGGATGATGAAGCTTCTGCATTGGCTTCTTTTTCTTCTTCTGCTAAAACAGCTAAAACATTGAAAAAAAAAAAAAAAAAAAAGAAAAAAAAAGGCAACAGTATTAGAGCGACGTGGTAAAGGCCAAGCTCAGAACAAGACAGGGGTATGTTTTGTGATGGCTGTGTTCACAAAGGGAAGGAGCACAATGCCAAAGAAAATATTAGTCAAGACGTAAGGAGGAAGGCGAAGTCTGACGGTAGGTGGCTGAGGGGAGGCGCGCAAGTCTCGGAGACGGCAGGACAGATGTGGTGATGTGGTGATGGCGCAGAGCCTCTCCACTGCACCCCTGACAGGAGTTGACGGTGTGATTCAAAAGTTGATTTGCATTCATGCCTGTGTGTGTGTGTGTGTGTGTGTGTGTGTGTGTGTGTGTGTGTGTGTGTGTGTGTGTGTGTGTGTGTGTGTGTGTGTGTGTGTGTGTGTGTGTGTGTGTGTGTGTGTGTGTGTGTGAGCCAGTACCAAGCTGTCTGCCATTTTCGTGAAGGGCGGATCATTACTTTAACTCTCCATCTATCTCACTTCATCTTCCTCTTTGCACTCTGGCTGATGAGTATAACGCTCTGATTTCATAGTCAAGTGTGAGAAGTTGGAAGGTTGTTTTTTTTTATTTTTGGTCTCTGTCAGTCTGTTTGCTGAGGGTAAGTGATGTGTATCCGAATCTTTTTTTGGCCCCAGGCTTTTACTTGCTGTTGTATTTGTAGTGTCAAACTCTCAAGGCCAAGTTTTGACATTTAGTCTCTTTCCTGATGATGCGTCTCAGACATGTAACCTCCAGTTACAGAGACTTTTGATCTCAGACGTTGTCAGACAATGGCAACCCCCCCTGCCCCCCGACGACTTCACTGCATCGCAATACATGCGTGTTTCCTCGATATTCGAGGATGTCAACTACAAAGCGGATGTCTCGGGATGCGCAGTCACACACAGATAGATACAGGCAGATACAGCCGCGTCTGGAGACGGCGGGAGCCCAGCAGTAATTTGCAGCTAGGAGGGGAGAGAGAGCGTTAAGCAGTCTCGGCGGCCTGCCCCACGGTCTGGACTTGTCATCAGGCCTGCCAATTAAGTGCTGATTAGGAGGTGGAACCAAATCACTGACAGCTAATTACTCATACCCCAGGACCCCAACCTTTCCCTGATCAAACTCCAACCCTCACCTCACCAACCTGTCTCAAAAAATTACCCGTTCTCTTAAAGCTCCAGGATCAATTTTTTTTTTCTTCAAAAAGTAAAGGAGGGGGGGAAAAAAATAAAAAAATCCCATTACAAATGCAGGCTTGGTCATTAGCGGCGAGCCTCTCGTGACTCCCGGCATTAGCCGATCAATTTTATTTGTTTATGAAAACTTGAAGGCTCCGCGCGGCGTAGCTCATTTCAATTTTCATCGGTTTAACGCGAGCGCCTCTGAATTAACACTGACATCAGCAAATCAGTGTGTACTCTGGGGCAGCCCTGGCCAAGGATTCGCCCCCCCTCTGATGATCCACCCTTCCCATCAAAGTAGACGCCCCATATCCGAGGGTCTTTTGGCCCCGCACTTCCCCTCAAGGTTGGCCCAAGGTTGAGTCAGTGCAGACAGGCAACTCTTGCCATCTGTTTTTTTTTTTTCTCCCCCCCCCCGTGAGCTCACCTCATCAGGTAGAAAGATAGTCTTGGTTTTATCGTAGAGGATTATTCCCAACTGGGAGGATTCAAATTTCAGAAAGCTTATTTCGGTGCCTCTGCTTTTGATTCCAGCTTTCTTGGCCGTCAACCAACCGACGGAACAAAGGTGGGCTGATTGGTTTCATGATTGCAGTTTTAACAAATGCATCTATTGATTTTTGCCCATGCCACTCATTGTTGATGCTGAAACGTGAGACACGCGATTGGCTAGGACGGCTGTATCCCTGCGCATTATGTCGTGATGGGATTCAACGGCATAAACAAAGAAAATTTGTTCATATTGTGAATTGTGGGTTGAGGATTTGTCGAGGACTCTTGGCAGCGTGCGCCCTCGTGTTGCCGAGTGGTGCCTGTTAGCACAGCTGAATTGCTTCTCTAAACACGACAACTCCTAAAACAAAACATGCCACAATACACGAGTTGTTGTTTCTATGGCCCGCGCGGACAACCGACAGATGTTTTGAGAACCTCCACCAAAACCTATTCACCAGTAACAATACACCGTATCCCTAACCTCCTCAACCGCCACCCGGCATATTTTCATTCTCAAACACAAATATTGTTCCTTTCTCAGCGGAAGCCTCAGTCGTGGGAACCTTGTGCCACCGTCAACGCCCCCCCCCCCCTTTGCCAAGGTCAGCAAACTAACTAGTCCCCTGGCCTTTGGCTAAGCGACTGGCCTGCGAGGCGGCGACGTCTTCATCTATCACAGCCTTGACAAGGGATACCTTGAAGTAGATCCCCATCTCGCGTGGATCTGTATTCCTTTTCTCCCCCAAAACGGACGCCCATCCATCTACCCATCCCTCCATTGTTAAAGATCCTCCCAGGGAAGACTATAGTATGTCACTGTCCCAGTGCTCGGGACTCGGTAAGTCGATCCAACAGGAAATCAATAGCGCAGTCTAATGCTGAATAATTGAGGTTATGGGAGTTCAGCAGCGCTCCCCAGACGCACCCCCCCCCCCCCCCACTCTGCCTTGTAACCTCCCATTATGCAGGGCGGGGCAGATTGTGTCCTTATGTCCCTTCCTTCGCACCCATTTGTTTGAGTTCACGCTGAGCATAACTGCCCCACCTTATTCTTTTGCTCTGGTTAATTAACCTTTGTTATAAATCTTGCTTTTTTTGCATTTACTTTTTGACTTGTTTGTTTGGGCTTCTTTTTGTTTGGAAGAAGAAGACTGATCTGCCGTCACTTTGATGTGAAGGCATCAAAGTGCCTTCACATCTTTGGTGATCCATCAAAGAGAAAAATAAATTGTATTTTTTTTATTTATTTTTCATTTCACATTTTCTTCCACAATGTCCAAATATTCTAAGACGGGTTATATTGCGAGGAATGCAGCAGGGAGGGCTACCTGCACTGTACTTGGATGGTGATATGCACTAGAGGGCACAAGCTGCCTGAGTAAGATGCCAAATTCAAGTTTGAAGGAGCAGATGGGGTGAGCTGAGAGGACCTCTGCTCGGGGAGGGTTTTCGAAGCATGACAGGAGAAAAACAGGCTGGGTATTGCTCTGTTTCGACCTGTTTGGTTCTGTGTTGGAGAGAGCTGGAGCAAGAATTTGAAAAAGGGCATCTCCAATTAACAAGTTTCATTAAATTTTTATTGATGTGTAAATTCAGGGTGATTAATAGTGATAAGCCCTCTTGTGTAGTTTGTGGTGTTAGACTTGAGAGTAGGTATAAGTTTGAATTCGAATGGTCAACATGGTCTGACAAATCAAATTTACTCTGCATCCTTCAACCGTATTGACCCAGGATACATCCGCCAATGGCTATTGCTTGATTAGCAACCTCACTAAGTACTTAAGAGGCTGAGTGGCAGAAGGGCCCCAACACAAGGCGCTGTGAGGACGGATAGTGGAAAAATGAAACTGAACTGTGTGGGTGTGCGTGTTTCTGAAGGACATCAAGTGGCTTTTAGTCTGGGGAAAATAAAGAGTGTACTTGTTCTGCTTCACGTAAGTGTGTGAACTTTACAAAACAGGGACATTGATCCAAGGTGTCTTTGTTTGACTGATACTAAAACATACAAGTGAACACTTGTTAACTTAGAGTTATTTGTAGATCAGCAACGTGCGGTTTTTGGATGCGGGAATCAATCGCATCAGTAGGTTGAAGTCTAACCTGCAGATTCAAAGGCCCTTCCTGCAATGTAAAGCAACCTGCGCTCACATGCACGCTGCCTCAATAATTCCTGGCTATTTAACAGCTCGCCCAGGGCCATGACAGGTGACGGTGCAAAGGCCACCCAAAAGGAAGAAAAACTCCCTAATTAAGTGTACCTCAGAGCCAGCCAGGCTGTCCTAATAGCATCTGTCATATTGGAATGTTGGTTTTGATGTATAGTGGGCCATGGGCGTTACAACTGAGTTTCATATGTGACGAGGGTGTGTCTTGGCAGGGTTTAATTATTGATTGGCTGTTGATGTTGAACCAAGAATAAAGTGCCTAATGTAGTGATATTGTAAGTAGGGCTGTTGAAGTTGAACGTTTCAATGACGCGTTAACTCAAACTCCTTTTAGCTGCACTAATGGTTTTTAGCGCACGATTAACGCTTGGTTCACACCGGAGGCGGAAGTGCCGTGAAGATCCCGCGCGAGCCGCGTCAAGTTGGACAGGAAGTCACTCAAAAACAAAAAAAAAGAAAGAAAAAACCCACAAGAGAATCCAGTTAATTTTCAAAATAAAATACCACGATTACACCACAAATTGTTGTTATGCATTATGACTTGAGAATACCTCAAGGTTTGAGTTTCTTTTGTGGAGAGTATCTATTCCAATGAAATAAAAAAAAAATTAATATTTCCACAAAGGAATCATTATTGTCCTCTCCAATTTTTAAGAAACACAATAAATATCTTGTTAATCGCGAGTTAACGCAGGACAATGCGATTAATTGTGTTAATCGGCTGACAGCCCTATTTCTAACACTTCAACACTTCATGATGGTCTCATCTTCTCAACAAAAGCCTTTGTCCAGAAATTACCAACTCAACGACACTGTTCACTGTTCACTAATCCTTCCCCAACGCCCTGAGTCAGGTGTAACTCACTGGAATTTCCATCATTTTAAACTGCTGAGGATGTATGCACTTGTCAAGGATATGACGCTCCCCCTCTGTCTGCCCTGCCCTGCTCCACTTTTGGCTTCATCTCTGTCCACCAGGGAGGTCTGAAATGTTTGAAGCTTCCCCTCCTTTATTCTCTTTTGCCCTCTCCCCCTTTCACTTCCAAGGTCCCTCCCTGGCTGTGGAGTTTTTTTTATTTTTTTTAATTACTCTCTCCTGGCTTTGTGCATAGCCAATGAAAGATTGAAGGGCATTTACCTCTGAAAGGCACTGTTGCAGTATGTTTTTTTTTAATAATAATGCCACCACTTTTTGAGTGGAATACTAATACACAAACTGGGCCTTTCTGTGCTTTTGTGAGCAAGTTTAAGTTTATGTGGGCATGTGGCAGGGCGGCTGGCTGTTGCTTTGCATATGAATAGTGGACAGAGCAGACTCGCATTATTAGATTGGATGTGCGGCATTGTGGGGCTGAGCTGAGCGATGACTGGGGCAGCAGATTGGGTTCACCGCATTGATTTATTTCTTTTGGACCACTTTTAGGGTGCAACACCTCAAGGTGTCCCTTGCAAATCTGTTTATAAAGTATAGGGAGTGTGAGGGAGTGCAATCAACACCCTGTATGAAATAGTGACTACAGTACAATGTTTAATTTTTGTAGTATTCAGTGATTTTAAGTAGGCAATAATACGCATTGCTGTGCAAGTTCAGGGCACAGCATGTCAACCAAAACGTTATTTAATGCTTTTGTGTGAAGTTGATATGTGTCAGGAGACGGACGGTGATCTCATCACATTTTCCTGCTTTCATATGGACGCCCAACTTTAATTGCTCCGCGTGATGATGTCATCAATTTTGTTCCGCTGCCCCCTCGAAGGGGCCCCTCTCTCATTACTTTGGACTCGCGATTGTACACACCAATGCCGATCCTGAGACGCCGGTGCGCGCGGCAGGGGTGTCGTAGGAGTTTTTTTCCCTCTCTGTCAGCACTTGCGTAGGTAGGCAGGTAGTGCTTTGCGCAGGGCCGCCCTAATACGTGCGAATTCATTTCGCCGCAATACGGGAGGAATAAACATCAAAGGCAGGGACGGGAACTTGGCCGAGTGGATTTAAAAGGGATGAGTCTCTAATCTGGTTAAACTTTGCTTGCTCTGTGTATTTTCTCACTGCGTCTACACTCACAGTCTTTTCTTCAGCACCCCGCCCCCTCCCCCTCATCTTCCGGAAGGGAATCTGCTTTGTGAGCTGAAATGAAAGATATCCAGTCTCAATGTTTTTTTTTTTTTTTTTTTTGCAACAACAGCAGCGTGAACGTCGCTTGTTTGGGGATTTTGTTTTTGTAAGCTTGTCATCTCTCCGGTCGCGGTCAAATAAGCCACCCTCGTCAGCGGGCTGGTGCGACATCGCGGCTGTGAAACACGAGGATACGTTCCATCACAGAGCATTACATTTACTTTGCGGCACGTGTAATCCTCTCCGGTCCCGTCTTCGCGGCCTTCAGAGATCTTCACTTGAATCAACCGCATGTGACAGCTCCTGAAATATGCATATGCGAAGGCTCGGGCTGGGTTGGAGGGGGGAGGTGCCATTTGAGTCGTATCTGCAATGCGAGCGATGGCAGGCCAAAGTGCTGGAGACCTATTCTCTGAATATTTGATGGTCTTAATGAGCAGGGGGGGGAAAATACAGGACTACGCACTTTGTTGGTTCTCCCGACTTTTCCGTGTTTGAGGAAATAATGGACGGGGAGTGAAGGATGAAATATTGAAAGCTGTTGTATGGTCCGACGTATAGGAAGGATATTGCATTATGATGCCCCTCAGGTGAAGCGGTTCCAAGTAAATATCGAATTATGTCAAGGGAAACGAAGCCCCCGGTGACCCAAGAGTGTCATTGCAAGACTGAGTTGACGTGCCTGCGTCTGAACAATCAAATATCCTACTCTTTGATGGATGCCTGAAGGCAGCATGAGTAATAAATGGCAAAGATAAAAGGTGGGGAACGGATGGGTGGAGACTGGAGAGCAAGCGGCTATGGATGGGTGGATAAATTGGTGTTGTGCCGATGAAGAATAGTTGCTCATGGCTATTACTCAACAAGTTCAGAAGAGTTCTGAGAGTCTTTTTTTTTTTTTTTTTTAGTTGGGGGAGGTGGTAGAAGTGGCTTTTACACTTTTCACCACCGCAGCTTTGGTGGTAATAACTGCTCTCCCTGCAATAAAATGATGATAAACGACTACAAGGGGAGCGGCGACGCGGACTTTCTGTTTGTGTGGCAGAGTTTGTGGCCTCTTGCCAACAAAACCAACAAATCTGGAACAACAACCCCATTACTTACTTTTATATCTAAAAAAATAAATCAAGACAAAAGGCCAACCTTAAGATCGATTCGTGTCCTCACCCTGGAACATTTACCGGGAATACGCCCGGGTTGATGAATAGAACGAAAGGGGACGTGGAGGTAGTTGGTGAGTGGCAAGAGGATGCAGACAACCGGGTTAGATGAAAGCAGATGATTTGATCTGGGAGCCCCTGATGGGAATACGTCCACACGTGAGGACGAGAAGATTCAATCTAAAGTAAGGTGAAGGTAAAGCGGCGACACTGTCCTTATAAACTATGTACAGCCAGGCTACAAGTTCAGATCATAACAAATAAAGCAACTATTTTTAGTGTTGGTTTTGTTCAGAAAGGTACTTCCTGTGCCAAACTGAATATCTTGATCAAATCACTCAGATTTCTTCAGAGACCCCTAAACTGGAACATATCTCCATGGTCCTCCTCTCATCCTCTCCTTTTTCTTTGTCCACCCTGTTGGGAATTTTTTTTTTTTCTTTCTCATCGTCCCTACACACTTTAATCATGTAACCTTGAAAACTGTTTTCCTCATTTACACCTATGTGTCACACAACAAGTGGCGCTACCACGTGGACCGTGTTTAGAGCGGCGTCACAGTGGAATACAGACTCAACCTTTTTGCATTTATGCCGATCTGTTTCCTTCTCTGTTTCGATCTGTTGTCGCGTTTCCGTGCAGCCCAAAGAAAAAGCTTTGACGCACAAACTTAAGAACGCACATGACAAAAGAATCACGTTAACAAAGCCGACCATCAATTTGCAGTCTCTGCTAACACAAACCGCTAGCAGCTTGCCAGAAGCTAAGCTAGAGAGCTAAGTGACTAATAACTATTGAGAAGTTACGCAATTCCAGAAAACAGCGACTTCACCACCAAGCTGTTTAGAAATGTCGTGAAAAACAAAACAAACATCCTCTTGGCAATGACGCTACGAGCTAGCACTGCTGGCACATACACAAGGGAAAGTTCTGCATCTAATCCTTAATTTAATTCTCATTTAAACCCAACCGGTTTAAACTGTTTTGATTGTACAATCATAACAGTTTGGATGTCGGCTATGAAACCGGCAGAAGGACTTCCCGCACGCCTACACCCTGTCAGACTGGGGTCCCATCACTCCTCAATCCCTGGCCCTCAGCACGGAGACATCTTTGTCTTTGTACTCTGTGTACCCGTGACAGCAACATTTTCATTAATTCTACAGATGACACCACCATGGCAGGACTTATACACAGCTACGACCAGCCCGTCTACGGGGATGAAGTCCAGAGACTCCCCGCTTGTTGCGCTGATAATTCAGCTCCTCCAAAGCTAAACATCTGGTGATAGAAGCATGGAGGAAGCGGGAAGATCCTGCCCCTGTCTATATCAAAGCGGGGAATGATAAGCAGGGTCAGTGACTTTAAATTTTGGAAATGTGCCTTTCCCAAGACCTTGCTTGGACTACCAGCACCACTACCGCATGGAAAAAAAAAAAAAAATTGGCAAAGCGACGTCTGTACTTTTTGAGGACACTGAGGAAAGTCCGCCTGCCCCAGGAACTGCGAGCGTCTTTTTACAACTATCCTTTCTGCAGAGCATCATCACCCACGACATTCCGGTGTGGTTAAACAGCTGCCCCAGGGCTGACAAGTAGGCACTGGAGATGGTCAGGAAGTCAGCGCAGGACATAATCCGGACACAACTAGTCACACCGAGCGCATACACAGAGTGCCAGATGTCAGCAGCACAGGGGAAAAAGGAAGAGAAAAGACATTACCCAGGAACCCAAGCTCGCCCAGCTTCCCACATCCATTCAATGTCTGTGCTTCCAAACTCACAAACTCAGATTTTTCTCCCAATGCTCATTGCATATATATCGTCATTCTTAAACTCAGAGACTTTCTAACTTTCTGGCTTGTGTGTGTGTGTGTTTCCTCAAGTGGAACGTGTGCAATACCTAGTCTGCAACAGCTGCTTTATTATTAATTTCACCACGTTTGAACCTACCTTTGCTGTGTGCAGCTGTGTGCAGTGCCAAGAAAGTTTGCTTTTTCTATTCTATTCTATCCAACTGTTTTCCAGAGACTTTTTTTTTTTATATACATATGTCTTCTGTGTGTCACACCAATAACTAACACTTTGGAATACAACTTGACAACCTCAGAACAGCAGTCATATGTAGAAGTAAGTAAATTCTCCTTATCCATCGATATTGCGCTTGTGCTAACTACGAATGGCAATAATCATTGAGAACAGGGTGTAATTCACCCTCTCTTTAATTGAAGGTGCAAAGTGGACACGCTTCCCCTCCAGGTTGACTCCTGTCAGCCGTCCCCTCCGTTTCAGTGCCAAAAATGCCCTTGTGGCAGCCACGGATTAGCGTCAGTGCATCGCCGGTTGGGCAATACACGCCTGTGGTGGCACTGTCGGCACTTGCACCCCAACTGCAAATAACCCCTCGTTGTCTTCCGCCTCTTGCACGCTGGACTCTTGGCACGGTGGCTTTTCGCGACGGTTTCCAAAGCCCGATGGCCGGCGCTTCTCTGTCAGATCGGGAGCGCGTGCTTTGACGGGGGTGGGTCTGAGAAGAGGAGGCGGCAGGGTGAGGTTGTCAAAACAGAGCACCCCCCTCCTTGGCCGCCGCTTCCTCTCTCCTCCTCCCTTTGCCTCTGCTCCTCCACTTGTGCCGCCAAAAAGCCGGAAAAGAGATCAAAGAAGGGCCGACATGAAAGGCATCCCTGAGATTCTGTTTCATGATGCTCCGTCACAGATATGGAAATGCTGAATCCCAAATCCAGCCCCGTACCTAGGCAGCCCTTGCCCCACTTTTTCCCCCCTCTCCTGCATCCTTTGCCTCCAGTCCTCTTCTTCACACCCCCTTTTTCTTCATCACCTCCTCCTTCCCTCTCCCTCCCTCCCTCCCTCCCTCGTCTCCCCCTGCCTGCCTCTCCTTAGCAGCCCTGAGCCTTAAAGGTAGATAGGGGTTGATTGGCAGCTGCTGTGACAGTCAGTGGAACCGGCAGAGTGGATGAGTGTCAGCCTTGCTCCAGGGGGCTTAAGGCAGCAGCACTGCTTCAGTTGGAAGGTGGAGAGAAGAGGAGAGAGGCCCCATGAAATGAGACTGAGTCGGTTCCTCTCTTCTCCTCGCTTCTCTCAACTGAAGCAGGTAGGAGCCAAATAGCTTTTTTAAAAAAAAAAAAAAAAATGCTCAAGAGTTTATTCCAAGACCTGAAACTGGAACAATTCTCCATGGTTTCGCTTTTCAGGTGCTTTACTTCTCTTCCTCTTACCTTTAGCTTAAATATAGCTGAAGCTTTTGCTAATGAAATCCGCCGTCTTGTTTTCCCGAGGCCTGATAGTACTCGACGTCCACAGTGGGGCAGTCATAACCATACATTTCGGAAAAGAAATTAAATGTGAAATTGTCCCACTTCTTAAGTAGCTATGACCAATCTCCGGTGAGAGATATGTTTTGCCGGCTTCCCGTGCCTGCGACTTTCCCTTCCAAGAATTGCATCAGACTTTCCTCCACGAATGTCGGTCCCATTTGTCCTGTTCAACGGCGGGGAGAGGAAGAAAGAGTGCCGTGGCACTGCCAAAGGAAGGCGAGTAGGGCAAGTAGGGTTTGTATATCTTGAAATTCAAACTTTTTTTTTATATGCTTTGACCACATTGGGCTATGTCATGGATGGGTACATTTATTTCATCCAAATGTAGCCGTTGAATTCAAGACGTGTTTTCCCATTCCCAGTTTCCGGAAGCAGTTTGTTGCTGCGTCAACAGTCGCCTCAGCTGCTGGGTATCTTGACAAGCACAGCTCGTTTCAAACTTGTCGCCGTTTGAGTTTCTGGCCCCAGCAAGCATCATTTTCACCCCGAGAGCTGCCTCTCGCGATCGATATTTTCTCTTTTCCAGACCTCTCTTTTGTGAACTCAAGAATCGATTGCGTGGGAAAATCCCAGCAGATCGGCACCAAAATGCTTAGAAGCTCCACCCTACCCCCCCTTGTCTGACTCCCAACAACTGTGCCACTTTCAAAGCCACTTACAGTGAATCACCATTCCTTCACATTCTGATGGTTTCAGTTGATCTTCAAGCGGGTCTTATTGTCCATTTGCACTTGTCAAAATGCATTGAAATGTGCTGCTGATGAATTTTGGGGGTTAGGGCGAGATTGAATCTAAGCCCTTGAGGATGGGACAGGAAATCCGCAATCTCGGGAGCACAAACTTTTCAAATCTCTGACTTTTTGTGGACAAATGCACTTTCGAGAGCCCATAAATATTGAATGTGGGATAAACGTAATGGGTGATGTGTGGACGAGTTGAGCCTCACGCGGAGTGCCCCGGAGTGTCTGCTGAAAGGGTGCGAGGCAATGCAAAGTGGACCTAATTAGAGGGATTTGGGACGTATTTAAAAATGAATTGCGCTTGGCCGCAACGCTAACAGCAGCATTCACCACCCGTCTAAATGGGCAGCTGGCGGGCAGGCGGGCGGGCAGGCACGGGGCTTGTCAGGCCGCTAAATGCTCCGAGCAGCACATGAATGGGAGGCCTGATTACTTTGTCACTAATGATTCATTGGCTCGCGCACATGCACACGGGCACCGTGGATACCTCTGGGGACAACACTCCTCGCTGCTCTGTGTCAACTGCTGCCTCTTCACACAATGGTTCCATTCACAACTATGTCCTTAGAAAAGTTTTTTTTTTTTTAAACCAAAAACATAATTTCTTTTATTTTTTTGTGTATTCCCGTAAACACAACCACAACAAAGTATCTTCAGATGCCCTAACGCAATTTAGCAAAAAAAAAAAAAAGTGCAATTACCAATATGTTTGAACCGCTGGCATATTACATTCTCCAAACTGTCTGATGTGTAATATTAAAGTGGGCTGCTTTATTTTGAAGCACAATCAAAGAGGATCTTTCTTCTCTTTGATTGCCTTCTCAGGCGCGCCGAGGCAAATTTGTGACAAACCTTTTCCAACCTGATGAATTGCAATTTCGAGATCGGGATGGAAAGTGATTAGAGCGGAATGGCTGAGGCTCGCCCGTGATTGAGCGCGTCTCTCAAAGACGCCATTTCGAGTCGTGGGGGTGGGGGTGGGGGGGGGTGAACATCTCGGCGAGGAAAAAAGAAAATGCAGTCAGCTTTAATTGTGCAAAGCCAGCATGAAAGACGTCGGCGTGAATTACCGCAACAGCGTACCACATGGGGATACTCGGCAGTGAGGCATAAATTCAAACACACAAACAGAAACACTTGCGCCCTTTGCATATGAATTCCATCACAGGGAAGAGAAGGGGGCTTCCAAAACTTGTTTATATGCAGATTTCCTTTGGTCGGGCTGATGAAAAACAGCAAATACATGGAGAATAAAAAAGGCATGTGCTTTTTTTTTTTTTTTTTTTTTTTTTTTACCTTCAGACTAATACGATGGAGGTACATGAAAGCCGTTTGCCCCTGGCAGCGACTAATGCCGTCTTTGTCGGCTGCTCTCCCGACATCCGTTGCATTTGATTACGTGGATTTTCAGGCAGTGCGAGCGCGTTAAAAGGAAGTTATCTCAAGTCATTGATACCCGCGTGATTACTTTGTAAAGAAGGTCAGGCAGTATGATGGTTCGGTGAAGACTGAATATGAAGGTAACAACATATTTTTTTTTTTTTTTTTTTTTGACTTAAGCAATGAAGACAACTTGGCATTGAGACTTTGTGTACACACAGATAGTTTGTGGTTTGCTGTAAGTTTTGATTCATTTCAAGTTTACCAGCAGGGCTGTGCCACTGCCTTTCTCCATTTCTTTATCTATATATATATATATATATTTTTTTTCACTTGCCGCAAGTGCATGTCTGGTATTGCGGATGTGGTACTCTGTTACCTTTGGAGCAGCTTCTCATGACAAATCCTTGTGAAAATGTACGGCTGCTTAGGTTGCAAGATTATTTTTTTGCGCTCTCCTTTTAAGCAATTGATGTGCTTTGTTACCACTGTCATCAGTTGCACTGATGAATCAATGCAATGAAAGATGGACCAAGTTCTACAATATGTACATATCCATGACTACACAAAGAGAGAAGGGGGCGGGGGGATGCCTTGCAATTTATAACATGACTGAGTAATGTAAAGATCTAAACTGTAGGTGATTAATTGAACTTCAGCATTGCCTAGTTTGGGAAGTTTGCTTTCCCAAGATCATAAAAAAAAAAGCAGTTGAACTCATATTATATCATATTAAGTGCCGTGCGCTACCTTGACGCGTAGTGCAGCATGCGTTCCAAAATGACTTTACACATGTGTTGTGCACATGTGGCGCTCTGAATTGCATTGGACGCTACACACCGTGACGTCTACTGGTCTACCGGTACCCCCTCTCATCAAATCCCCCAGACCCGTGGAGTCAAGGTACTGATGAGCGGACAAAGGATTGCGCGGCTGGTCCGTTTATGATTCAGACTTTTCTGCATCTTCCATGGGATCATTGATCTCTTTGGGGTTTTTTTTTGTTTTTTTTTTCTGTTTACCCAGACAGCTGGTGTAAGACAGATGTGAGATATGATGTGAGAAGTAGACATGACAACAAGATTAGCAGAGGTGTGGCCGCTCCCATCTGGATGTTGCTGATAAGGGAAAAATGTTTGCAGACTGATGTGGAAGTAGCCAGCTAAATACTCTCAGCCGGTCTGAGTGCAATTGGTCATTAGCTGTAATCGTACCTAGAAGGAGCGGGACAACATGACTGTGGTAATCACTCTGTACGTGATGAATATGCTGTTTGTTTGCTATGTGTTTCCTTGCAGCTAGATGATGCTGAATCTCACACATTATCCCTTTAACACCTCATGTCACTGAATGTATGGCATACTGTACACAGTCGTCAAAGCGTCAAACCACTTGAGAACCAATGGGTGATCTCCTCCTAAGTTCAACCCAAAGGACACTAAGACGTTTTTCCTCCGTGTCTCTCCAGCTGGTGGCAGTGTACGAGGAGCAGGACCCTCACAATGGAGGTGACGGCACCAGCGCCAGCTCCACCGGCACCCAGAGCCCAGAACCCTTTACAAGTGAGCTGGGCTCAGCGTCGGCCTTCCAGCCTTACCAGACCAACAGTGAGATCGAGGTGACCCCGACTGCCCTCCGATCAAGTAAGTCCTGAGGCAGTGTCATATCATCACACTATGGGGCAGCTACATAAAATTAAGCTAGTTGTTGCTTTGACAAATAGTATTGGCCTTACAGGGAAATAAATAGTATTTTTTTTTGTCCAACAAGGCTACTAGAAAAATAAACCCATCATTCATTTACTTTCCAAAAAAAGTCCACTCATACCTAAAGTGAGGGGGAGTGAATATGTAAATGTGTGTTAAAGGTCAAGTATGTAATATTAGGAAATTTTGAGAAGAAAAGTGACATCAAGCGGTTACATATCAGATTGCGGCATCTTTCACTCTCCCTCCCCCTCTTGAGCTTGCCAGTGAACTACGATGGCCTGAAATTTTACACGCTGGACCGTTAAATGTGGCATATTTTTTTTCCAAGGATATTAATTGTCTATCATAAAAGTGCAATTGTGGACGGTAATGCTTTGGGCTGATGCAAATTTGCAGTTATTCTTCTTCTTTTACAATTCTGTTATGACCATTCTCAAGTTCTTCTTATCATTATCACTCTTTTGGACTCTCCTCCTAAAAATAACCGGGGAAACTACCGCCGACATTCCAGAAAAACCTTTCCCAGCCCGCCCAGGCTCTGCTTCATTGGCATGCTCGAGGAGTGCTGTGCTGTGCGTGCGTGTGTGTGTGTGTGTGTGTGTGTGTGTGTGTGTGTGTGTGTGTGAGTCGAGAGTCTTTCAAACCTGTGCAAGTGTGTCCGGGGGAGCGGCAGTGCACTGCCCCAGGTGGACAGGTAGCGGCTGAGATAACGGGAGAAATTGAGACGCTCTCAGATAGGCAACCATGCATAAGGCGAGAGCGCACACATGCCACAGGAAGGTGGACAAGCACACACTTGTGGACGGCGCACAAAAGCGACCCTCCGCTTACAAAAAAAATAAAAAATAAAAAATAAAGTCACTCACTTATCAGTGATGCGGGTGTTGCTCTTGTCCACATGTCCACGTCCCATGAAGTGGAACCAGGGGGGGGGCTGATGCGGAGCCGCCGTCAGCGTCAAGTGACAGCTTAAAAACATTCCAGCTACCAACCTTCACGCAGGCGTTCACGTCAAAAAAAAAGAAGAAGAAAGAAAACAGACACGAGATGTTGTTTTTGTGCCCCAACACGCAGCTAAATCCCCTCCTGGCTAACCCCGACGTACCTGTCGTTTGACACAAAAAAAAAAAAAAATATCCAAGTTGAATCTCGTGGCTCGGTGTTTTCACCCAAATTTACATTTGAGCATTGTGTAAAGCCGTGCCTCGTTTTCCCTTGACATCATGACATCATGTCCCAGTTGACAAAGATCCGGTAACAAGCAAGAAGGAAGCTTCTTTTGTTACTGGCATGTGACGGAACACTGCATTACAATTGTGTGAGAGAATGTTTAAAAGCAAAGGTGCTATGGGTATATTGAAGTGAACAACACAAAAAACAAGCAAAACATGCACATGGAGGAGGGGATTTTCAAGTTAGTTTTCCTCGCTCTAAAATATCCGACACTAGCTGCGTTTCCATTAGCCCTAGAATTGCGCAAAACCTAAATATCGCAATAAAAAACTGGTAATGGAAACACCTGAACTTCGAAAAAATCCTCTCAAATATCGCTAAAAGGTTTTTACGTTCTCATGAGGTGGTTTTTCAGACGTATCGATATAGAGGTGTATCGCAAAAGTGTCATGGAAGCGCTTTTTTGGATTTACGCGTCACCGGACGTGACATTCGGGGTCAATGGAAACAAACAACAAACAATTGTACTTTAGAAATCTAATTTTTATTTTGCGAAAAACTTTAATGGAAGCGTAGCTACAATGCACACTAGCAGGCTGAAAACTCTCAATTGAACCAGCGTACATGAATTAAGTCATCCCCGATTAAAATCAATGAAAGGATGCTCGTGTTAACGACAACATTACCCTGCGAAGTCTTATCTCAGACACGGGTTGGTGCGTTAGTGTCGTGTGTGGCTTGTATTGTATTTTTAAATGCACTGGATGCGCAACTTCCTCTTTGTGACAATGCGATCTAAATGGATGGATACCGATTGGAAGCGACGTTACCACCCTGCGGTTTCATTTGAACCGAAGCGAAATTGGAAAATAGAGTTGAATTCAAGTTGGCAGTCGATTAATGAGGTAATGTGTTCAAAGTTCTGTAAGAATTCTTATCTGCACCATTCTTTCAGCAACTGGCATGGATACAATGCTTTTGAGAACCCCTACCCTCTCAAAAGCAGAGACTCCCACGCAAAGACACATCCGAGCCTTGTCGTGTTGTACTATAGCATTTGGATTATAATGAGACAAGATTGAAGCTTAACGGAGGAAATGATTGCTCCGCGCCACCGCCACCGCCTGACGGCTGGACCTGCAATTTTTGTCTTTGCTGATCATGACAGTGATGAAGACGGGTACGGAGGAAATGCACCGTGCTGATCCCACGGCTCGATTCCGCCTTTCAGCGAAAGAGGCCAGTAATATCTTGTCGCCATGAAATAAATAAATAAATAGATAAATAAGATAAAGTCACATACATGATGTGCAGCCCTATGGATGAGGATGAGCTCACACAAGCTGGACCGTTGCACGTGCGCGTTTTAAATAAGATTTTTTTTTTTTCTTTTAAAAGACTTGGAGGCAGCCAGACAGTCTGACTGGCGACTCTCAGTCAGACAACAAAGGCGAAGGGCCCCTCCTGAGATGCAGATGAGCAAATTTACCGGCAAGGAATATCACTTATCGGACTTGCGGCACCGCAGGCAGCTGCGCTCCGAGGCGGCGAGATTATGCCTTTTTAAAATCATCGTCTTTCAGAGACGTATTGATTGTTTCCCAGCCTCTCACTTCCGCAACTCCCAAAGTCCCAAACTCTTCCTCTTGCTTTCTGTCTTCACTCCCCCCCCACCACCCACCACCCACCCTGACCACCACCACCTACCCATCCAGCCTACTATCGGCTCTGCCCGGGGTGCAGATTTTATATTTTCATGCTAAAAATGTGGCTTGCAGGTCAAACTGCTAATAATTGGATTGGAGATGAGATGTAAATTACAATAATGAATGTAATTTTCCCCGTAATTATTCGGATGCCTGCGCCGCCGCCGCCGCCGCTGCTGCCGCCGCTGCTGCCGCCGCCGCCTCTGATTGCTAAAGTCGGCGTCCCTCTGAAATAGCAAGAAAATGGCTGGAACTTTAAATGAATGCCGGTTCTTCAAGACGCTCGTAGCCTTGAAATTGCCTGGCTATATGTGCCGCGCAGCTTCACAGAACTCCATTTTTTTTTTTTTTTTTTTTTTTTTGGACTTGATGAAACTGTTTGTTCGGTGGGCAGCAATAGGAGTCTTTTATGTTTTAACACTATGTGTCAGAGTGAGTCTTTGGCATCTGGTGGCCTTTCTTATTTTAATACCTTCTGAATGCCCGAATTAATAGAAGTAAAGATAAAAAAAAACAAAAAAGGCCAACTGTGGAAGCTGTAACATGCACTGAAAGTAGCTTTTAAACTCTGTTTCTTCCACCTGAGAAATACTCACAGAACTGTCCCCTCCCTGGTGTCATTTCACAGTTCAAAAAGTGCAATTTCAGAATGAGTTTTCATGCCATTAATCACTGACAAACTCTATATATCTCAGGAAAACAGCTCATTTAGCCCTCTGCTTACAGACTCCTGCTCAAATGTAATATTTTAGCGAGGGACAACACCTTGTCGGTGACCTGGCAGAGGCCTCATGGTCCTTGCTGGCATCTGACGTGCATCGCTGTGAAAGAACATTCTGCGAAGCCTTTTCACGACTACTTTTGTCTCGTGATTGTGTTGATGTTAAAGTCGTTGTTTTACGTTCCTCAGGGTTAAGGTCGCAACATTAAGGAGAAGGTTGTTTCCAGAAGTACTGTGGCCCCATGAAAAAAAAAAAAAGCCGTCCTGACTTCAGTGAAAAGCCAAAAATGGTTTGAGCTCATTTTCAAGGGCCAGTAGATGCAGTGACGGGCGATTAAAGCGTTTTGAGGGATGTCTTGGTTTTTTTCGGCGCAAATCCTCCGGTCGTGTCTCCCTTACGGTTCGTATTTCATCGGCGGTCGCTCAGCAAAAAGGGGGAAGCGCGCAGAGCCGAGCTGCCCGTTAGTAGATGCTCAAGCCGCACTGCGTCGGTCACTGAGGGTCGTTATGGCTGCCGTGATATTTTGTCAACCTCCCGGAATGATTAAAATGAAGCCAGTCGGGCCGAAGCAGTTTTTTTACTCACATTAGTCTTGTCTTCTGCCCCTTCCACCTGAACATTAGCGGTGTTTTGGGCCAGCTGTCCCGTTCCTCCGCTCACCTGATCCTCCAGTCCTTGACGCTCCGCTCCGACGGTGTTGCTCTGAAGCTATTAGAGAGATTGCTGGTGCGTGTGTGCGCGAGTCTATATATATATGTGCGAGGAGACCTTCAGGGAAAAAAAAAGAAAAAAAAAGAGGCCCTTATTTAATCAATTTAACTTAGTGTGCTGCCACTGAGCAGGCCGCGCCACCAGCCAAGGCCGTATAGAAGTCACGATAGATGTGAAGATGCAAAGGACGCATTGATGAGACGTGCAAGTAGACGTGCGCGCGCGCGCAGGGACTTTAAAAAGCTCCTCAAGCAGCCAAGCTCTCGAGCAGGTGAAAGTTTGCCTTCATAAGCTGCTTAAAAATCTCTCCCGCCCAGATTTGGAAGCTGTAATAAATATTGATCATTAAATCTCCCACCCGGGACTATTCCCTAATGTTGGTATTTTGGTGTTAGCGCGGAAAAATGGAGGGCCCTCGCTGATTGCTACTCCTCGCAAGGTTTAAGAGAGGGGTCCGCCGCCCCCATCCGAGGTTCTCCCAGTAGGTTCGGGGACCTTTTGGCGGCCGGCGATTGCCAATTATAGATAAACGCGCAGGTTTACGTGCGGAACCACATGCAGCGAGGGCCGATAGCGGCCGCTGATACTCATCTTCCATCTGCCCCCTCTCTCTGCCCCTCACCTCCACAGCCATTTTTGTAATCTCTCCCCGGCGGTCTGCACAGGTGAGGCAGGCGGGCCCACCTCAAATCGGCTCTGTCTGTGACGTCTCACCCAGCCCCCCTTCCAATTCCCTCATATTTATGGGTAAATCTACCCTTGTCATACGTTCATATTAAGAATTACAGCCTTCGCTTTTTGCTCCTAAATTAAAACATATCAATGGCATCAGGTAAACAATACATTTTTAGCCGTTCCACTCTTCCTTCATTTTAAATGTCCCTTGCGCGCTCGCTCAATGTCAACAACCTTTGAGCTACTTCATTCATTCATTCATTCATTTTTTTTTTTTTTTTTTTTTTAAACTATAAATCAGGGTCACAGAAGTTCGCTGAAGTTTATCCCCAATTGTTAGGGGACACAAATGACCCACAAACAGACAATTACAGTTCCTAATATGCCGTACATGCATGTTTTTTGCACTATGGGAGGAAGCTAGGGTATTTGACGAGAACCCACACAGACACATTGAGATAATGCAAACTTCACACGAGGGATGTCACAATTAATCGATTAACGATTAATTGTCGATTAAGAATTTAATCGATTAAATTAAATTAAATTGAAGTAGTCGCAATTTTTTGAACATTTTTACAGGGGTATTTAATATCATTATAACAGTGTAGGGGCAGGAAAGAACAATTCACCTGTAGATGCCTAGATAAAGTTACAAGTTAAAAGAAAAGTTAAAATGTGACCCATTAGAAGTCAACTTAAAGTCAGAGGATAAATGCTTAGGGTGGTTTTACTGTCCTCTAATGTAAAAATGGGTCAAATTGTACACTCAACATTATTTAAGGGTTACATAATGTGTTCCTTTCACATTTTTCATTGTGATATTTAGGTTCTCAGGAAAAATCGCCACGTCGCAATCAATTGTTAATTGCTAAGTTTGTATCCCTACTTCACACAGAAAGGCCCCAGGCCCGGAGATCGAACCCACAATCGGCTTGTGCAACTTGTCTCATAATAGTGTTTAAAAAAAGAAGAAAAGAAAAAAAAAGCCAAAGTTATCAGAAAAGAGACAGTCATCAACACTTCCGCTCTACACTCTTAATCAATTTGCAATTTACACTCAAAATCAATTTGCACCAGTTTTGAGCTGCTGACTGTCGCTGTCAGATTCGCATATCTAGGCACGTGCAAAACTGCCGCACTTGGAAATATCTAGAGGGAAACACAGATGTGGCATTTCTTCTTTTTTCTAAGCATCAAAATTCAATCCAACTCACTTTGCAGTCGCAACGCAGCCACGAGCTCCGAACGCACAATCAGCAGCAACACAGTGGGAGCAATTAGCAGCACTCACAGCCCGACTTAATACAGAAGGCTCGTTCTCTGAAATCCATGCCGACCCGCAGCAGAGCTCCAGGCAAGGCATTTGCATCAAAAGTTAGCCTTCCAATTTTTTTTTTTTTTGCGATTTTCCCCCAGATTTTATGCTTTCGCATAAATCCAAACCCTCGCCAACGAGTCCCTGCGATCGACACGTGGCTCTCTCCAGGCCGGCCAGCCGCCGCCGCTGCAATCAGCCTCAAACATATTTTCCTGAGGAAACGGCGAATGCGAGTCGTGCGCGTGGCCCTTCGTCTCTCCGCTTTGTCGCAGCGTCCGTTAGCAGCTACCGACGGTGCAGATGGCGATGAAATGCAACGGAAGCGCGAGGACAACGCTTGGATCTCATACGCGGTACGGACGACCCTTCCGTGAACCGTCCTCGAGCGGCGTCGCTCCATCTGCACGCCACTCCCAGTAACGCCAGCGCAACAGGGCGTTGACTGGCTGGCGGGGGATGCCGGGAGGAGTGCGCTCATCGCGCCCTGCCCCCCTCAAAGTGCCTTTCCAAGCCGAGAAGTCCCTCGTGACCCCCCCACCACCACCACCACCACACACAAACACACGCCGTCCGCTTCGGCTCGTGGAATGATGGGCCATTAGTTTTGTCAACTTGGCAATCACGCTCGTGTTTGCGCACGGAGAGTGGGGGGTTGGTGAGTGCCCATAATGGGTTACACTGGGTTAAATGTTTGAGAGGCGTAATATGCTGGGAATGTTTGCCATAAAAAAAACACTGCCGCGCTCGCAATAACATCGTTCAGAGCGGCTCATCGGCAATAACGCCGGCGGTTTGCGCTATTTAATGGTAAATACTGTTCAGATAATGAAGTTGTGGAGCGTTTTGCGAGGTCGCCGCTCTGATCGAGCCTGGCGGAGCTGTTAGCGCTCCTCCGCTGATGTTTAAAATGGACTGCGAGATGATGTACTTGATGCGTTACAGGTTACGACGTGTCTCATTGAAACGTGATGAGCAGGTACGGAAAAGCCTGAGTGTCAGAAAAGCCACTAAATTTGTGTGCACTTAAAACAAACAGAAACAAGCAAAACTTAAATTTGACTCCCATCCAGTTTTTGTTTTTCCAGTTTTCTGTCTAAAAATGTCATATGCCTCTTTTTTTTTTTTTTTTTTACTAAAACTTTAAAATGCTACTGTGCGTTTTTTCATCTACCAAGTAAAATGTATTAGCACAGATGGAATTTTGCTTCTCGGTAAAAGGGAGCGAATGTCTTTTCTTGGAATCTGTTCATTTATGTAATTGCGCACTCCTTTGATAACCAACCAAACTGGCTAAGCAAATAACCCAAAAAAGAAGAAGAAGAAATAAACGTCTGATTGGGTTTAATTCTTGTTTATGCTGTTGCGCAACATTTCCATTCATTCATTAGCAGACAGATGGCACAGATTTTAGTTTTTCCTCCCTAAACGTCAAACAAGTTTTCTGTGTCTTTCTTCTTCAGGAGAAGACGAAAAACTGAATACAATTTTTGTAAAAAATAAATAAAAATAAATAAAAAATAAAAAAACATCCTCGAAATTATAAACCCATTTGGACTGGCAGACGGAGATGGTCATCATGTGACTGTGGGATGGTTCTAAAATTGTAGAATTTCTTTGTTCTTTTATGGTCACAAGACTGGTACCAGAGCTGAAGCTGAACCAAAACCGAAAGGTATCAGTGTGTGTTCGTTGCCTTTCAGAAGAACGCCCCAAACCTGGATTATTTCCGAGGGTCACCGGTGCCACATTTCCACAGTGTGGACTCAATCAACTCTCTGAAATTTCCCCGTCATGCAGAGATGCGCTTGAATTGTGGCCGTCCGTAACCTCTCCGACAGGGATCGTGGGAAGGGAGCCTCGGTTTGTTTGCCCTGTCTCTGTTGTCGTGTCAGTGCTGAGAAACATTTTGCTCATCGACAACCTCTGCTTGTCCCCCTTTGAAATTTGGAATTTTGTCGCGTATATCTTTATATGTCATAAATGTTATATTTCTTGGGATATCTTATGCCTAAATGTTTATGTCGTGTGTTATGTTTAGGTTGGGCCTGGGATAAAATGCCGATGCTTGTGGCCGGTCGGGAAAATTAATAGCAGGGTCAACAGTTGTCTGACCTCGCGTTATTTTGAGAAAATGTCTCCATTTTTCTCTCACACATGGCTGAGAGGAAATGTGTGTATGCTTCACCCAATGTGGGATTAAAAGAAAAGGCTTTCTTATTCTTATGCAATGCTATAAGCATTTGGAATCCACTTTTAAAAGCAGTTTTTCACCGTTTTTTTTTTTTTTTTGTCAGTTTCTGTTCCAATCGAGGAGAAAACCCACTGATACTTCCAGAGCAAACATGACAACATCAAAAGAAGAGCATCTAATTTCCTATTTTTCTGTCTGTCTCTGAGAACTGGATGCAAACCTCTGCGCTTCATTGCGCGAGACATTGGAAGAGGGTCACAGCGGCCAAGGGCAGGTCCTCTCCGAGTCTGGGCACGATTAGCGAAAACAAAGACCTGGGAGTGTTTAGCATTTCTTTGTCTTCAGACTCCTCGTCCCCGGCGGACCTGCAAACAAACCCCTCCGCTCTTCCACCCACTTCATTAGTCCTCTTTGTGAGGAGGCCGCCGCCCTCCCTCGCCATCCTGCGCTGATCCGCGTTATTGTCCTCCGCGGGAGGTCACCTGTGAAGTTCACGCGCTTCAAAGGGCACGTGAGCGGGCCTTCAGACGAGGGGTTTGCGCGCGGCTGTTTGCCAGCAGCCAGATTTCGTCAAATTGAGTGGGCCAAGATTGACACATGTCAAAGGTCCTAATTTTCTTTTATTCATGCACGCAGACAGTAACGGTGATTTTTTTTTTTTTTACAATTCAAATCATGTATTAAATTGTTCTCATTTTTAAATTAAATTATATAATTTTGTATGAAAAGAACGTATTGAAGGTCCAGTGTTTGAAATTTGGCTTGATTTATGATTTTTATTTTGGTTAAAACTTAACATCCTTACCATAAATACATTAATAAAAGTGTATAATCACAGTACAATAAAAGTAATTTGGTTTTCCTACCCTTGCAACGGTTCTTATTTATTTATAACAATATCCATAGTGCAATAAGGGTCTTGCTCCTAGTTAGCTGCCATCTTGCGCCACCATTTTTCTAAGGAAGCCTGGTGTGGACAATCCAGCTGCCTGACAGCGTCGTTGGTATTTAGGGTGAACGCTGTTGGCGTCTTCGAATAAACCAACGTTGAAGTAGAGGGTAGACAAGTCATCCAGGTTTGGGCTCGCAGGTCACCGTAGTTCACTGGCAAGCTCGGGAGAGGGAGGGAATGGGGTCCCAAAGGGGACAACAGTGAAAGAGCGCTGCAATGTAAATTGTAAACACTTGAAGGCGCTGTTTCTTCTTTACAATCTGCAAATTATACACGGCTAACGACAAAACATGATTATGCTCTTATATTGTTAGCCTAGTAGCATAGTTGCCTCAGTCATATTTGAACGTTTTTGGAAAACAAGAAAAAAACACTTTTTTTTTAGCAAGCACATTGGTAAAATTAGGCATATATCACAATTTGGCCAAAAATGACTTAGGCAATTATGCTATTAAGCTAACGATATGCTAGTGAAAAATATAAACAGGGAATGCTTATTGTGATGTCACAAAGGGCACTGATACCTCAGTAACTCTCTCTAAATGATCGGACCTTCTGCCCTTCTGTTCAGAGGGTAGAATGTGTTATTGAGACATTTATTAAATGTCACTATCTATATTTGGCTCACATTTGGGGGTAGGGGCTGACTCAGCACCGTTGTTCTCTCTGGTGTGGAGAAGGGTGTCGCTTTTTCTTTGTTTGTTTTATTTTCATTCTTTTTAAAGAGCAGAGGGTGAGAGAAAAAGAGACAGTCATGTTCTCTTGGCTGCAGCTACAAATTCCCCGACTCCTCTCCCCATCCTGTTTTTCATCACATGCATAAGGATACAATCCCCGAAAGCACTGCGGAAATCCCAGAACACTCCTTGTCCAAATTCTCATTTTCCCTTGAACATGATCTCTTCCAGAGTACTTACTTTGGCTCATGATCCTCACTTTTATGTTTTTTTTTTTTTTTTTTTTTTTGCTGATCAAGGCAAGACAGTTTTTCTCATGCTCTGTTCTCGTGGAGTTGGTTTCTGCCCGCTGTTGGGACATTAGTGGCAAATTAATGCGACTCCGGCAGTCGCTTGGTATCCGCAAGTTGTCGCACTTTGCCGAGGGTTCTGGGTTCTGGGACGGTCGGATGTTCGGACTCGTGAGAACATGAATTATGGGAGTCAGGCTGCCGTAACTCACCTCAACCTCGCTGAAAGCTGAAAGCAGAATAACGAGGTGAGCCCTTGAGAGTCAGTGGCAGAGTTGAATTCCCTCCAGCCCTTTTCAACGCTGCTTAGCCCAAACTGTCTTTTACCGTGTGAAATTTTGTCGGGTAACAGGAGGTCAAACCCACAACCTGCTGAATCGTCATGTGACGTTGCTGAAACTCGGGAACAGCATGAGTCAAATATGCACAAGGACGAAGAGACACAAAGCTTTCCAGTTAAAGGTCCAGTGTGTCAAATTTTTCGCCTTTAGTTCATTGTCAGTCGGGGTTCCTTAAAAAATGCCGGTGCAAGATCCTTATTGCTCTCTCCCTGTTTACATTTTCACTAGCATTTAAGAGCATAGCGTTTTGTTGTTGCGCGTTTGAGGTTAAGTGTGTATAATTTGTGGATTTTTTAAGAAAAAACAGCGACATCAAGTGGTTACAATTTAACTTGCAGCGCTCTTTTACTCTAGTCCCCTTTGGGACTCCGTACTATCCCTCTCCTGAGTTTGCCAGTGAACTACGGTGGCCTGCAAACCCAAACCTGTATATCTTGTCCACCTTCTTCTAACTTGAGCCAAATTTTACACATTGCACACTTACATTTTTAGATTCCCAGTCTAAATTACGGTTTTTACAAATTGTTCAGTGTTGTCCAAAACTACGAAGATTTCATTTTCACTCAAGATAACTGTTTCACCACTACGCCTGTAAATTGCCACTTCAGTAAACTTTTTAGTTGTGAAGCCGCTTTGACATTCTCGTCTCGCTGGTGAATTTCCTGGGATGCACGTGCAATGCAATGTGGGGCAGTGCTTAAAAGTGCCAGTTGCGTTGTTTTCGCTCTCCCGTGGAGCACCATGGAGCTCGGGCATATGTTAATGTTGCAGATTTTTTGACACATTTCTAAACGTGCTTATTTTCTAAAAATGAATGTATTTGTTGACTAACGAGTCATGAACAATGCAGGAAGACACCAAACTGATGACGTCGTTAAGCTACCTATCGTGTGTACCCAGCGCTAGCTAGCAGGCAAATTTTCACACGTTGGAGAATTTTCGTGGCATTTCCTCTTAATGAAAAAAAGCTGGCTTTTTACATCTGTGACCGTTTTCCCTTAAAGAGGGAAATTTCAAATGCCTGTAAATTATAATTTTTTTTTTTTTTTTTTAAACCAAGAGAAAATGAGGGTTCAGATCTGAAACAATGTTGTTATTTTGAATTTCAGCTAAGTCGCCCAAATTCAATCAATCAACTTTTATGTGAAGAGCGCTAAATCACATCCAGAGGTGTCACTCAAAGCGCTTTGCTGCAATCGAAAGAGAAACCACCAGATGTTCTTCCAGAGCGAGCGCGAAGCAAAGCCTCAGTGGCCAGGAAACAAACTCCCTGGTGGGAAGAAACGTCAAGCAGACTTCCCCCTCTCCCCTGACCTGCTTTGGCTGGTTGGGGTAAAAAAGAAAATAGAGACAAGGCAGAGGTGGAGACAGAGACAGAGTGGCAGACAGTCCAGTTTGAGTCACAGAGAGTCATTGTATAAAATAATAGATTGAACCAAAACAGCATTCTAACCACAACTTGTGGGTATAATTGGGCAAATGCTGACAAATCTTCATTTTCCCTTGAAATGGCTTCCAGTCCTCCCAACCGAGCGTACCGTCGGTTTGCGTTGAATGCCCGCTTCCTGCAAAAGAATCGACCTTTGCTTCTCAGGAAATTCCCCTTTTTGGTCATTGATGTTAAATTAAAAGTCGACAGAAAAGGAAAAAAAAAATGCAGGTGTGGGTATCGGGGCTTACAGTTGCCAGAAAGTTACTTCCACGGCCTCTTTGTAGAGCCACGACTGAAACGTTCTCCTCCTCGTTTAAACCCAAGGAAAGCGCTAGCAGAACTTCCCCCGCTTGGCACTCCGTATTAAGGGCTTGGACTTGGGAGGTTTCGCAGAGGACAAATTTTCAACAGTCAACGAGACTTGTTGGACTGCCGACAAATATCTCAAGTAACAGAGTTGACACTTTCAGCAGTGGTCACTTGGTGTGTTGTTTGCAGATAGAGAACATCTTCCTTCCACTCTCTGAGCGTGCGCTGTAAAAAATATTTTTTTAGCAATAATCCCAGACTTGTTGTGTCTCTGCACGCCAGCGTCCCGTGGTCAATTTTCTCGGTTTATCCGTCTCGGGCTTGTTTTGCATACCAAGTGAGGAGAAATATTGTAAAGGAGGGGGGGGGGAGAGAAGACTTCCATCTCTCCTTTCAATCATCTGCTGCTCCGAACATCAAAAACACCATCGGGTCCTGAGGATCCTTGATGAGGGGAGAAAAATAAGACAGAAAAAACTCCCATCGTGCTGGGTTTATTTTACATCATTTTCTGTCCTCTGTCGATTTGCGTGGGCCCCTTATCGAGAGAACTCGTCTGATGGTGCTTCATCACGTCGCATGTGGGGGAAAAAAACAAAACAAAACAACAACCCTGACCTCACGGACGCCGCTGAAGTGCGCGCGTGCTTCGCTTATCAGAAATGGCTCGTGATTGTGTGTGTGTGTGTGTGTGTGTGTGAGAGAGAGAGAGAGAGAGAGAAAGCTCTTTGGAGATAAGCATATGTACTCCCGGCGTCAGACGTTCAACCGGAAATGTTTCAGTCCACTGAACAACACAGGCCTCGCGCCAGCGGACCGTATCGCTCCTCTGGCAGCGCTCCTCTCATCTCGCGCACAAAAACAACTCTCCGCGTTTTTTTTTTTTTTGTTTGTTTGTTTTTTTTTACGATAAATGGTCAAGAATCCATTAGGGGGAAGTAATGGGGGGCAAAAAAAAAAAAAAAAGTTTGGCGAGACCGGCCCCAAGTTTGTACTTGTTGTCGTTTTTTTGGTCTTTTTCCTGAAAAGTGCAGCTGGAGCTCGAATGTTTGTACTTGCAGTGGAGGGAAACGTTGAGGTCAGAAGGTCTGCGTAGTCAAGGTGGTTTGTGTCATTTACAAACCAGGCCAAGTATGGATTTATTAGCGTCCGTTGACATGAAAGGAGTTTGAAAATTATTCGTAAAACGTTCATCCTCGTTTTGTCGTCCCACTTGATTTTCTTGCGCCAGCTGTGATGTCATGTACATTTCAAAATCAGGATTAGATCCAAATTCTGGCAACCTCCACAGGCAGCCCTGCTATTTTTTACTAGTAATGCTTGTTATTAGGGAAATCTCAATTGCTTATTTTAGTAGCTTTCTCTAAAAAAATTGATTTGTGTCTATTTTTGGTGTATTTCTGGTTTCATGTGCTTATTTCATCGTCAGAAAATCCCCTTAAATGTTACACAGTGGACCTTTGCCCACTGTGTAGCGTTAGCAAAGCGTTAGCAAAGTGTTAGCAAAGTGTTACCACGATCTAACGCGAAAAAACAAAAAAAGCACAAAAAAAAAACCACACATGCCAAAGATTTTCTCCTTCTTCTTTTCCTTCCAAGTTCTAGCGGCTCGCGGCGGCCCGCGGATCCGGCATCCCTCACCCCCCGGGCGGGCCCGTGACACTTTCAGAGCGCTGCTTTTAATCACGAGCGACGAAGCCGCGTTCCGGTCTGAGTGAGATTTATGGCCCCTTTTTGGTGCGGGAGCGTGTACCTGTGGAGCAGGCAGGCGTAATGGAGAAACACACAGAAAGTGGTGTTTACATGGAAGGTGGCGGCGACACCGACCTGCTTCCAGGCCTACTCAGGGGTTGTTTGGCTTGCTTGATTAGCGTTGTTGGGGTGGCAGGGCTGACTCCTTACAGCTGACCTTGGTGGCTGTAATGGGACCGCGGAGACTTTTTACAGTATGACCGGGATTGCAGCAACGCTGGGATAATACCAGTTTGTGAAAAGGTGATTTTTTTTTCCTTCCCCCTACCACCATCTTAGTTGTTGTTACAAGTGTGTGTGTGTACTTTTCATACAATTTTAAATCCTTGGTCTCTGTATATATTGTAATTGGAATTCTTAACCCTGGTTTGAAGTGCTGCCCTCTCTGGTGGATTAAGGCAGTTTTTCCAGATTCTCATCAGTGTCATTTTAGCAAGAAATTCCGGATACAAATCTTGGTCAAAATGAAGAGTTTACCTCAATCCATTTATTTCCAGTTATTTTATTGATTGAAATCGTTGCATAAAAAAAGGTTGTGATAAAAAAAAAACAGAATGGTAAATCCATCACGCGATTTCATACCAAAAAAAAAAAAAAAAAAAAAACCTCATTAGCAGCTTAACATCTCGACAGCACGTGCCTCTCTGCTCGTTTGCACCCATTTAAGGTGTGAAGAGACACGCAAGTGCACAGCGCTGGTGACGGAACGAGGTTGATTTCAGGGTAGGCCTGCTCTCCTCCTCCTTAAACGGTTCTCAAAACACACCCCGTAATAGCTGCGTGCACACCACCCAAGACACTACCGAAGCCTGGTCGCCGTTGAAGTGCCTGCTCCTCCATCCCGAGGACCAGAAAAAAAAAAGAAAAAAAGATTGCTTCGTCGCCTCTTCCTCCACCTCTCCGGTCGAACAGACGTTTTTGTCTGGCCGTCAGGAGAGAAAAATTGCCACTTGCACTCTGTGTGAATTCAAATGAAGACGCGCTTCACTCAGCAGCAGCAGCAGCCACCTGGGAAGACAACTGGCTGCCCAGGTATTTGACTCGGGGCTCGTAGTGGGACGCAAAGCAAAGGAAATATTGTGTCTAAAAGACAATAAGAAAGAACGGTGGAAGTCTAAGAGTCCAATAGTGACAAAGTGCTACTCAGTGCTATTATTGAAATTCAGATTCTTCTTATTGTCGTTGTTTTAATATGAATATAAGATGAGATGACAGTTCTTGTGACAATGAATTATGTTTTGTCATATGCATATATATAAATTATTGATTCTCTTCTTGTTATCAATAAATAGAATAGTAATATAATATACATTTAAGTAGGAATAAACAAAATACCCACAGTAATATGCTTAATCTTACACACACGCACACTATATATGTGTGTATGTATATGTGTGTGTGTGTGTGTGTGTATATATATGTATACATCAATCATTGTATTTTTATAATGAGTATAAATATGCACTGAAGCAAAAACCCACATGTATATTTTAAAGAGACGTGGAGCTAGTTGGAAAAGCCAAATCTTTGGCATTAAAATTATTATTTTTTTGATTCAGCTCCATCCTTTTAATGTGTTTTTCTTCATAAAGTTAAACAGCTGCTGTTCCATTTTTTTATTTATTTATTTATTTATTTATTTATTTTTCTTCTTTTGTTTTTCTTCTACCTTGGCCAAACGTTTCACAAAAGCGTGCAAAGTGGCGTTTGCGACCTCCGCTGGCCTTAGGCTTGACCACAGCCCTGCTTCTGGGTCATTTATATTTCATCTCCTTTTCCATGCTACTGGTTCCCACCAACCCGGCGCTGCGTCAGGGTCAGGGAGAAGTTATGCTCTGCCCCCACCCCCATCCCAAGCTCCTCCTCCTCCTCCCCCCCCATCCACCACACACACACAGGGGACATCAATATGTATTTAGTGGTCGGAGAGGTGCCTTAAAATGGCTCAGTGCCATAATTAATTCAGACATTGAACTGGCCCAGGCTTTATGCATTCAAAGTAGCTCAGGAATAAGAAGGAAAAAAAAGAGAGAGAGAAGATAGCTTTTAGACGTTTCACAAAGTGATGGTCGCCGGGCATTTATATTTAAATCTGTTCTATCGTGTGAAAGCCGGGACTGGGAGCACGGCGGAGCCAGTAGTTCGCATGGGACGGAGGGGGAAAAAAAAAAAAAGAAGATAAGAAACAGGTCCACTGCCTTCATCTCCGCTCCGCTCTGCACACAACGGCCGCCTCCAATTCAACACATTTGTATTTAAATGCTAGCGCAGACTCTCTCATCTCGTGTGCTCCGCCCGACCGCACATTGGGAAAAAAATTCACGGCAGAATGCATAATATTATGTCGCCGACGACCTTCGGAGCGCCTGCGAAGTGCCGCAAACAAAAGTGCAGCGAGGGTCGGCGGGTGAAGTCTGCTGCACTTAAAATCATAACCTTCCAAATAAAAACAAAAAAAACCACGGTAACTGTTCCATTAATGAAGATTACAATCTGTAACAAGAGCCTAAAATATGGAATGTCTCAACAGTCCCAGTTTGCTAACGGCTAATTTTGCTTTTCTGAAGTTAATCAGTCGTACATTATTAATTTACTTCTTCAATGTGTCTGGAAAACCTTCCTGATAATGCCTAATGATAGGTCCACCCGTAACTTTTCTTTTCTCACAAATTTTTTCAGGGAAATTGACTAAAACCAAGCTTTTTATGATGTCACAGAGGGCGCTGATACCTCACTTTCACCTAATTTAAAAACTATGTCATAAAAACGCCCCCAGGTGTTGACTCTGCCTTCTGAGATCACCTTGACTTTATCAGCACC
Organism: Thamnaconus septentrionalis; assembly: GCA_009823395.1. Lineage (NCBI taxonomy): Eukaryota > Metazoa > Chordata > Actinopteri > Tetraodontiformes > Monacanthidae > Thamnaconus > Thamnaconus septentrionalis. The sequence continues at coordinate 12,944,462 of CM020520.1, forward strand.
CAAATATGTTTAAGGTCTTGGGATACAATAGAGCCTCGCTGTATAACAGCGATATCCTTGGTTCTGCCCATTTCCAGTTATCTCGTCCTACATGAAGGCGGCAACCTCCTCTAAGTTTGTTTTATTCTTCTGAACAGATGTAAAGTTCGACACAGTCATTTCAGTGTCCTAATACTTATTACCACACTGGACAGACTTTTGTGCTGGAACAGTAAAGATTTCCTTGTCGCTAAACCTAATTTTGAAGTACAATTTCACAAGTTGTTCCACATAAGACATGTTATCAAGTGATGGAGGTGTACAAATGCAATAAATTGATCTTGAAATTTCTACTGTATTCACAAAATTTTGCCTTTTTTACGTCAACTTTATTCCCGAAATTTCATATTTTTTCCACGGAATTTCGACTTAAAACTCGAAATACAAACTTAAATGAAAAATCTCCTTCCTGTAATATTTTTTTCTCTTCTTGTGGCCCTAATCCTCTTTCGTATAATCCAACAATTTTTTTCTTTGGAGATCTAACAACTTTTTTTGGGGGAGTCTGATCGATATGCTGAGCCGTTAACGCCTCCACCTTGAGTTGGCTGCCAGTCAGGACGAAGGGCCACTCCCTCCTACCCAGATTCGCTGCAGCTCGGTGCTCTTTACGTCCACCCAGAGACACACTTATCACGTTTAACTGCCGTGTGTTTGTTTTCTCATGCAAGTCATTCAGTTGAAAAAGGGGGTTTTGACATTTTTACGCCAGAAATTGTCCGCGGTGTCGACGTGTCCCAGTCAGACGGCTAATAAAAAATACTCCTCCTCTGGACCCACGGGCCTTATCTCATTCATCCCACTTTTAACAGCTGGCAGTTTAATGTCTATGTTAAGCACTTCACATTAGCACATAGTGGAGGTGTCCTTTTTTTCCTTTTTTTTTTTTTTATTAGAGCGAGCTGCACCTCCACAAACACGCCGAAACAGGGAAGGGGCAAAGAAAGTGTAAATCTCCGAGACCTCTAAAAGTTGTCTGAGTGGGCGTCCTCCTCAAACACACTCGCTGTGATTGCGGCAACTCATCAAAGATAACAGTCGGCTCTAATTTTTTTTTTTTTTTTTTTTTACTCGAGACGCGCCGTTATTCAAAGCGGGCCCCACAAGAGACGCTCTGCAATGTAAAGAGCCACTCCCAAGTCTTCGCCCTCTTAGAAGTGTTTGAGTTTTTAACTGTTGCTTTGTTCCACCCTCCGCATGTTTTGGAGGGGACATGGTTGCGCTTTTTGACACCACAACGGGGCGGATTTCCAGAAAGGCGTGCGAAGGAGAAGGAACGCGCTTAACCGAAAAGACAAGCTAGCCAAAGAAACAAAGGATGAACTCGCCCTATTTCTGTGGAGTAATACTAGTAGGACTGAGACATTGATTATTATGAGCAAATATTGGTTGAGATAATCACAATAGAGGGACCTTTAATTCCTTTAAATGTTTTATTTTTTTTAATATTGGCCTTGGCTGCCGTGCGGTGAACACGAGGCAATACCCTCGTCCGCAGCGGTTTATTCAAGCTAATTCATTCCCCCACCAAATAAGGCGGGAGTGCAAGATAAATAAAAGACAAAGCAATAAGAGGTAATAGACCCTGGAGGGTCTGACCTTTCCTGTGGTGAATTGTGGCGCATGTACATCTCCGGGACCCCTCGTGACCCGGCCGAAATCCTTCATTACTGGGTCTGGATTAGGCCTCCGTCTTATTAGCCAACCCCCACCGTCGCTATTCTACCCTCCACGCTCGGCTCGGATTGGATCGATGGCCCCCCAGTCTGGAGTGGCCGCCGCTGGTTATTAAATGTGGGACTGAGCAAACCCGCCGTTGCCCCGGATAATCCCATCACAAATTAAGTAGAGGAAAATTGGTTGGGGAGAACAGGGCTGGTGGGAGGGGTGGGAGGGGATCTTTATACTGCGACCTTCTGTAAAGTATACAAACAAACACACGCTCGCTCCTAAATGACTCTCTTGTCCTCCGAGGATTTTCACCCGTGATGAATCAGCATGTTATTAAAAAATAAATAAATAAAAAAAAAAAAGCCCACGCCCTGCTAAACGGGCACCCAGGTGGCAGCCGCGTCGAAGTAGTCGGACGTGCGCGTGATTAGCCGGCACGTATGGAATCACAGGAGTGCCAAAATTAAAAATAAATTAATAAATAAAGTTAAAGAGGATTAAATCAATCAATCAATCAATCAATAAATCAATAAATAGAAATATAAAGGTACATTTTGTCTTTGTCTTTTCCCTTTTGACATTGTAAAAGACAAATGAAAAAAAACATGATTAGTAGTCTGACCAGGATTAGTAGTCGATACCTGATCGCTCCATGGCCAGCATAGCTTTACATCAAGCAATAGCTGTTGCAAATAAAATAAATAGCTATGCTAGCCATGGAGCGATCAGGTATCGACTACTAATCCTGGCTGGAAAGCCCCACCCACAGCTATCTGATTGCCTTTGCTTTTTTGCTTTTTACCAGGTGGTTAAAGCAAAATGTACCTTTATTTTTTTATTCATTTATTTTTCATTTTGGCACTGGTATGATTCCATAGATGCGCAACCGCGGTGGTTTATTGCAAAGGGGGATGGCAAAGTAAAATCCTTGATGCATCGATATCTCGTGCATAACTGGGCGCTTGACGGGAGCTTGATCACTCGCCGTGATGAAATAATTGAAGGGATTTACTTTATCTTCTGTCGTGCCAAATCAAACAACAACTCGTTAAAGACGCAGCGCGCGCGCCGCACATGACGTAACGCCACTCGTCTTCAGTGCAATTCTCTGCCGCTGCCCGTCTCCTCGCACTCCTTTTCGCCTCATCGTTTTACGCCACCTTTGAGCTGGTCTTGATTGGCAATGCGGAGACGTTCTTTTAGATTTTGTAAGCTTGCAACCTGCAGGTATTTACGCTCAGAGGGAACGTTTTAGTGGTAATAACTCAACAAAATTAAAATCTCCCACTCATAACAGCTGTCAGTTGGCATGTTATGGATGTCTGGCATGTGCGTACCCGCTTTTAGTTGAAATTTGGCTGTTACCTTCCCATTTGCTAGCCCATGCACGGCAGGTTTCCTATTTATACGTTGTCATCCTCTAATTTACATGTTTTTCTTAAACTGTAAGTGTGTAATATTTGGAGATATTTAGAAGAAACAGCAACACCAAGTTAGATTGCGGTGCTCTTTCACTTCTCTCCCGAGCTTGCCAGTGAACTACAGTGGCGCCAGGGTGCACATCTAAAATGAACTTATAAAGGAAAGTACATACTCTAGAATTCATTTTAGATCAGAGACTTGAAACTGGAACTCTTGGAATTATTAATGCATTTTGTCAAACAGTTAGGTGCCCATGCCTACAGTGAATCTTTCAAAAATCAATGTGTACATTTATTTTCTGAGATCATCATGTTTTTATTCAGTGCCATTATTATACGCTTAAATTTGGCCTAATCATAACACTCCTTCGTATAGCAGCAATAAAACTTTACACGGGAGACCATCGGCAGTGTTTTGCCGATGTTGTGATGGTTTCAGACATAGCGGACAGAATTATGTCACTTCTTGTTTAAGCGTAGTTTACAAAGTACAAATAACAAGAGCGGCGTTTGAAGAGAGGCAGAAATCTGAAGATGTTTCACTTTGATGCGGCCATTCAGGTCCCTGCTTTAAATATCGTTCAGTTTCTCTTCCCTTTTCTCTCTTGTCTGTCTGATATCCCTGTCATGCCTGTCTGGTCACATTTCTATCAGATGGGTTTGATACTTGACATTAATTACTGTCTGAGGCCGCCGTCTGAGGCGAACGTCGTCAGAGGCCCTGAACTGGACGTGAACCCGCAGTTACCGAGAGGGGGCGAAGTCTATTAAACGCCATTACTGAACTCTCAATCTAATTTGAGTAGTAAACACAAAGCGAGTGGCCTCGTGGCTGCCCGGCTACGCTTCTCCCAGTTCAGCTCCCCAACTCCCGCCAGGAATGAGGATGGTGGAGGCAGTAAAAATGCTTTTTCTTGGGTTGGGATGCAGATTTAACGCTTTTAAAGAATTACCTGGTAGAATCGGGATTGGTTGGATTGGAAAATCCCAGATAATGTGAAAGCAAATGCAGTGGGTATTCTGACATGTCAGAGACCCAGGCAGTCATTTAAATTTACACGGTCCAAAAACCTTCCGATTGGCATCACTTAACGCCTCCCTTCCTGCCGCGTCCGGCTGAAAAAAAAATCCTTTGTCGCATTTGTTTGAAACGCACACAGTCGAGTGCGGCTAATTAAGGAACACCTTCAAATCTGTTCATTGCGAATTCATCTCAAAGCGTTTTTAATTGAGTTCATCTCATTAAGAATGTCGAGTGGTTAGAAAAGCAGAGGCAAATCATTAGTTTAATGTTTTTTTTTTTTTCCATAGTCTTGTCCACATAAATAAATGAATTGTCATTATTTGATAACTGATCTTTCCCTTTGTTTTACAACCTACTCGCCAGCCAACAAGTTTTCACCGTTGTACGGAACATTACCTTAATTAATTAGCCTTCTTCTAATTCATCCCATACTTTCTTCTCCGGTTTGACGATGCACAGACACGTAAAGAAACACACTGGGAAGCTGGGAACGTACAATTGCGAGGTGGGACAGGATTGAGCGGTCAGAGTCGGCCCGAAATGAGTGAAAGAAAATGGATGTTTTGTGATGTGAGAATATCACAGCAAGTGCACGCGGAAGGGCAAGAGAGCATGGGAGAAGGGACGCGAGCCACGAGAGGTCAAGAGCGCTTTGACCTTAACAGAGTTTCAAGAGCCGGAACCGGCTGGAGAATGAAAGGCCTGGATGAATGCCGCGGGATCGCATCTTTCATTTGGAGGGCGGGAAGGGTGGGAGGGTTTAGGTCGCGTATTCATTTCCGGCCGCGGTCCCTAGCTAGCGCGCTAACGAGCCGCGCCAGTCGCGTCGCCGTGTAAGCCGCGATTAGAATGCGCCTCTGTCGCGTCAGATGGAAGCTTAGCGCGGGCATATGCCGGCAATGATCCGCCCGGCGGATGACAGGTGGCGGCCCAACTATTTGCATAATTAAGGGCGCGACGCGCGCGACTGTCCCGGTGACACAAACAAATCCATATGGCCTTTTCGGGAGAATCCAGATGATCGCGCCGCCGCTCTCCTATGAAAATAAATATATATATATATTTCCCGCGCTGTGTCGCAGGCATCAGCGGAATCCCAAACAGATTGTTTTCGTGTCATTTGTTTCCTCTTCAAGCCTCGTTTGATCGGCTCAGCAGCTCCGGTCAAATGCGGGGAGCGAACCCAGAACCCCATGATGACGAGCAGACATGGCTCTGAATGTCTCTATGGTGGCCGAAGCACACAGGTCGGTTCAGGGCTACCACCTGTGGAGCGGTTTTATCGTATTGTATTAATGTTATCCTGGCCAACACTGGACTGAGGCAGGGACGGGAAGTGAAAGGGAGAATGGAAGGGGGTGACCTGAAAGAGGGATGGAGAGGTGCAGAGAGAGCAACTGGCAACAAAATGGGACATTGCGACATGAATAGAAAGTAACTAACAGAAGTAGTAATACATAAAAAGACAAATAAAAAGAGATAAATACATCAATAAAAAAAATAAAGATGATCATAAATTAGTAAAAAAAAATAGTTTTATAGTCTCTGTGTGTGTGCATTTGAGTGAGTGCGTCTCTGTGTGTGAGTGAGTGCGTCTGGGTGTGTGCTTGTGTCAACACCAGATGTTTAATGTCTGGAGTCATTTTGCTTGTGAAACCTGCTTTTAATCTGGTGAAACGCTCCCAATATCCAGGGGCCCCATCATTTTCCCCCAACATTTTACCATTTCGTTCAGTTTTTCCCTCATCAGGTTTTTCTCGCCTCCATTTGAAATTGCGTATGCGGCTTAATAAGGCGCTTATGCCTCTCTAATAATAACGAGGTCAGCGTTGCTGGCGAGATCAGCTTCTAATGGCCTTTAATGGACAGAACAAACACTGGCATTTTAGCCAAAAGTCTTGCTAATCTTCCGCAAATTTGCCCTCCCCCCAATCGTTTCCTGACTTGGACTCCTCTGCTCGCTCCCCTGTTCTCCCCTGCAGACATGCCTCTCCACGTGCGCCGCAGCAGCGACCCGTCCCTGGTCGGCCTCCCTCTGCAGGAGGCCCCCCCGGACCGGAAGAAGAGCCCAGGAACGAGCCGTCCCCCTGGTCGTCCGCCTCCAGCTTCCAGAAGCACGTCCTCAAGGTGAAGCCCGGCGGCGCCGGCGGCACCGGCAGCCTGGAGCGAAAGGTAGAACATCGGCTTGGTCGTCGCATTAAAAGCGGTTTCCACCGCCCGCCCCCGACAGGTCAACAGCACCTCTTTGGCAAAGTCGGTATTGCTCGGTGGTATTTACATAGTCTTACAGATGGACGGATGAAAGAGATTTGGAAACTTTCAACCTCCGGCAGCCCCTCTTTTCTTTATCTTCCGCGCCGCTTTTTATCCCCCGCCGTTATCCGGTCTTGCCTTTGTAACACAAAACTAAGAAGAACCAAGCATTAAACATGGGGGGGGGAAAAAAAAAAAAAAAAAAACTTGCGCAGCCCCGCTCGCAGATAGTCTTTATCTCAAGTGGAGTGGCCTCTGATAACAGCCCTTTGTCTTCCACAAAGACATGCAGCACTTTTCAAAGAAATTCCTCTCTGCTCTGGATTCACTTTTTCTTTTTAAGACTCTGTAAGCCTCGGATTATCAAGCGCAGGTCCTTTTTTGCTCCCCCCTCTGCATGGTTTTCAAATAAGAAGAATATCAAATGTGGTACAGTGAACGTTAGGACTAGGTGGTGCACATGGAATAGTGTGTACCACCTCAGAAAAGTCCTCCTCGTGAGTTTCAGGCAAATTTAGAGGCCAAATTATTTTTCTCTGATTTTATGATGAAAACATTGACTGCACGGTCATGGCTTTTTTTTTTTTTTTCACCTTTTGACCATGTTGAGATTTTGCATTGTCTCATTGTATCTCTTGGAACAGTGTATACTACCTCAGAAAAGTCCTGCTGGTAAATTTCAGTCAAATCAAAGTCAAAAGTGGAATCAAATTTTTTTTTTTCTTGGAGTCTCAGATTTTTGACGAAAACCATGGCTTCTTCCAATTTTTGACCATTTTGAGATTTTGCATTCTCTCATTCTATTTATTGATATGCTGTCATGGAACAGTGTATGCTACCTCAGAGCAGTTTCTCAGATTTCTCAGATTCTCGGATTTTTGACAATAGCGTAGCTTTTTTTTTGAGTTTTTGACAGTATTGAGATTTTTTGCATTATCTCGCACTATTTCTTGCTATGAAACTTTTGAACAGTGTATACTACCATACTGAGACATGCCGCTGAATGCTTCTGCCGAGAAATACGCACGTTCCCAATCAAAATACATTCCCAAGACAACCAATCGTCCAAGTCTTTGCATTTTTGTGAAAAATGGCAAAGAAAAAAAATAGACCTTTAATGAAAAAGTAGCAGGGGGGAGAGTTGTGTGTCTCCATATTTTGTGCACTCACCAGTGACAGTGTTGCATTGTATACATGTTCTGCAAATATAGTTTGATTTAATCTAATGTGAAAGACTTTTATGAAGTTCTCCCATATGTGGTGGTCACATTTTCTTTAATTTTTTTTTATTAAATCAATTCCAAATCCTGTCAGTGGCGCCTGGTCTAGAAACCAATTAAGCTCAGGCTCGACTGCCAGTTATTTTTTAAAGCAGGGGCCATTAAATACATTTGAATAGAAAAAGGGGGTCTTTGTTCCCGTCGCCTCTCCGGCTCCATTCTGCTGTCAAATGTTTGCCGTTGTCGCCGTGTAGTCAACGGCAGATGTCGAGTGTCTCCAGTCGACGTTCGCTTTGATGGTTTTATGTCTTCTTTTCTGAATGAAAACTGCTGCTCTGGGAGAGTGCTCTCAGATGTGCTGGTGATTAGCTCTGGATGGAGTGAAGAACGTAGATCCGTGTCTCTCCTTCGCCCCTGAATGGGTTCATTTTCCGCAAACGCTGGAATTGCCCGCCACGTTCAGGAGGGGGAAACCCCAGTTCTGCCAATTCTCTGACAGCCGTCAGTCAGCGGCCCGTACCGTGAACTCACGTCCCCAAAAAGGTCTCTGCACTTCCTTCACCGGTCTCTATTACTTCTACTACTTCTGGCTTTCCCTGTTTCGTTCTGTTTTTTTTTTCTGTTTTTTTTTTTTGTTTTCTTAAACTCAGCGGACGTGTTGTAAAAACTTTGTGCAGTGGGGGGTCCAGAGTGTCGCGCTTCCTTGCACAGCAGGGGGCCACAGAGCGTGATGGCCTGTCTGCAGCGCTGCCTGCCATGCCCCCACCACCACCACCCCGAGCTGAGACACTCACGGCTTTTTGTCAACAAGCAGAGGACAAGAATCTTGTTAGTTGTCTTGACCTTTTCCTCCTGGAATGTTTTGCCGACGCTCCGCTTTTCCTTCATGCTTTCGCTAACCTTTTCGTTTCGCCCATTTCGAGACACTTTCCCCACCCACCCCTCTCGTCTCGTGTGTTACGTCTCATTAAAACGATTCCGACTTCTGTTTCTGCCCCTCGCTTGTTAACTCCTCATTTTTTCCCCACTTGTCTGTGTAAATGCCGTCTCTCCTATGTAAATGTTAATGTTTTTACATCTATATTCAAACAGCTCCTGCAACACGCGAGGCAAGCATCGCTGTGTTTGCTCGCCCTCTGTTTTTCTTCCGGCTTTTGTGCCACCAAACAGGCTGGTGTGGTGTTACCTTGGCAGAATATATATATTTTTTTTCTCCCAAGGTGCTTTTAGTGCAGCAGAAGAGCTCAGCTGTTGCTGTCTTATTAAAAGAGACCTCTCATTAGCCGCTCGAATCTCAGCTGTGCTGGAAAGGGTTCGCAGATGACGGCAGAGCATTGACGAGAGATGCGGATGAACAAAACATCACGGCACACTACGGACAAACCGGCATATTTCCATTGCATCGGGTCTATTAGGGTCAGTTCATACTTTGTGACTGCGTGTATTGAATGCCTACAAAAGCGTGCAGGCCATGAATGCCGAAGTACAGCAACTTTGAGGAGAGCTACTGGTATCCTCACCTTCACAATTCAAACTTAAAAGATCCAATGTGAAATATTTTGCGCAATTTCCCATTTCAAAATTGGTGTAAGCCTAATATACTCCCCATAAATACATTGATAGAAGTGTGTCCTCACAGTACAATAAAATTAATTTGGTTTTCCTACCCATAGAACGTGTGAGAATATACATAGATAAGGGTCTTGCTCCCAGTTAGCTGCCCTTTTGCAACACCATATTTCTAAGGAAGCGTGATGGGGACAATCCAGGTCACCTGATAGCGTGTTTCGTATTTAGGATGAACACTGGCTTCCTCAAATAAACCAACAAAAACAAAGGTGGACGAGGTATCCAGGTCTGTGTGCGCAGGCCACCGTAGTTCACTGGCAAACTCAGGAGGGGAAGAGAGAGTGAAGGCCGCCTCAATCTGAAATGTAAAAGATCCCCGAGTAGCCTTTGGTGATTTTCAGAAACCCCAACCAGCTCTTCTTCCCATGTCTGGTTAAACTCTGCAGGGTCGAGGGGCCCACATCTACCGCAGTCTTCCTCGTGACGCGAGTGGCTGGACCACTCAGTTCCAGAGGGAGATGACCCGCTCGTCCCTCAGCGCCAACCATCCGATGGTGGATCGATGGCTCGACCGACAGGTACTGGGTGCCCCACTGGAATTATATTGCCTTTCAGTTCTGTGCATGTGGTCACAGCTGCGTTCCTGAAACTACCTATGGTTGGTTTCATCACCAGGGATGAGTTCTTGGTAGACCTTTTGCTCCAACAGACTACCTTAGTTCAACTTTTGACAATAACTTGTCATCAAAGGTTGAATTTCTAAAGCGACTTTACATATTTTGTTTTGTGTATTTTTGCAAACATGGCGAGTATTGCAACAAAATAGACGCTCAGTGCCATTTATTTGTTCTTTCAATGCAAAAATGCCTCCAGATTCTCAAATTATAGCCTGACAGCGCGTTTCCTATTCAGCGTGAACGCTCACATCCTGAAATAACCCAAAGAAGGAGAAGGTGGACGAGGTATCCATGTTTGCGTTCGCAGGCCACTGTAGTTCATTGGCAAGCTTTAGAGAGGTAGGAGGAGAGGACTGCAATCTGAAATGTAACCACTTGATGCCGCTGTTTCTTCTTCAACATCTCCAATTATTACATGCTGGACCTCTCACAGTACCATCTGCGGTGGGAACAGGTCACGTAGTTCGCCGGCGCCGTACGGCTCAGGCTGGAGATACAGCTGCCGCTCACCGTTGATAGTGGTGATTACAGCCAGAAATAACCTGACACCAGACTTCATATGTCTGTCGTAACCGTCAGCACATTCAATAAGAAGTTTCAGTTCCCACCTCAGCCTTCACACCTCCTCGCCACTTTGTGACAGGTCCCTCGCCGACTCAACCTGTCAGAGAAGAAGAAGGAGGGGGAAAAAAAAAGCTCATCTGTTATTTCAAAGTTATTAAAAGTGACAAGAGGCTCTCTGCGAGAGGGAGCAGAGGTGACCTTGAGATGTGCCGCGCTCACCGCGAGGAGGATTCCTCCCAGTTTGTCAGCGGGCGTTAGCCTCAGTCGGCGCTTTCAACCAAACATTGGAATTTGTTGACTTCCCCCTTCAAACAGGTGCGGAAATATCAAATATGAGAAAAGGGCGAGAAAAGCAAATGGAAAAAAGAAGTTTTACAAAAGAAAGTCAAAAAACAGAGAAAAAATATTTGGCCTGCCTCTTTGCAGCCTTATTCAATTGTGGTTTAGCTTTGTTCTTGTCCTGCCAAGGTTTCTCCTGGCTGCTGTGTCTCTGAGAAAGCATCGCTCGGAATAAACAAACAACAACTGCATGGGAACCAAGTCAGGTCTGTCAGGAAAAGATGTTTATACCACATAACATGTAAAATAAAATAAAATAAAAAACAACCTTAGCATAGACCATCTGGATAATAGTCTAAACACTAAATTCAAAATTCAATTCAAAATGTTAAATTAAAAAAAAAAAAAAAAAAAGTAATAGACCACGATAATAAATGGTGCTTTTCTTCACGGCCTTTTGCTGAAAACATCAGCATTCCCAAAGTCACTTTCTATGCAACCAAACTAAGTAAAGTTTGAATACTTTTGGCTGAGGCTGAATGTAAAACAATGCCATTTTCTCCCAATAAGTTTTATTTAAATCCCCCAGCAGTCTCAGCCGCACGGTTTCCAAAGTTTGCAGTCAAATTAGAATCTCCTAAAATTTGAAGACTATTACCTCAGAGCGCTCGTCGCACAGGCCACATTCACACTCGAGAATTTTTAAGGAGCCGGCGCACGTCGAACTAATTCTTGGCCTGAGCTGAGCCGCTGTAATCTGGCAACGGCGCGACTTAAGTCGATTCGTCAAACGCAAATCTTCTCATTACAGACGACACCGCCAGAGTTTTTTTTTTTTTTTTTGCCGTGACGCTCCTTCCCGGTTCGTCTCTGTCTTTGAATTTCAACGTCTGCGCCGGCTGCTGTCGTTTTCCTTCCCACACGCTGAATCGTTTGAGACGTCGCGCGCGTTTTTCTCTCCCCCACCGCCCTTTTTGTCTGCGTTGACAACGCCGCTGCAGGACGAAAAAATATGCGGCGTGGATTAATTAAACGGAATTGTGATCGAGGCTAAAGGCTGCGATAGTGATTGCTGGTTGCGCACGCTCTCAGGTGTGAGTGAAATCATGCTAATTAGCAGCTGTTTGTTTGTAACGCGTTTACCCACGCGCTGTGCTTTGCTGTCCCACGTTTCCACTTAAAAATAGAAGCAGAAAAGACGGAAATGAAGTAACTGTCCAACTAACTACCTTCACTCTCATGTCATCGCATGCCAAGGTGTTATTATGTGCGTGCGTGGGTGTGTGGGTGTTTTTGCAGTTTTTAAAAGTTTAGCCAGCACTCACTCTCCCGACATGGCATCCACGCCCGTCATGTCTGTTGTAGGCAAAGCGGCCGTGTTTGGCAAGGCAGGCATGCTTTTCCTCGCCATCTATATTTAAACAGGCCCCGGCCAACCCTGCAGCTGATGAATTAGAGATGCGCAAGTCAGGTCAAGTGAATGACGCTGAAGTGTGCGCTCGCAATACCAAAGAGCCCCGGCGCGAGCCGAAGCCCTTTGATCCTGACTGGCAGGAGGTACAAAAGATCAGTTAATTATGAGCTGATGTTGCATTTGAAAAAAAAAAAAAAAAAAAACGGAACGTAGGTTCGACAAGATGGCATCCCAGTCGCGGACATGTTCCGACTCCGCCAACAAATTGGGTTTTCATTTCTTCCGGCGTTTTCTAGGCTGTGTTCAGACTGCAGGCACACTGTTTTTAGCAAGTGTCCAAATGGGATCTGGCTCTGTTCAGACTGGGCCACATTATTGACCCATCTGACAGGTTGCTGTAGCAACGACGTCATATAATTGCGACAGTGGCACTTGTTGCGATACAATGCCCTGGAGCTTGGCTTGAAAGGAGCCATCTCCCCACAGACTGATGAGCCAGTGAGTTTCCTCCTCTGTCCAGGCACTGCTGCTTTTTACTGCTTCTGTCCGCTCCATTACGTTACAGCGCCGCACCTCCATGGCGCCCTCTGGTCTTGTGCATTGGGTCGTGCATGGCGCAGAGTGACATCACGGACAGTCAAAACTGATCAGTGTGTTTGGAACTGTTCACACTGAACTTCCGTCTTCAATCCGTCTCGCAAAAATCGGATTTGATGTGATTTGCGACCGTTACGACTACAAAAGAGCCATCCGGTTTCAATCTGGATTGGCTTAAAAAAAAAAAAAAAAATCAGATTTTGACAAGCAGTCTGAATGTGCCCCTGGATATTTCCTGGTGGATTTTCCAACTTCTGGAATCCTTTTCCAGGGCAGGTTAGGAAAACTGCTGTCAGTTTCATCTGTTGGATCAACCATGCAACCAGCCTCGGAGCAGCATAACCAGTGTAAGACATTGGCTGATAGACTGTTTTTGATTGGCTCTGCTGCAGGAAGTACTTTATCTCAGCTTGCTATGCTGATTGTGTGACAACTCTCGGTCATAGCTCACAGCCAGGGTACCATATTTAAATCCCTGATGATGGGACACTTGGTATCACTTTGGTGATTGCTTTATTTAATAGAGAGGAAGAAATAAAATAAATATACAGACTTTTTTCCACCCCATAACTTTATTGTGCAGTTTAGCTTATTCAGAAATCACATGGCCGTCTGGCTCATCCGTCTTTTTTCCCCCCTGTACCCGTCTGCCAGCGTTGTGTTTATCTCAGCAGCTGATAAATGCGCTCGAGTGTCACAGGGTTCCGAGTCTTCAGACTCTGGAGAAATAGACACCTGCCCCAGCTCTCCGTAACACTGCGGGCTTTATGAGTTATCCCTTCCATAAACAGCTGACATTAATGCTGGGCTATTATCCCGCTGGTGAATGCTAATGGTTTTCCCCCCGCTCAGCATTCGACTATTAAACATACAGACACATATTCGGCTCTTCTCCAATACCTGTTTACCAGTTTGTTTGGTGATCTTATTTAGTATTTGATGAAGCACCAGCTGTCAATCACTCAAATCATCTTTCATGGAGATGAGTAAGTATTTAAGTGTAAAGACGTATTTTATTCTTTTTTTTCTCTCTCTCTCTTTTTTTTTTTTTTTTTTAGCACAAATGATCCCGTAATGAAATATAGTTCGAAATTTGGTAGCGCACTTGTATTGTTATTTGTTTTTCGTTAAAAGCAGAGGAGATTTAAAAAAAAAAAAAAAACAGAAGGGAAAACCCAATGTGTTACATAACAAAATCACAACACACCTACACACAAACACAAACACACACACTCAGCATGTTTGGAGTGGAGACGGCTCTGATCAAACATCTTTGATCAAGCCTCCAACTGTCGCGAGTGCCTCTGTCTCTTTGTTGCCCAAACGAGGCGCCTTTTTCTGGCACATTTTAAAGGAGAGCAAGCAAAAGCAAAAAGCAAAAAGGAAAAAGCAGAAGAAGAAAGTATGGCGAGATGCCCGGGCTGAATCATCAAGCCGAGGCAAGACGAGTCCTTTCGAACTTCAGGCCCCCTCTGGGGAGGAGTGCAAAGAGCAGCGTGAGCGCTCACTCCTCTCCGTCTCTGTTCTCACATCAAAGATTTCAACACCAAACAAACCCAGATTTGGTAGATCTGAGAACTGATTCATTGACAAACTGTTTCTTTTCACTCATCTGTGCAGAAGCAAGGCAACCCTTTAAAAAAAAACAAAACAAAAATAAAACACACTGAGTCGATCCTACCGAAAGGAAAGTCAAGGCAAGTACCTGGCAGGGCATCCGTGATTATTGTCCACAGCTGAGCAGCTCTGCTGGGGCAGACCTTGGGGGGTTGGGGTCCCACTGAGTCGCTGTCTGGATGAATGAGCCACCAGTTGGAACTGTTAACCCGGTGAACCCGATGGGGATGCGTCCCAAAACTCTGTCTGGGGAAGATTCCGACAGAAATGCTTGCGAAAAAATATTTGTTTTGTGCAATCCAAAGAGCAGATTGATACATTTAGTCCAGGGGAGGGCAAACTTTTTTTGACTGGTGGGGCCACAATGGGTTCTAAAATTTGACAGAGGGGGGGGGGCGGCGGCGGCGGAACAGGAGCAGATGGATGGAGTGTTTTGGTGACCCGTCTAATAGAAGGAAAATACTTATTATGGGATGTTTAAAAAACATGTACTTTAATGTCAATTGAAAATGAACAAAAACAAAGAAATGTGTCTTTGAAGCTCTATAGTATTTAGCTCTTTATTGAAATGTCTCTTAAAACACTGAGGAAATGAATGAAATACAGCAATTTTATTACTTTCTTACTATTCATATAATTTCTTCAAGTTTGGCGGGCCGGATTGAAAAGCTTAACGGGCCGCATGTGGCCCCCGGGCCATAGTTTGCCCATGGCTGATTTAGTCTATACTACATTTCCCAAATAGTTCTGACTTGGCCAGTTTGATCTGACTCTGCTCCAACAGTACGATTATGATTAGTGCATTTTTTTTGCTGTAATCTGTCACAATTAAAAAAGAGTCAATCAGATGATTGCTAGGCTGCCCGTTAAGTGAGAATTGGTTTGAGGGGGTGTCATGTGATGTATGTCACTGTCCACACCTTCACCAAACATCTGCCAACCCCATCCACTGTTATTCACAAGGTAGCAGCTCCTTTCAAATCTTTCTTTGGTAACAAATAAACCTACCTGTCGCAACCGATGTGCCCGGCCTTGCTCTCGCCGACCGGGAAAATGAACCTGAAAGCAGCAAGGTTTGTCGTTCCAGTGGCTCTAGCCTTGAAATATTCCCTCGGAATGGACCGGAGATTAAATAATGAGCGAAGTTGATGGCCGGGAATTAAACACTTCAGTTCTTCACAATGACAGAAAAGGTTTTTTGGTGAATGGCTTCCTGCACAAACGCTGGCCACGAACTCAGTACTCAACAGACGGCTCCTTGCTCGGGTTCGAACGCTGCCTGGGCCCCCGAGGCGAGCTGCGGGCGATGCAAGAGCCGCCGAGCTCGGAGAGAAAACACAAACCCTCGCCAGGCTCACACGTATTCTTTTTTTTTTTTTTTTTTTTTTTGTCAGACGCCGCTGCTTTTTCCTGAATTATTCAGGAGCCGCGGAGCTCTCCGCCCGTCCTTTGGATGCAGCGTTTCGTCTGCATACTCCCTTCAAATAAATCTGGCCCGGGTTGTTTGATGAAGAGCAGGTCAGGGGTTTTGTTGTGCGAGCGGACAAACACCAACGCACATACCGGAGCAGTGCGGTCGGTCCCATTGTGGCGTCCTGTGTCTGTCCGGGAAAGTCGCGCTTATCCAGGATTTGTCTCATAATTCTCTGAGAAACGCACACTGGGGTCAGTGTCAGCCAGAACCCCTTTGTGTACGCTACAAATGCATTTGAATCAACGCCCATTAGCCTCCAGCCCAGGGATGTGGCAAACCTTTTGACTGGTGGGCCACAATGGGGACTAAAATTTAACCGAGGGGCCAAAGCCGGAGCAGATAGATGGAGTGTTTTGGTGATCCACCTCATAGAAGAAAATAATACATCATGGGATATGTAGGAAACGCGTGCTTTAATGTCAATTGAAAATGAACAAATTATCTCTCACGTCCTCTTTACTGAAGTGACTCTTTACACACCGAAAATGTAATCAATGAAATACAGTTTTTTTTCTAGTACTAACAATTACTGCTATTTAAATAAATGTAATTGAGAGATGTCAGAGTTATGTTCAGGATATTTTAATCATCAGTGGCGGAAACTGCGAGAACGCAGAGAAACTAAAACATGAACAAGGTTTGTTAATAGAGTTTCACGAAAAACCTTAAAATAAAGGTTTAAACTACATCACATCAAGCAGGAGCCATATTTTGCACCTCCCACAAAGCATATAGATGGTGTGACTGACAAGCTAACATCCTGTTACGACATTTCAGTGTTGATACATCATTAGAGTTGTTAAGAAAGGCCTTCAAAAGCCTCAAAATGAGTTTAGTAAAAGAAAGAAAGAAAGAAAGACGGAAAGAAAACAAGATGCAGAAGAACAGAAGCGTGGTGAGACTATGTTAAACCATGTTAATGTGCTATGTTGGATATGCTGGTATGTTTTTATTTATTTATTTTTTATTTTAAAAAAAATAGACCAATACATATATAAAAAACATTAACAGCAATGATGTGCTAACATATGTTTTTAGATGTTTGCAGATGCCTTTACAACACTGGATACACACTATTTAATGTGTGTGTGTGTGTGTATATATATATATATATATATATATATATATATATATATATATATATATATATTTAAATAAATTAATTGTAAACATCCCAATGTGCTCCTTTTCAAAAATGTAATGTACCACATAACAGTGCACCATTTGCATTGATAGGACACCTATAGCAACCTTGCTAGCTTTTTCTGCTTGTAAGAGACACAAGTTTCGTCAAAATCACCTCCCGAGCTTTTCAAGTAGTTACCAATTGCGTGCAAGTAATTTATTTCAAAAAAACATACATCAATTAAAACAAGCTTTTTAGACAAGGCCATGTTCGTCATGACGGGAAAAAATAGGAAAAGTCATCAAGGTGGAGGGAACGTTCCTTAAATAACGCCTCGTTTTCCAATGAGTCGTTGCCTTCAGAAAAGGCAGAATCAGTTCATTAAATAAAATCACACAGTCTCACACAGGCTGCTCATTACACACTGGAGCCTTTATCCTTCTGTGTGTGAGCGCTGCGTAATCACTGCTCACCAGAGACACTGCAGTCCAGGACCAGGGCCTGATGGGAAACAGTGGAGCCCTTTTGCGTTGCAGTGGCCTCTCCTATCTTAATTAGACGCCACCAATGAACCCTCGCTCGCACCGTCACGACCCCTGACAGAGTAGAAAGGGTTTATTTTTGACCGTTGCCTTCTCACGGCTGGCACTTCTTCTTCCCCCACTTCCTTTTTTTAAAGCCTCATTTAGCACCGGTCACCTCCTCTTTAACCTTCAAGTGGGCTTGGTCAGCTTGAACCTTTGTTCTTGAAGTGCTCGGTGATGGACAAACATTGCGGAGTGGATTCAGAGTGAGCCAGTTTGCCTTGTCCAATTCATTCCAAAATACCAAATTATGGTCTTTTGATTTTTTTTTAATACATACACCCCACCAATTTACACAGATAATATGAGAGATGTTCGGTAAAGCTACCCAGTTTCTCTCAAAGGCCACAACACACATCACAAGTAAACAAAACAAAAAGTATATTTGTGGACGATTTGTTTCGTATCAAAAAGATAGAGGGAGTTTTTTCCTCCTTACACAATGAAAGTTATATCATATCATCGTTGTCAGTGGGACAATATGAGGAGCTTTTGCCTTCTTTTCTCTGAGGAAGAGGAGGACCAATTGTGGGGAGCATATTGAGGCTGGAAGTTTGTCTGAGGTAAATTGTGTTGTAAATTATAGTAGCTAGCTGTCGGTGAGCTGGTATTGCATGATCTAGTGACTTAACGGTCCAGTGTGTAATATTCGACTGGATTTATGATTTTTATCTTTGTAAAAACTTAACATACTGCCAATAAATAAACTAATAAGTGTAAACTGGATACTCAAGACACCAAGCTCTTCCTCGTAAAAGAAATAAATAAACTGCTTTCACGCAATGGAAAATTGCACACTGTGTAGGTCAGTTTGGGAGAACATAAAAAAAAGGTCCAAATAATTTTCACAAAAAAAACACCCTTTGATACATCCTCACTACCTTTTTTTTTTCTGAAGTGCTTGCTGAGTGGTTGCCTCACAACCCAGTGCCATCAGTTATTTCTGCTTAAACTGCAACTTAAAGTGCTACTGCTTGTTTTTGAGTGGGTTTTTTTTTTCTCTGTTTCGTTTTTTTTCTTTCCCTCCAACCAATTTATACTTAATGTGTCTTAACCAACAGATGTATAACAATGATCTGTGGTTAAAAAAAAAAAAAAAAAAAAACCTAGCCGCCGCGCAAGCTAGCTTTTTCCCGCCTCCGGCTCCTTAAGCATTCAGCACGCCTCCCCCGCTCTCACCTTCACTGGCACAACATAGACTCGCGGGGACGGACGGAGAATGAGAATGATCGAAATAAGCGCTTAACAATTCCGAGCAACTTTCGCGACTTAATCCCTGGCACGTAACACGGCAGACAAACGTAGCTCCCAAGGACGGCGGCGGAGCAGCGTGGGGGGAGAACAGGGGAGTTTAAGCACAGAATGCTTCTGGAATCGGCATTTATAAATCCACTATTGGCAAAGGAGAGAAAAGTACACATTTGATTGTCATTCCATGACAGAGCGTCATGCCACTTTGCTTTTCTTACTGATTTACCGAGTCGAAACCGGCGTTTTCTCCCTTCCTCATTCCCCTCCTTCATTTTCTTTGCTCTTTCGGCGTAATAGGAAGAAAAGCAAATCCTGTCTCTCCGTTATCTCATGCAGGGAAGTGGAAGACCTCCCCGGACGCTGGAAATGCTCATTTGAAAATGTTTAACATGCAATGCGTTTAGGAGTGCTTGTATTTGCGGGTGAAGTGAAACTTCATAGACGGGTTTGAATGTCTTTTGTCTTCGAGGGGCCTGTTGGTGAATTACATTTTTTTTCCCCACGTCTTTGTCCTTTTTTCAGATTTACAGCAGCAGTTAAGATGCATTTCTAGGACTTAGGTCATGTTATTCCTTTGTTATAACCACCAAAAGAAACTCCCATACTGGACATGTATTTGCACTGATTAGCATGTATTTGTTTTTTTCCTGGTCTGTCATACATTTGGAAAGACTAAAAAAAAACCAAGGTGGTTTTTGGGTATCAGGGTCACGCCTCGCCAGATGTTTTGTTTTTCAAGAAGAATCACTGAAATGCCCGTTCCCTTTGTGAGTTAAAACCCAACAAAAAACAAAAACGTATTCATCTCCACCTCATCTTATGACAAGTTTTGCAAGAGAAAGAATGAAAGGATAGTTTAGACACGGATTGCCGAAGAAAATGCGATTTTAATATTGCATTACGTGAGTCATAAGAAGCCCATTCTGTCTGTCCGCTCGTTGTCTTTTGCGCCGCTATTAGTTGACTTCTCTGGCAGCCAAGTTCGCTTGTCAGCGCGCACCTCGCCGTTGAGCAGTCAAATGATGCAAGCGTGGTCGGCGTTGGTGTGGCTTCAATGCAATTTGAAGCCGCACCAACCAGGTCCCAACCAGGTCGCCGGGAATGTCCTCCTGTCCTCTGTCCACTCCACATCGGAACCAAGCTCGCCAGTATCAGGGGCGGCCGTCCCCGTTTTCCGCACCGCCGGTCGTGGACGTGTTAATTTTTGATTAGGGTTCACGCTTTAACCGTCCCCGATTTGGTCTGCGGAGTGAGAAATCACTTTCTCAATGAGAATAATTGAACGCGGGGGCGGGGGCTGGGGCGCCGGGCGGGGGGGGGTGCGCCAGCTCATTACCCGCAAATCACAGGGAGCATTGGCACCTTAGCCAGAGACAATAATGACTTGAGGGAACAAAATGAGGGGCCTGCCAGCGTGGAGCCAACAAAACCGGCGACGGGGCAGCGGAGAACAAAGCCGGGAGGAGGGCGATGAAAACTGTTTGGCACGGCGGATTATTTCATGATTGTCGTCCTACATTTTCAGTCAAATCAGTTCGCCGGTCCCGGAAGGCCTCGTGCGAGATCCGATGGGAGAGTTCAGTATTAGGAACGGCAAATAAGGTCAAAGCGAGGCCTCAAAAGTGCGAGGAAAAAAAACCAAAAATAGGTACAAAACAAAAACGTCCGTGATGGGTGCAAGAACATTCGTACCCTCAGCCTCTACACTTTTGCCACCCAATCTCTCTGCAGAATGCTAAACTATCCCCACTGGCACACAATGCCACCCATTCTCAATATGCTTCTCTCACTGGTTTTTATGGCATCGCAGAAGAGGGGTCAGTGCTTTTTCTACGTCGCTTCAGGATTGTAATAAGGCCCCGGCTGACAAGTCAACATCCCCATCACGGGGGCCCGTTCGGGAACACTCAGTGGGGGGACTCGTTTCATTTGCGTCGGGGCTGCTGAGAGTCGTGGCGAGGCGAAGGAAATGGAGAAATGAAAAGCCTTTTAAAGATAAAAACGGGCGAGAAGGAGGGACGTGTTGGGGAGGGGGGCAATCAGTCTGTTTCCGTCGCCATGGCAGCCAGATCACGCGCAAGACTCACCTGCAGCACAGTCGGCAGCGGATGTCACACGTTACGAACACGTGTTGAACGTTACGAAATGAAACGCTTAGACGGCCGGCTCTCCAGCGGAGACCTTCCGTTTGAGCTGCAAATCAGGGCGCTACTTGTACAATCATGGACTTGCAAGAAAAAACAAAAAACAAATCCACAATGAAAGGTTCAACCTGTTGTTCAAAGTCATGAAAAAAAACACAAAATTGGAGCTTATTTGGGGTATTTTGTTTAGTTTTTTTTTGCTTCTTAGTGAGTGATGTTGATTGGTTATATACACATCATACAAAAGATAACAGATTGGAATTATTTCTTATGATATGAATTTGATATGAAGGGCAGATTTGACCCCTTAACCACTGAAAAATGAGGCAAGAATGACGCTAACGTGATACGTCAATGTATTACACATTAGCGGCCGCTCAAAAGTTCAGAGGGGCCTTTAGAAATTTACTTCATTTGACAGCTTGAGCCGTGACATAGAGACAAAAGTGTGTGTGGTATTATAATAAGTTCAGTAAAATACAACGCACAGACTTCAATTAAGCAACCTCTACAAAGAATGATGAAAATACATAAAGTAAGGCTTTGTTAAACAGTCAGAGGAGAAGAGATTTGGCAAAGTGGGGCTGTTGTCTTGAGCAGCACGCCTACGCAGCTCTATTACAACATGGCCTGACGTTTCCACAAACACTGGGGACTGCAATCAACTCAATTATTACCCTTTTTGAAAAATGGCATATCGGCTTAGCTCGTCGGTTCCTGTTTGTCTGCGTTGGGCGGGGGGATGAGTCCCACTGATGCCATTATGCTTTTGCTCAAATGTTGAGATATTTCCGAGATGGTTGTTTTGACACGTGAAAGTTACCGATGGGGAAAACAGTGCGGGTAAAATAACAAATTTAAACTCCTTCATAAAAAGCTGTGGGATGCGAGCTTGAGGAGTATTACATAAACACATTTATCGAATTCCAAAAATGATTAGAAACCGTCAGTTAGGCGTGGAGAGGGAAGCAAAATAAGTCGTCAGGGGCTCCAAGGCCGAAATGAAAAATAACCCCCCCCCCACTTACTGGGAAAAAAACACTTATCTGTTAAGCAAAAAATAAAATGTTAAGCTCCCTGATTTCACAAAACAGTGGATAACGGTCGGTGGAACGGAACTGGCGGAGGCCTCCCACCGGGCTTCCTTAAAATTAGCGTAAAAAAATACCCACAAGGAGAGCAGCAGTAGCAGCTTCACAACTCAAGGCTCAGTGGCCAAATGTCAAACACAAGGAGACCAGAACAATCACATATAGGTCATCCAATGAAGACGGAATGTGTCTCTAGTGTGAACTTGGCTCCCAGGTGAGACATGGGCAACACAGGGCGAAACACAGCCTCCATAGATGGAGACGCGGCACGTTAGAGGCCGTAAAAATGTCAACGTAATTAAAAACTGCCCATGGAAGCTTTGGTTTGTCGTGTTTGTTGTGCCACTTGACAATTTCCGTTACGCACTCATCACTAATTGCAATCACTCCTCACACGTGGGAAGACTATGAAAGGTCCAGTGTGTAATATTTGGCTTGATTTATGATTTGTATTGGCAAAAGCTTAATACACTGCCCATAAATACAATAATAAAACTGCTTCCTCGCAATATAAGAAAAGTAATTTGGTTTTCCTACCCTTAGAACGGTTCTCATATATATAAGAATACACATGGATCAAAGGTCTTGCTCCCAGTTAGCTGCCATCTTGCACTAACCATATTTCTAAGGAGGCCCGGTGTGGACAATCCAGCTGCCTGATTGTGCGTTTCATAATCCGCTTGAACGCCGGCGTCTTCCAATAAACCAAAGAAGAAGGTGGACGAGGTATCCAGGTTTGGGTGCGCAGGCCACTGTAGTTCACTGGCAAGCTCTGGAGAGGGAGGGAGAGTAAAAGACACTGCAATCTAAAATGCAACCACATGATGTCACCGTTTCTTCTTAAAAATCTGCCCTAATATTGCACACTTGACCTTTAAGACAACATCGTCCTTTGGGGTGTGGCCACTATAATGGCCAATGAGTGATTTATCAAATTTATAAACATTTCAACATGTTGTGCTCAAATGCTAACAAAATTTGCCCGTAAATTTTCAAATAACAAGCAAACAAAAGGTCACTGGGTTTCTTTCATCCTCCTTTGGTGAAAACCCCCACACCTGCTGCAACCGCAACCCACAACCGGCGCCACCTACCAGGGTCTGGCAGACTGCGCGGCCCTCACCATTAAGCCCTGGCTGAGAGCACCGAGGTCCGGCTAAATGGTTCTCGGTTGAAGAAATTCAGCCCCCAATTAAAAAAAAAAGAAAAGAAATGGAAAGCACCTCGCCCGTCCAACACACACACACACACACTCACACACACTCACACTGCTCCCATGGCGGCCGGGATGAGCTGCCGCTCGCCGGCCGCCGCACCTGCTCAAACAAGGCAGCAAACAAAGGCTGATCTGTAGGAGCCGGCCGCCGGCTCCCCTGCGGTAAGCGCGCTGCCATGTGTGCGAAGCCTTACTGGCTTTAGCACTTAATTATTCATCGTTCAACATAATTCGCCCCCCTCTTTGCCTCCGTCCCTCGCCGCGTCCGGCGCTTTGAGAGTTTTCGGGTCACGCCGTGTTAAATGGTGGTGTTCAGCGTGGTGAACGCTCTCGTGTGAACAGCTTTTGTTCCCCCCCCGGCCCCCCCGCCAGCCCGCTGCTTCCGCCACGGCTTCGCTCGACAGTGTTGCCGCTCGCGCCTTGTTTAAGGCGCTTTAACGGCGGCTGCATTGTTGGGGGGCGCGATTGTTTAGAAAGGGTGCGCAGAAGACGGGAAGAAACGGACTCATTGTCCACGAGCGAAGATCTTCTGCTCGTCCTGCTTTCTGAGAAAATTAAAGAAAAGGAGGAGAAGCAGCGTTTCACCTCTTTGAAGAAGATACAGTATGAACCGCTGCTGTGCAGTGTGAATAGACGTTTTACAGTGGGGGAACATTCAGGCCTTGTGTGCCTTCAGAGAAGGCCGAAAAATGTTCTGGGCTCGAAAGATAGGAGTATTAGATGAAGCAATTATAAAATTCCAAATTTGTTTCATTCAATATAACACATGTTATCCAATCAGAATCGTCAGAATCTATCAACGGTAACGGCCAGCTGGCTCTGTCATTGGTTTGGACTTCATGAGTCCGGGAGAAGCTGTGTGTTTTAGTTTCAGAGTGAGGGGTGAATTGACCAATAACGGCTTGATTTTTGGTGGGCGGGACAAAAAAACAAACAAAAAAACAGTGCAAGTCTTTCTTGAGGTCTTGAGGTCGCTGTCTGAGATGCAGCAGCGGTCTGAGACCACTAGGGGGAGTCGGATGGTGAAATGGCAGAAGACAACAGCTGCATTGTGCAGTTGAAATGCCATTTTTTTGGTGTCGTGCCTGAGTTGATTTGACTCGGCCCGTGTGTGTGTGTGACCTGATTAAAGGACTTTTGACATTTTCAATAAACTCAAACTGCAATAAAACTGCAAACTGCAAGAAGAGTGTGCATCGCTAGTTTGGTGTGCATAGCGAGTTGAGGACGTAAAAAGTCGGTAAAACTGATGTCAACTTTTCTCGCTTCTGAACAAATTCTTGCGAAAGACGCACCCGACCAACTCAAAATCATTGTTCAAATCATTGTTTGCAAGTATTGAGTGAGCAAATACACGTCAAGGCCTGAACACACGCATCAAATAGCTTTGATTGGAAATAGCTGCTAATTGATTTTCAATGCACGGGCACCCAAGTCCAGGCGTTCGTCACTCACAGGGGGTGTCCGCCCGCTGTAAATAATCGTAATAACGGCAAAACTCGTCTTGAATAACAATCCAGGGGTTGAGCTGCGGGAGCTCTCATTGAAATTCAACCAGTCTGGATGGTTTCAGCGGGGGCGAGCGCTCGCTCGCTGACCTTCATGGCTGGAAAGATGGATTAAACATTCCGAACGGCAGAAAAGCAGACTGTCCTCCCGCTCAATAAGCTCAAAATGAAGACTAATCTGCGAAAAATCACCCCGGAGCTCGGAGGGGGAAAAAAAAAAAAACCCTCTCCAATGTTCAGCTGGGACCCTCCACTCTGTCGGAGGGCCCTCGCACGCTCGGCCCTTCAGGATTATCTGTTTGAAGTTGCCTCTCTTCACCTAAGCCAGGTGTGGGGCTGGGGGGGGACTCATAACATCCCTTTTGAACTGGGTTTTGTACGCACCGGCGAGTCTAAAATCTGCTCTCGCCGCGGCTTTGAAGTGCGATCCGGACCGCAAAGTGCCGCGCGCGTTTTCGAGACGCGTTATTTGCAAAAAAAAAAAATAAATAAATAAATAAATTTAAAAGCCAAACGTGGAAAACACGGCGCAGGGCGACGATAACTCAATCCGCAGACGTCTCTGCCCGTTTGAACCCGGAATCCCTGCTTCCTGGTTGTTTGCTGGAGCTACGATCAAAGTCCCGGCCCTCTCTTTTTTTTCCCTCCATGTTGACCTGCTGATTGATTCAAGCCGTCGTAATTAGCGGCGGGAGGGGTGGCTGATTCCTAATTTAATCAAAGCGCAGTTTTGACAAATACAAGTGGGCAGAGAGAGCGAGAGAGAGAGAGTGGGAAGCGGCTGTGTCACTGCCAGATCAGAGCGCGGCCCCGGCGTGATGTGAAACAGGTGCCGGCGGATGATGGATTCCACACGTGCGCCGAGCGGCTCTGCGGACAAAGGAGGAGGCGAAGACCCGGTCGGCGAGACAAAGAGTGGCCGATCCAGACTGGCAGGCTTCTTCTTCTTCTTCTTCTTCTTCTTCTTCTTCTTCTTCTTCTTCTTCTTCTTCTTCTTCTTCTTCTTCTTCTTCTTCTTCTTCTCTCCTCTTCTCTTCTCCTTCCAAATATCAGTCTTCCAAATATCAGTCTACACATAGTACCGCCCCCCCACCTTCCCTCCGCCAACCTCACTCCGCATCCCCGCGCTGCTCTCCTCCTTCCTCATGTGGACAAATGCGGCCCTCACATCTCTCTAATCTAATTTGCTTAATAGCATTAGGAACCTGTCTGTCCCCCATAATTTACTTGGAGTGAATCGGCGTCACAGCCGCGGACTCTTATGAGTCAGAAGCCATTACTTTCCGGAGAAAAACAGAGAGGGAAAGAGCGAGCGAGAGAGAGAGAGAGGGAGAGGCAGATTAGATTGTTGATGGGCCGGCGCTGGAGTTAAATTAAACTTGGCCAAAGTGGAAACACGAAACATCATGCATGTCTCTGGCTGGCAGGGTATTTGATTGAATCTGGACAAACATGTGGATTTATTTATTTCTTTTGCGTTGAGTTTAGTTTATATTGATGATTTTTGGAATTTTCTTTTAAATATAGCCTAGCAATTTCCCTCATTGGTGAACTGAAGTCAAACAAAATGGAATTCTAAAGCACGCAAAGACATTTTCCGTCACTGGTGCGCTTCTGTCTCGCCGTCCGCAAGATTGATTTAATTCAATTGTAATTTTTTTTAACATGACAATCATGGCAATAAAAATCAAAAACTTTGAATAAAGTTATCCATTCAGTTATAAAAAATTTTTTTTTTTTTTTTCACAGTAATAGTTAATCACGAGAAAGTGCTCTCTCATTAAATTTAAGTTCACTTTGAACAAGGCCGGAGACAGTAGGAGTGGACTGTGAGGATGAACTCAGAGGGCAAGAATGTGTCTTTCTTGCACAAACGCCTAAATAAACACCAGACTGCTGTTCTCCCACGGATTGTTTTCCATCGTGCTGTTTCACTTTGTTAAAAAGTCCTCTCGCTTCTAAACTCTCACCACCGTACGTGAGTCCCAACGCAACACGAGTTGCAGGAAAGTCCCGTCCCCGTCCCCCGTCTCTGACTGCTGGCTGTGGCTACTCCACTTGGACATCGAAGGCCACAGCGTTCCTGATAAAATACGGCCGGTAATTTTAACAGCGTCGGCGCCGATTGGAACACCCACCCAGTTTCCATCGTCACTTCTCCTACAAGTTAACGCCCGGCAACCTTTCACAGCCACGGGCAGTTTAAAGTCTCCAATTAGCCTAATATGCTGGTTTTTCGAATGCGGTAGCTAGCGAGCTAATCACCACGCCACACATTGAATACCCACCTCTGATAATCTCAATAAAATGAGGCAATTGTTGTCAACGTCTTTTGAAAGAAATTATTTTATAATTTAATATTTTAGTAAAAACGTTGTGTAGTTAAATCTACTAAGCCGGTGCAACTTGTCTAGAGTCTGTCAGATGGACCAAATAGCAGCAAATGCAGTATTTTCCTCCTTTCCTCCAGTCACTCTGCACACCCGTATTCTCCACAGTGGAGACTGATAACGTGCAAAATTCTCATTTTAATAGCGCGCGCTTCACCACTTTCGCACCCGTTTTTCTTTGTCCGTGCAATTTTGGCAGGTCTCTGACAAGATGAGAGCTAATAGCGCTCACAAACTGTTAGTGCGTGCACAGGATTTTGTGCATGCTGCCCCAGATATTAGTGAGTCGCGTTTCACTGCAGACAGATATGATTGCGAAATATGCATTTTCATAATGTATTATGACACAATTCACTTAATGTACGTTGAATTATGCCGCTAGCCATTATTTTCTAATAGTTGCTCTGACGAAGCTAGCTCCTGAGATGAGGGACTTTTGCACCTTTCATTTCCAGGTGACCAACATCCGGGGTTTCGACGCCATCGCCTCGTATTAACATTTCCAAAAATCAATCCTACATTGTAGCTGTAAACACAGCTTTTAAAACGAATCCGAGGCAGCCGACTAAAAATTCCCTCTCTGTGCCTCCTGTTGCGGCGAGTGCTGTTCATGGAGCCTGTGGCTAGGATGAAAAAGGACGCTATAACCTCCCAATCATCCGCTAACCTGGTTAGCCCTCCGCCTAGCCCTTCATAACGTCGGCCTATCCCCGACATAAATGTAAATAAGTGTCACATGTCGCGGTGATCTATGGGTTGTTATAACAGCGCTCGGGACCTGGTGGGTGGGGTAACTGGTTAAAGTATGGTGGGAGGGGAGGGTGCAGGGGGCCTTTGGCTCGCACAAGTCACGTTGAATCTCTTCAAAGTGGGCCACATTTGGGGCCTAATTGGAGCCTAATGGCGCTTCCCCTCCGAAGGGGGACGGTTACGAGCAATAAAAGTCCTTTCCGTAACGCCGAGAACAATCCGCGAGTGGCGAATTCTGCCACCTGGTTGTCCCTCCGTCCGGGGCTGCGCTGTGTTCCTTTCGTTCCTGTTGTTCAGATGTGGTTGTCTTGATCAGCTAGTTTAAAAAAAATATATATATATATATATACGGAACAGATTCTGGCTCCCGTTAAGAGGGGAAATGTTGATAATTGCTTGCCGAGCTTAGAAGAACTTTAATGGGGCCATTAGAGGTGATTAGCAGCAGCCTCGCGGTGCAGATGTACTGTGAGAAACCCCCCCCGGCTGCGTTTAGCCGACCTGCGCTAACCCGAGCTAGCGCAGGTACCGGTGCGGCTTTTCGACCCTGTGCACTTCTAACTCACTTCACAACCTCCTCAGTGAATTTTGTCTTTATGGGAGGAAAATAAAAGTCCACTTCGCCGCGTGTGTTTTTCTGTCGCCGTAAGTTAGCAGTTGGCTAACTAGCTAGCGACGTAGCTACGGCGTTGACGATGTTTCCCCCCCCCGGTATTATTTGCAAAACATTGTTTTTTTCCAGGGATAGCCTCGTGTTACAACACACACACACACACACACACACACACACACACACACACACACACACACACACACACATCCCCACCGGCTCTGCTGAGCAAACCCAGCTGCTCATTTGTCGTCAGTGAGTCCTTGACACCGCGTGACGGGGGGGGCGGCATCTTGGTCGCTGGCTGTGACCTTTGAACTCGTCCTTGTTAATCCCGCGACACCATAGACTCCGCCCGCCCCCCCACCCCCATCGCCCTTCCTTTCCCCTCTCGTGCTTCCCTGTAGCTAACAGTAACAGACGCACACACTCAACACGCGCGCAGACGATGTGGGACGTACAGCGGAAGCCCTCCAGGACGGCGGCCGATGCTGCGGGGGGGGGGACACGAGATGACAGCTCCTCGACACGCGGCCCCGCCGGCCCGAACCTCGCGGCATTAAACTTTCAATTCCATTAGCCGTGCGCACGTGACACCCTCAGCGACCCTTTCCCTGTCGCCAAACCTCCCTTGCTCGCTTTCTCCTCTCCTGCCTCTTCCTCTTGATGCTCGCTCGCCCGTCCGTGAGAGGGCAGACTCTGACTCTCACCTTCACCTCCTCCTCCCCCTCCTCTTTCTCACACTGGTGTCAGTTATCTAATGGCAGCAGCCGAGCCCTTTCCCTACCCCACCGTCCGTCCGGCCGTCCTTCCGGAAGAAATACAACATGGCTGGTGGATCCTGGGGCTGCACCCATCGCTTGGCTGGGCCTGCGTGCCTTGCCGTGAAGGGCCGAAGAAAGATGGGTGTTGGGCGACGGGTCGGAGCAGGGGAATAAGAGCGACGTAAGAATTGAAAAGCCGCGTCGCGCTCCCACTCTGCCGGTTGCCAAGGGGATTGACGGCCTGCCGAGAGCAGCGCGAGGTGGAAGCAACGGAGGGTATTGCAGGGGAGGGGTCGGACAATAGAGGAGGGCGGAGGAGACACTGACATTGCCACTGACATGAGGACGGAGAGCACCGGACTAATGGGGAATATTTGAGGTTTCTTCCTTCAAAGTCCACTGTGTAAAACTTGGCTTGATTTATGAGGGTTAAAATGTGAAACAAACTTGATGAATTCCCACTGCGTCGCCAACTGTGAACCCACCCGTATTAATGTGCTTTGACACTTTTTTCAATTTTGTTTTCAATTTTTTTCAATTTTTGTGATCCGTACACATTGCATTGTGAACAAGTTGTGTACGGTTCTTTTATTGTGTCTTTTCTATCTTGCTCTTATCTGGACCATTTTGTGTGAACCTTCAGCGTGCTTTTACTTTAAAAAAAAAAAAAAAAAAAATGCTACTCTGTTTTGATTGCACCAAGATTTGCACTCAACTAATTTGCATTTTGATATCCATACAAACCACATGAGCTGTTTTTTTTGTTGTTTTTTTTAAAAATCACTATATCAATCGCTAAAAAAGGGCTTGTTGCACTCGCGTGTGTAAAATAACTTTCCGGTTGTGACAGAACAATCACCTTCTGATTGATTGATTTATTTATTTATTTATTTATTTATTTATTGCCAAGTTCATTCATTATCCGTGATTATTTAATTATATGCCATTAATTCATTGTTTGCCCCGTGCTGCGCTCTGCTCGGGAGGAGGGGGTGCTCCTGCGAGGCCGCCGCTTCAGTCGCCGGCGTCTCCATAAAGGGAGCTCGGAAAACGATTTTACCCACATTAGGGGAGAGAGTGAAGCCGCTGTGTCTCCCCGCGCTGGAGCCTTGTTAAGGCCCCCAGACGTCTGTGCCGCCCTTGTTGAAAAAAAAAAAAAAAACCTCTCTCACACGCAGCAGCCGCTCCACCGGCATCGGCCCGGCTGCCTCTCGCCTCTGGCAGATGAGAAAAAGCAACGAAGCGGGTATCGCGCCTGAACATCTGATTAACGGCGCAGGAGCAGTGGTTTCCGAGTCGCAAGCTAACCCTGCTTCACCCGAAAATAAAAGTCCCCTCTGATTCAGAACAGAGGCCGTCGCGTGTTTTCCGACAGGTAATTGGATTAACAGACAGAGGAGGGGGTTTGAGACAGGAGAGGACGGACGAACGCAACGGGAATAATGTTTTCTTTTTCCCCCTTTTAATGAGTTGTCTTTTCTCACACCTTCCCTAGGAGGAGGAGGAGGCGGTGGAGGCGCAAAGGCAGCAAGAGAGGAGGTTCGAGCGGACGGAGCCGGTGGGCAGAGCCGACCCTTCCCTGGAACGCTCGCCGGTTTTAAGCCTGGAGTGAGTCGTCCGCCGTCCTTGCATCCCACGTCACAGCACGGCCTTGAAATCGAGTTGATGAAGTTCCCAGATCACTGAGACATCTCTTCACCAATATCTATATATCACAATATACAATATATTTACAGACGGGTGAGGACAGTGAGCCGTGTCTCTGTAATAAGACAAGTCCATTCCATTACCGCCTTTATGCTCATGTTCCCTTCTTAGAGGCCGCGTGCTAACAGACGCCACAAAGTGCACCGATGCCTCTCACACGGCTTAATAGCGACACTTCTTAACGGGTTGCCAGTCGTGCTGGTCCGTTCCAAACATGCGGAATCTCTGCCTGAGGGTCATTTTTAGCCGGAGGCTGTAACCATAGGGGCCAAGTGCCGTTCCACTGTTTCAGCATCTCCGTAATTGAACCTTCAAAAGCTATGCCTTACAAGATGTATAACTGCTTAATAAGACGGTAAGATAAGATAAGACAATCGCTTATCAGTTATTAGCTTTACAGCAGCAAAGTGGACAGCAACAAAACATTATAGACATTGTGAACAAGTAATATAGAAAGTACATGGGAACCGTTAAATAACAAAAAGAAAATAGAAAATTTCAGCAATTCAAAATTTAAATTTAAAATCGAGTATTGAATACATTTTCTTCTTTATACATTTAAAAAAAGATGCAGTGGAACGAATTGCAAATACAAGTTTGTTAGACTTACAGACAGCTTGTCTTGATTGGCAATTAGCTCATTCAAGGCTTTTTTCAGTTTTGTTACTTTGCTTAAAATGTAAAGACTTTGATTTTTTTTTTCTCTCCCTTTAAATAAAGGCGTTTGGTTGACGGTTGGTTTAATCAACTCATAGAACTCCTTTTTGATAGCGGTGGGGGGGGGGGTTAATGGCGGCCATTGCTCAACCGCTCGACATATATTAGCCACAACATTATCAGCCGCCGTTTTCCCATCGAAGCCCCACCTCCGAACATCGCCCCGCCCCCTAGCCAATCTGCATCGGCGGCAGCTTGTATCCATTTGTCTTCCCGTCGTTATCCGCGCAAACGAACCGCCTCCCCCTCGTTTTCAATTAATCTGCTCCCTCTTTGTGCGGCGGTCTGATCCTAATCACTTAATTGGGGTCCCCATTTGAGGCCCTGATTGACCCGCTCGTCCGTCGGTGTGACTTTGTAATGGATGACTTTGTCCGGATGCCACAACGGCTTCATCAATAAGGCTAACCCTAACCCCCCCCCTAGCGCCCCCGTGTGCCCATCCCGCACCGCTATCCCATAAACAGCTTGTTACGCTTGACGGCGCCGCCCCCTTGCTTCCCAATTGCTGTTATTCTTACATTGTTTTCTATTTCCCCTCTCTTCCTGTCCCCACGGACTCATCCATCACCCCCCCCCGCGGGGGCCATGCTCAAGCCGGTGGAGGTGTCCAACCAAGGAGGCCCTCTCGGGATCCACCTCGTGTCTTTCAGCTCGCAGGATGTCAGGTGAGGCCCCTCTGGGAGTCGACACGCTTCAAAAAGAAAAACAAGCCGTCGTTCGTCCGGAAACCTTTTTGGTCTCAGTTGCTTCATTTTGTTCGCCTAATAGCATAATTGGCTAAGTCATTTTTCTGGCCAAATTGTGATATCTGAAAAAAATACCAATGTGCTTGCTAAAAAATGTGTTTTTTTTGTCTGCATTCCGTTAGCTATCAGGCTAACGGAATGCTGAATTTCGTTAGCCTGACAGCGTAATTGCGGAAGTCATTTTTTGGGGAAATTGTGATATCTGAAAAAAATAATAATACCAATGTGCTTGCTATCAAATGTGTTTTTTCTTGTTTTCCGAAAACATTCAAATCTGACTTGGGCGACGATGCTATCAGGCTAACGATTTGTTTTTTCCATGCTTTGACGTCTTCGACATTTTCGCCACTGTGCGTTGCCCTGCATTCCCCCTTTACCAACTCGTTCGAATTCACTCGCCGCCACGTTTTAATTTGACTCTCGCTGCTTGAAATATCTCGGCGAAAAACCCTGGCTCAGCTGGAAAAGCCCCCCCAGCAGGAAGATGAAAGCTACTTTCGCTCTCTGAAGCTTAGTTTTTCCACGTCTTATGCCTCTTTTTTTTTTTTTATATCTATTCTAACTCCGTCCTCAGTTAAAAAAAAAGATAGCCGTCCTCAACGCCTCAAAGGTGAACCCCAGCTGTTTCCTCCTGCCTTTTTAGCCCGATGAGGAGTGCCCATGACAGGAAGAAATAGAGAGAATGCGCCCCGGTTTATAGCGAGTCAAAAAAAAAAAAAAAAAGGAGCAGAGGACAGAGGAAGTGGCCAGATGTAATCAAACTAAAAGCTTGCGCCGTCTACCTCGACCGCACGCACGCACGCACGGCGAGCGGCTGGCACGCTGTCAGGGGTGGA
Organism: Thamnaconus septentrionalis; assembly: GCA_009823395.1. Lineage (NCBI taxonomy): Eukaryota > Metazoa > Chordata > Actinopteri > Tetraodontiformes > Monacanthidae > Thamnaconus > Thamnaconus septentrionalis. Next base: position 12,977,724 of record CM020520.1, read on the forward strand.
TCGCGACGCGTCAGCAGGCGGCGGAGTGAAAAGACACGAGGGGGTGGAATGGAGTGACATTTGATGAAGAGGGGATCGCTGGCGCCGAAGATTGCCGCGTGTCACGTCTTGGCCGCGCTAATCCCATCACCGTTTGAACGGGTGTCAGGAAACTATATTTGGCCGTGACCTCACGGAGGGGAGGAATCAGCTGACTGTAACGGCGGCAAGACATCTGACTCGATGCGCTGGGGGGAACAGCAAGACCGCAGTGGGGGAAAGAAAATATCCGACCGAAATGTTTGTGAGGCTTTATTACCTTGACATCTCCCACATTGATTGAATGGTATGCAAATCCCCTAAATTATGACACGGTTGATTTGTCCCATTAAAAGAGCCCATAAACTGTATTTGAACAGGAGAGACTCTCCGGAGACCCGACGGAGCGACGAGTGACAATCAGCTGATTAGACTTCAAGAAGAACAGACGAGTCGTACTGAACTGGTGGTGCCCTTTGTTCACTGCCTAGGCCAGACATGGGCAAACTACATATGCGGCCCGCTAAGCTTTATAATCCAGCCCAGCAAACTTGAAGAGAGATGATATTAATAGTAAGTCATAAAATAGCTGCACTTCAGTGTTTTCACAGTCATTCCCAAAGCTAAACACCGTGGGGCTTCAAAGACACAGATTTTGTTAGAACTTTGCTTTGTTCATTTTTCAAAAGCACATGTTTTCTACATATGTATGTTTTTCTCCTAATGGACGGGTCAGCAAAACACTCCATCCATCTGCTGCTGCTCCGACCCCCTCTGTCAAATTTTAGAGCCCAACGTGGCCCCACCAGTCAAAAAGTTGGCCCACTCCTGCTCTACGCTGATGACCGCATTGTTTTTTTCGGTTGTACCGGCAGGGCAAAACTACCCTCCTTTAGTCTGTTACAATCAGGGAAGAAACCGCAGAATCTGCCGTTTTTCATACTGCCATTTGAGGGTGCTAACGGCACAAAGCCTCCCATTGGTTTCACTCGACAAATGTCGTGGCCCTTTGATGTTTTTGTTTGGCAGGTTTTGATGAGCGGTGAAAAGCTTGTAGCGGTGCTGTTATTCTCTCTTTTAATGAGGTTAAAGCTTCCTATTGTCCAGCATGTACACCACCAGCTGCCTTTGTCTCCAAGCCGCTTCCTGTTCCCCCCTCCCCGGCTCCCCCCCGGCCTCCTCCTAGTCATACACTAGCAAGCTTCATAAGATCTAAACCGGTCCTCTGCGAGATGGATTTTCGGGAGAATCCGGACAACAAACGCTAAACTGGCCCGAGATTAGCGGCGACGCTTCGCGGCCACTAAATTTTCCCCTCCATCAGCGAAGGTCGGCGCTAATAGCGAATCAGAGCGCTCATTTAGCTTGGGATGCAATGAGACTTGATGCTAATGGCCACCGGTCCGGTTCTTTTTCCTGTGCGCCCTGAGCCAGGACGGCAGGCATTAGGCTCAGCAGGCTGTCATTAGTGTCTAGACTGAGGCCACAGGGGTCAGACAGCCGGGAGAAGCAGACAGAAAACACAAGAGTAGCGCCGGTGCTCTGGCGGCCTTCCGCTGCTGCTTTTTTCCGCAGTGACACGGGCCGGGGTGGGGGGTGTCGATCCGAGAAAACAAGCTGCGGGAAAAAAGTTCAAAAGACTGTGGACGTAGAGATTCTGCAGAGACACACACACGGAGGGGAACACGTCCTTCCTTCACCTGCAGATAAACTCGTGGATTTACGCAGAGTTGGCGTTCCCACACTCCTCCCTCCACCTGAGCGCTGCAGATCCTCCTCAAGCGCACATCTGCAGCCATCTCACGCCTTGCTTTCTCTGTCTAATGCGGCTCTCTTTTTTCCACGAGCACTTTCAGGCGCAATCAAACTGTGGACACAGCTACGCCCTGAGTCTTATAGAATTATGATTCGATTAAAAGTAGCAAGATAGGCGCAGGCTCTCTTGTCTGTACTGCTTATGAAATATAACCGGCGAGGTGATATTTAATTCAAACCAAACTCACACCAAAATACAGCCCCACACTCGAGGTTGGCTTATCAGCCCAAAAGCTTAAAAACCAGAGGCTGAATCGATGGGGGGCAGTGGTACAAAAATCGCAGGGCAAAGACGGCAACGAGGCACATTCACAACAAAAACAACTCGCACAAAGGGAAATGCTTGAACACCGCTTAGAAAGAAGACCAGTTGAACTGAGCACAACACGAGGAAGAAAAGCACGTCCTGCAAACACAGGTATTACCTTATGCGTTTCGCACAAGGTATTCACAAGGTATTCACAACAGGACAGGGAAGTAACAATTCGGTGGTAAGTTAGCTTAGTGACAGTGCAAAGGGAGATATGGGAAATAGGGAGCTGGACCACTGACTGTATACAAAGGATGGATGGAGCATCCAGTTTCAAAAGGAGGCCAACGTGGAAGTGACAAAAACCTGTATTCTATCGTTTGGCCAGCAGGGGTCGCCAAAAATCGTTGCAAAAAGACTAAAAATGACTGGCTGTCAATATGAAAAGGGGCACAAAATTCACACTGTTACAAACTGTCTAAATGTTTTGGTTGCAAAAAAAAATATTAAATAGGCCTTTAAAATTTCCATAAAGTGGTGGACATGGCTACAGTTTAGTAGCCTAGTGTTGTCAGCTATGGGTTGGCTTCGGGCCACATGCTGGATTCATACTCTAATCCAATCATTGCTCTCCACCGGTACCACCCACACATCCACATCCCCATATGAAATTTTCCAGTTTCAAAACGAACTGGAAAGCCAAGATATCGCTGCCCGTGAAACCGATTTCGAGGCTACAGAGTTGGTGACGTCGTGATCGCTCTGTCCATCTTTACGTACAGTCATTGAGCCTGAGAAGGCGGAGGAGAAGACACTGATGTCTTCGGAGTACTTGCACACAGTCCAAACAAACAGACTCCTCATTCCCCCGGCTCAGACCTTGTTTTTCTTTGCTCTTTCTTTCCTGCGGCTGCCCGTCTTTCGCAATGACTTGGCTTGACTCGGCTCTGAAAATTAGCTTTGAGAACAAAGAGGGAACACAGTGCATATCTGTTCAAAAAACATCACGGCAACAACGCTGTCAGCCTCAGCCTCTGAAGAAGACGCCGCTCCAACTCCCCACCCGCCCCTCCCTCCTCCCTCCTCCCTCCTTCCTCAGCTCTTTGGAATACTGATCAGGGATCAACTCACTCGTTTATCTACCGTCTCCTGTTCTGCTCCGCATCAGAAGTTATTAGTGTGTGTCAAGCGCCGTAATCTCCACGTGTGATACGTCCCCATCTGCCAAAGGGGTGACGTCCCACGTGTGTCACCCTCCCGGGTGTTCTTTCCCTCCGGCCTGTAGGTGTTCTTCTTAATGAGTGACTCGGCGCTCCTGGGCTCTGTGAGATGAGTCTGCTTAAGCTACTCGAGCTATTTGTTCACTCTCGCTGTGCCGCGATGATGCTGTTTTAAGTGATCCTTTAGAGCCATCCAGCACCTGCATACAGAGCCTCTCGTGCAACTGCCACTGAATACACTGATTTCCAACATCTGAAGATGTAAATATTTGACAAGGGTTTTAATCTCATTCGGTAAAGCCATTTCTTTCAATTTATTTTTTCATCTCACCTTTATTTAACTGGGACGGTCCCATTGAGATCAAGAACCTCTTTTTCAAGGGAGACCTGGCCAAGATAGGCAGCAGCAAAATGCGAAACACATTGCATTTTGACAGATGCATTGCTAAAAACAGTGTGGACAGTGTGGACAGTCAGCCCTAAAAAGGATTTGAGAAGGAATCTGATTTGAATCAGATTCGTCTGCAGTCTGAACGCAGCCGAAGAGTCCAGGAATCTGATTTGAATCAGATTCGCCGAAGAGTCCTCAAAGAAATTAACCCCCCTTCCCCTGTTCTTTAAAATGCTTGGAATATTGGAAGACTGGTGTCAAATTAATCCTGTTACTCCGCCAGGAGTAGCAGAATAACAGCAACAAAGAATGACTGAACTATGGATGATCTCTATATTTTACTGTATTCTATCGTCGTTCACACAGTGAACTGGAAACCGTCTCGCCATGGAGGACGCTCCCATCTCAACTGATTCTGACAACCTCAAAAAAAATATAGCAAAATATATTTGAATATTTACATGGTGTTGTATCCCCTTTTTTTCATTAACCTTTTCAACCAGACCATGATGGATGGATGGGTATGAAGCCCCCGGTCGCCGTGAGTAGCAGCTTTGCAGCAGCCTTGTTGCATATTCACCGTAATTTTCGACCTTGCGCTAAATTGCTTTCGCCCGCCCCGCCGCGCGTCCGCCTCGCCACCAACTCGGTAAACAGGTTCACAATCGAAACGCTTCTCACTGATAAATTCAATACCTAAAACAAACTATGTCTTTGTCCTTGATCAAATTTTATCTGTATTTTACTCCCAAAGGGTCTTCCGAAAACTTTTTGACTTTTAAGTTTGTGCAAAGATTGAAGCTGGAGTCAGTCGACCTGCCGGCCGGAGCCTCTGGCAGCTTTAAAGTGATGCGCAGAGTTTTGTCGTTTGTTTCGTAGCGCCAACATCCGATCTCTTTGCTTTCGCTTATTTATCTGGATGATGGAGGGAAGGGGGATTGGAAGGGTGCCTCTTCTTTATTTCTTTTTTTCTTTTTCTTTTTTCCCACGCCGCTGCTGAGATGACACTGCTGTGGGGACTGCACGGGTATTTGTTACCGACTCCGCTGGCTCTTGTCTAAAAATTCCATCGAGCCGGTGCATCGCTCGCTTTCCGAAAGCCGCGAGATGATGTGCGAGCTGCCGGTGCGGATTAGCTCAGGCATGTCAGCCTGCCTGCCATTCATGTCGAAGAGAGAGAGAGAGAGAGAGAGAGAGAGAGGCAGGAGGGAGGAGTGAGGGAGAGAGAGAGAGAGAGAAGAGGAAGAGAGACGGCGGATTAAAATTTAGTCAGTAACGCTGCGCTCCTACCCCCCACCCCCGGGTGGCGGTGAAATGCAGGTCCTTATCTGTGCCTGAAGTTGAGAAAGTTGACTTGAGGGAAAGGTGGCCTGCAGAGGTGCAGCGCGTCACAGTCGGAGGGGGCAGGGGGGGGGAAAGTTACTTCCCGTCAAACTTCATACCTCGTTTTTTTCAAGTTTTCGCTGCGCTCGTGGAACCAATTTCTCATCTCAACTATTTCTGACCTGCACGCGAATAAAATTCCCACTAAACTCCGTCAGCTCTGGAAAGGTTTTTTTTTCCCCCCACCCCCTTCAAAGCTTTTCTCCGAGAATTGGAGAAGAGTTTTTTGGCCCCCCCCCCAATCTTAATTATTATATTTGACGTTGTGTTATTTTTTTTCTCCCCCCCAAGGACTCAGGGTTTGCTCGTGAAGCGGCTGGAACGCGGGGGGAAAGTCCAGCAGGAGCGCCTCTTCATGGAGAACGACACCATCATCAGGATTAATCAGGGGGACATTCGCAACCTCCGCTTCGAACAGTAAGGCCCCTTCCCTCCTCACGTCTGCCCCCCTCTGGTGACGTCTATGTATGAATTCTGCGTCGATCCTCATGAGCACAAATTCCGCATCACTTCAGAGACATGAGACAGAAATATCACTATCTTGGTTGGCCTTCCTGTCATACTGGTTGTTCAAAATTATGAATTAACTAACTAACTAGCTAGCTAGCTAGCTAACTAACCAACCAATTTAAGATATGATCTTAAACCTGTCCCTTTCATCACCCAAATACTCAATTCTTCTCCACACGCCTGCATCAACCCTTGCGCTCACTCTTCAACATCCATCAAGAAGGTTTTCTGAAGGATTCTTGAGGCGGGATGGGTTCGACCCTTTCCATTCCATTCCATTGTTTAGGGATATGCCGCCACTGTAATTCCAAGGTTTCCCCAGTGCCCGCCACAGTTAAACTAGGGGTTAACGTGGTTGCCTTCAACAACTTTGAGCTACACTGCTGGATGACTGACAGAAGTTTCTTTCAGAAACGGGCTAACCGAGTCGAAGCACCGAGGTCCAATGTTGTCGTACCCGAGATTAGCCTCGATCTCAAGACCAGCCTCGAGACGGTCTCGTCCTCGGGACTCTGTGGCATTTTTACGTGGTCTTGTTTCGGATGGACTCTTGCATTTTTTTTCATCAAGGCCGGTCGAGACTCGGCCAACACTGCCAATGACGGATAATAAGAGAAAAGAAAGTAATACTCACTTGTCTTGCTAATGTCTTGGTCTTGGTTTGTTCGCTTCACCCCAACCAATGGAAACACCTGCAAATCGCAATTGTACTTTGTCGAAATTTCCGAAATATCGCGTTTATTTTGCGAAAACCCAGTTCACAGGTGACTGCATGGGGGAAAAGCAAAATCCACCAATCTGTCATTTGCAGCATGAAGTATCACAGATACTATGGGAAGTCAGGAATACAACAGTCCAACAATAAGAAAAAAACGTGTGTTCCCGGAGCTGGGAAAGTTTTCAGGAACACACAGAAACTTTTTCGTGCGTTTCCCCCAACTGTGTGCGCAAGCCTTTTCTTCCCGCCGCCACTTAAAATGACACCTTTGTCATCAGCAGGCACCCCAGGTTTCCTTTTCGAGCCCCTTCTAGTGTGAAAGAGGCTTACAAACCCAAATCCACGAGAGGAGTGATGTTTTTTGTCGCGCTCCGCTCTCACTCTCCCATACGCCACTTGTGATTCCGCATGAAAATTACAGCGGCTCACCCACCCCCACCCCCAACTCCATCCCGACTTGATTGTTGCGCCGCACAGGGCGACAATTTAAAAAGCGATAGTCTCGCCGTCTCGGCGGATCGTTTTGTCGCGGGTAAATATTTTCAGCCGCTTAATCTAACCGGGTGTAATGATGCATTGATGGGATGATTCATTATTCAATCATAACCCACGTCTGAGGGGCTGATTGCCAGAGTGGCGGCGGCGGCGGCGCGCAGGTGCGCGGTGCAAACAACGCGGTGGCAGCGCGCTCCCGGTCGTCGACGACGCGCCAAAGCCATCACGTTTGCAAATTTTGCCGCAAGACATCAAAGAGCCGCGCGGCGGCGCCCTCCCCCCCCCATCCCTCTCTTTGTCACGCAGCTGGAAATGAAGTGCTGGGAGCGGCTCAGCGGCAGCAGGTATTCTGGAGGTGGAATCAGCTCGGCATTACTGCGGAGGTAATAGGGGTCTGCTGGAAACCCGGGGGCTTGTTGTGGGGAGGAGGGATTGTCGGATTCCAGACATCCACCGAGCCTCTGGCCTCCTTATGTTGATGCATGGCTCGTTCCTGCCCAGTCTATCTATATGCTAAGTGCCAGCAGCCAATCCAGACTAAACAATCCCCCCCTCCCCCTCCCTCCTCCTTTCTTTCTTTTTCTTTTCATCCGGGGAATAATGTTGAGTTCTTGTCCCGCCTTGTTTGGCTGCCAAAGTCGCTGTGTGTTTTTTTTTTTTCCCCTGCGTTTGCGTGTGTGTTTGTGGAAGGAGTGAAGTATATGTATGCGTGTGTGCGGTGCGTCTGCGTCGTGCACTTACTTTGGAAGCTCATTGTCTGCAAAGCCCCCTCGATGCATGATTCATCGTGCCGCCTCTGATTGTGGAGTCGACTTGTGTCCGAGCATTTTTTTCCGAGATGCCTTCAGAATAAAACGCATTCTGCTGTGTGTGAGGCCTCTTTCCACATGCACGTGGGTATTTCTGAAATCCATTTCCCCCTCTGATTGAACTTTTCATTTTTTATTTTTTTTTATTCTTCATAAATTTCTGTACTCTTCAGAGTGGATACCTGAACAAATATTTAGAAATTTGGTTCCCATTTAGATAAATATGGCGGCACTTTTTAATAACCAACTAAATTAGAACCAAAAGAGACTCAAAAAGCTGGCCAAGCTTTTTTTTTAAATATCCATGAAAACGTGGATACATCCTCATATGCTTCTCACACAGGATGTTTCTCTCAGTGTGTTTCCTGTTCAGTCACTTATCTCCAGCTGACCTTGATGTTGCTAATTATAGATAGAGTGTAATTTCTGTCTCATGCGCTGCTCTGGGTATCTCTCTCCTTTTGAACGTACAGTACAACACATCCCCCTTTATCTTTCTCTATCTTCCACCGGCTATGATAGCACGTAATAGTAGTTCCACCTCTTATCATGTGAACGTAATTCATTTCTGTTGACTGTACACCCGCCGGCGTGACCCCCGTTCTCTGCGTTGCGTCGCCTCCAGAGCCCAGAACATCTTCATGCAGGCCATGCGGCGCCCGCACATCCTCTTCCACATCGTCCCGGCGTCTCTGAAGCGGCAGTACGAGCTGCTCGCGGGCCCGAGCGAGCTCAGCCCGCCGCCGCTGCCGCCGCCGCCCAGCAGAGTCCACTTCAGCCAGGACCCCCAGCAGCCACAGGACCGCTCCAGTTTAGCCGGGGGCCATGGATCCAGAGCCGGAGCGCAAGCGGGCCTGAACCACACGTGGGTGTTGCCTTTTGGTGTTGCGGGTAGAGGTCCGAAAAGTCCAGTACCTGCTGAGCAGAGTGTTGTGTCAGTGGGAATAGTAAATTAATTGCAAAGTTAAGAAAAAGACTTGGTTCTGTCCACTTGTAGTAAAAATGTGATGCCTCCAGGGATGCACCAATACGGATACCATATCTGGTATCGGTACCGATACCAGATGCCAGTTGTATCTGCAGCCGACAACGATGCCAGTTGTATCTGTTTGTATATGACAATTTTATTCTATAATGTCCAATCGCCCTATATAGTATTTGGTATCAGTATCGGTGAGTACTTTAACGCTAGTTATTCTACTCGTTCTGTAATAAAGTGGTAGACGCCTCATTCAGGAAGCTCTGCATCCCTACACATCACATGTATCAGGCTGCTGATGAGCTACCAGAGAGACACTGATGCTTATCACAGATAAACATCCGTCAGTATAATAGGTATGCATTGCATTCAGGGTCGAAACATCCCGCCATGCCGTGGAAACGATCACACAATCGCGAACTTCACATTTGGCTGTGTGACAAAAACGAAATCAAAAGCGAGACAAAAAGAATATTTCCAATTTAAGCTGAAAGCCAAAGGGGGGGGTGGCGGGGGGTGGGGGCGATCAAAAAAAGAGCCTGACACGGAATGAAAGAATCCAATTATGAGCTCACATTAATCAAACTTTCACAAAATAATCTGAAGCACTCAAGCAATTTGTCAAATTAAATTATTGTCTGGACGGACGCGGATTTCACCAAGCAGTCAATATGGACCAGACGAGGTTTGGGCTTATTTTACTTTTTATCAAACAGCTGCCGACAAGTTGTTTTCCATTGGGTATTTATTTGGGAAGAAGTAATTATTCCGTAGCGCACGGACGCAGGACAGCAGGCCACCGGAAGTTACGTTTTTTTGGTTGGGTTTTTTTTCTCGTGCGGAGATAAATACAAATGAAAACGTCTCTCCTTGGCTCCGCAGACGCCACCCGCCCATCGCGGGGAGCACGCCGGAGCCCAGTCGGCACTACGCCACCTTGCCCCACAACCTGGTGTCCAGGACCTCGTCGGCCGCCTCCCCCAACCTGCAGCGCAGGATCAGCACCAACACGCCCAACAGCTCCTACCAGAAGAGCAATGGGCGCAGATTCAACGTGCAGCTGAAGAAAGGTGGGTGGAGAAATATACATACGTGTATCGTATATTACGGCACTCTCATAAGTGCTATTAAATCTGGGAAAGCCAGCAACGGTTACAACGTCAACAGAAGCATCCGTCAAGATTGGGAGGAGCGAGCAAACAGCTTGGGATCGTTTTCTTCGTTTTCCCTGGGCTGTTTGGAGGTTTGCTGCCATGTTGGAATATCACATTCCAGCAATTCAAGTCTCTCCGGCTCGGCTTTGGTTTGCTTGCGAGTCGGGCCTGTCCTTTGTTACCTGAGTGCCTGTGTCCTTTCATTAACAGCTGTAGTGGCTTTGCTGTTTGTTTATGTGAAAATATTCCTTAACCTGGCACACTTGGATGATTGGTTTCCCAAAAACTCTGCTGAAGTTCTTCCCGATATCTTCAGGCAGGTCAGGCAAATGACCAAGGCAGCCCTGATCAATTACTACAGTGGAACAAGAACACGTGGAAGCCGCTGAGTTCTTCTATTGCACACCAGCCTACAGCCAACAGTTTTTGTCGCCGCCTGGATTCCAACGAATCCAGAAAGGGAATATAATTACTTTCATCCCGGCTCTACCATTACCTAAAATAAAGGTGTCAGCGCTTAATTACCACCAACCCGTTAGGGAGGCATTTCCCTAATTGCCAGATTGGATCCCATTAACGACTGGGGTCTTAAAATGGGCCAAAGTTCTGATTCCGCTCATTAGGCAGGGTGCCGGCAAGGGGCGGAGGGGGAGGGTCCCGCTCGGGAGGAGGGGTCATACAGTAGGTCCCGTATGAGAGCAATTTTTAGATTCCTCTTTTTCCAAAGGCTCCAGTGAAGCAGCCTCGCTCCAATAATAAAAACCTCTGTAGTTTTCTGGCAAGCAACTCATTTAGCCCTCTGTGTAAGACTTTCAAAGTGCTAAAACTTTAAGGGTGCCTTCACATTTTCTATTGTTTGGCCAAAAACAATGAATCACAGTTTTTCCGTTGTTAAAGATGCACCTGTTGGGCATTTTAAAAGGGAATCACCATCGTCATCATCGTGGAGCAAACAAACAAGCAAGCTCCGGTCCATATGGAAGTAGAACTGTGCCGTTTGACGTTGAATTCGATTTTCTTTGCACCAAACACAACGTTTTGTCTCTAAATTCAACATGTAAAAAAAATAATGTTGACATCGAAATTCATACATTTCAGCAGTCATTTCTTGTCTCAAATCATCCGACCAATCGGTAACATTCCTTTGTTCTTGTGACACAGCAGCAGAAACCTTTAGGCAAGACTACCTAGAAGGGGAAAAATAAATATAAAATCGACACTAGAAAAGAAAAAAGAGGCAAATGCGAGCCCGTTCTTCCGGGAACAGCAACCCGGAACTCGCTGAGTTGCTTTTGGCAGTTTCAGCTCCCGTCAGTGTACTGAACTATCCGTTGGACATGTGTTTTCAACTGCAGGCTTTTTGGCGAAGGCGCTCCTGTAATTATGTCCGCTGGCAGAAGAAGAACCGCTCGCCGCCGACCGCAACCCCGTCGACGCCGCCATTAAGTCATTTGCGCCCTCTTTCAACATTGAGGGCGACATTAGCTAATTGCTAACACGCGTTTGACCGCCTCAAGCCGGCGCCGGCGTCGTCGCAAACCTGGAAGTGTCGTCGGTGACACGCGAATTGCGGCTGGACGTGCGGTGCGACCGCTGGAAACGCAGGCCCGGACAAAGCTGTTCTCTGGAGTTGAAAATATAACACAGTGTTGTCCATATAAACAAACACACAACTCTAAAAAAAATGCGTTTCTGTTCCCTAACAGTGGATTAGAAGAACGGATTGGGCTGCTGATTTTTCCTTATTTGGGAGATTATTCCTCATTTGTAAACATACTCACAGCTATTTTATTACTTACATACTATTAGTATAATTTCTTCAAGTTCATGGGGCCGGATCTAAAAATCTTAACGGGCCGCATATGGCCCCCGGGCCGTAGTTTGCCCATGCCTGCTCGAAAACAATCCCAGGGCAAAAATACGTAACATCACAATGTCCTGACTTCTAACTACAGACAGGTGCGGTGCACCAGATTGGACTAATAAGGCACGGTCTGTTTTTTTTTCTTTTTCATTCCAAATTCTCTTTGATTCTATGCAGACTGTCAGGCGGCCGCTCTTCTCCTCCATCGGTTCACAAAGTTTCGCCGCTCCCGAGAATAAGCTCTCGACGCTAACCGCGTCTCGTCAGCGCCCCGCCGTCCTCGTCCGCTAAACTTTTCGACTTTGCCGGGGAAACTCTCGCCACCTTTACGCAAGTGTGTTTCTTTTTTGCGTGCGCAAGGAGAGAAAAAAAAATAAATAAATGCGCGCGCTACAATCGGGGGCGTCTCGCTCTTTTGTCTCTTCCCTTTCCCGCCGCCGCCGCCCGTCGCGCATTCGCCCTCCCGTTCTGCAGCGCAGCCGTCACTGTCAGCGCGGTGACAGACGCGCTGCCGAGAAAGTAGGTCGTGATGAGGTACCGGAGGTGCTGACGGCTGTGTGAAATGAGCAGACCCGAATACTAATCACCGCGTCTGAGAGAAGCCTTCAGAGAAGAGCGCGCGAGGCGACTTCTCCTCCGCCGGCAGCAAGGTGAAAGCACTTCAGGGGCGCCGTTGTTCGTAGCGACTCGATTTTTTTTATTTATTTATTTATTTATTTATTTATTTATTCATTTATTTTTAACAGCAACGCATCTCAGGGATGTCTCGTTTTTAAATATTCTGTCAAAGCATAACCGCGCAAACGCAATTTACTCAGTTTAACATCATTCTCCGGCTGACATTTCTCCAAGACGTTTCTTGCTCTCGTTCGAGGAATGCGGGGCCCTGCACGGTGGAAAAGGTCATCCCGGAGATCCTCTTATTTATCCCTTATTGTGTTTGCAGCCTTCCTCCACACTTGCAATTCATATTCATTTGATGAGCCATAAAGGTCAGCCTTAAAACCTAAAATAAATGTTTTGTTTTTGGCACCTACGGTCTCTTTTTTTTTTTTTTCTTTCCCTTTTGTCTGACTCACCCATTTCTCGCGAAGACAGCGACAGACCAAGTGAATTTCAGCCATTGTGTGAGGAATTAAAAGGTTTTTTTTATTTCTAGCTCAAAAATCAAAATTTTCTGACAAAATGCTATCAAAATTTTGCTAAAACCCTGCACAGTGTGATGTCAGCTGCAAGAAAACGGCAACTCTCAATTGAACCTTGATGACCCCCGAAAGACGTTGATTCTATATTATGTTGTATATTAAGGAATCGTTTAATGGCAGTTTTGAAGCCTTGTCAAATTTGCTCCCCCCAAAAAAATGTTATAAAAAAAATAAAATATGTATATATATATATATTTACACATATAAATATGTGTGTATGTATATATACACACACATATAAATATATATGTGTGTATATATGTGTATATATGTATATATATATATATATATATATATATATATATATATATATATATATATATATATATATATATATATATATATATATATATATATATATATATATATATATATATATCAAATTTTCATATGTATGTAAATGTATATATATCAAATTTTCATATTTCAGTTTGTGATTATATCTTGTCATCTGCAAAGCCACGGCGTGCAGATTGCGTGACAGTAGATTCGGTCGTGCATCGTGTTTGCACGATGTCAACTCTGTATCCCCTAAGAGTTCCAAAAGTGTGATTTTGCGCGGAAGCATTTGGCACACGCAACACGGCCAATATTGCTTTTCAGGTTCAGCCCCTTCCAGTTTTAGGTCCCTGCTAAACCCCGTTGGCCCACAATCACTCACGTCGTCCTCCGTCCTCTGCCGAGTCTTTAATCCGAGCGGAACACGCAAGTGTGGCTTCGCAGTCCACGTGCGCTCGTCATAAACACCCCATTTCGGGTTTGTAGCGCCGATGCTTTAAATAGAAGCTGGCCGCATATTTTATACGCTTCCTAAAAAATAAGACACACCCTGATGGCAAACCTTTGAAAAGAAACTGCGGGGATGAAAGGGACGCGTGTCTGTATTAACTTTTCGGAGGTTCCCCGAACCTGGGCCAGGCCCATAATTTGATCCATGCGTCGCGGTTTCACTTGTCACACAGTAGGCTGGAATGGAGCGGATTTGTCGGAAAGAGCCTGGGTGGACTGCGACGCAAAGTGCCCCAGTCGAAAAGCAAAGCCGAGCCTCGCAGGATATTTTTCCACTATAAATAACGGCAAATCCAATCCCTCTAAAACAAACCCGGGGCAAAATATGTAATTACGACTTGAAAACACGCTGAACTAGCCAGTGATGTATTTGTCTGAATGAAAGGAATATAAGCCAGGCAAAAAAACACAAGTGTTGACATTTATGAACTTCTATTGACGTGCTGGACCACTTTGGCGAATGGAGAAAAAAAAACAAAACATGTTTGTTATTTATTTCTTTTTCCAATCAGGGCTGTAAATCAGTAATAATGCACTTCCATTTTTGCTGCGGTGTAGCTCAAGACCACGCAGGCTGCAAATCTTCCCGCTGATTGATTAATTGTAATTCCAAACATAACAAGGGGGTTTCGTAAGACGAGTGTTGGGACCTCTTGTTTGCCCACCATTTAAGGACGTAAATTATAATGAGCAATCAAACCGCAACAAACGCACGTGTTTTTAATGTCTCCCAGGTCCGGAGGGTCTCGGCTTCAGCATCACATCTCGAGACATCCCCATCGGCGGAAGCGCTCCCATCTATGTCAAAAACATCCTTCCTCGAGGAGCCGCCATCCACGATGGTCAACTGAAGGCCGGCGACCGGCTGCTGGAGGTATTTTCCCTCAACTCTTGGCGTACATCGGAAACCAATTCCTAACTTTCTTTACCTCCCCGAACTTATTTTATACGCTGTGGAGTTTGCATGTTCTCCCTGTGTCTGCGTGGGTTCTCTCCGGGTTCTCCGGAGTCCACAGTCCCACAGTCCAAAAACATGCATGTGAGGTGAATTGGAAGCTCTGAGTGCGAATGGTTGTTTGTCTCCATAGCTACGTTTCCATGACAGTTTTTCGCAAAATAAAAGCGACATTTCTAAAATGTCGACAAAGCGCAATTGCGATTTGCAGGCGTTTTCATTGAATGGCGTGAAGCGCGTGAGCCGCAACTCTCGTAAAATCTCGTCTCGCGGGACGTATTTCTCGTAACGAGAATTGCGTTTGTTTTTTTTGTTTGTTTACGTTTGCTTGCTCTCACGAAGGGTCGTTATATTTTTCTCTTTGATTACTTGTAAAAATATTCCATCTCCTCCTCCGTCCAAACATTACGCGCCATTTTCACTTGACGTGAACTGGTCACGTGACCCCGTGCGGCACGTCCGGCGACGCGTAAATGCGAAAAAAGTGTTTCCGTGACACTTTTGCGATACACCTCTACATCTGAAAAACCACCTCATGAGAGCGTAAAAAATGTCTTAGCGATATTTGAGAGGTTTTTTGGAATTTAGGTTTTTCCATGACCAGTTTTTTATTGCGATATTTAGGTTTTGCGCAATTCTAGGTGTAATGGAAACGCAGCTATATGTGACCCCTGTGAACTGGCGATTTATCCAGGGTGTCACCCTGCATTCAGGATAGGGTCCTCCAGCTGACCCTCGTGACCCTGAGCTCAGGAAGAAGTGGGTATTGAAAATGGATGGCTGGATGGAACAATGTTTAAATTAAGACTTCTATCATGCTGAACAATTAGCTGGGGCTCACATTCGCTGGGGGAAAATGACCTTTGTGTGATTCTTTACTTGCTTTGGGGGGGGGGTTGCGAGGGTTCCAAAATGGTTGTGTTCAGGGAACGCCGTTTGCTTTGCTTGCCTGCAGGTCAGCGGGGTGGATCTGAACGGGAAGAGCCAAGAGGAAGTGGTGGCCCTGCTCCGAGCGACCCCCATGGGCGGGATTGTGAACCTGCTGGTGACTCGCCAGGACGACTCCCTGCTACCCAGAGAAGTGGTCAGTGCTCGCCCGGGCCTATTTTCTCCGCCGCCTCACCCTCCTGAGAGTAATCAGAGCCGCCATTGATTGCGGCGTCTCGCAATTACCAGGCTTTTTAACAAGTGACATATAGGAAAGGGATGGGGCGGGGAGGGGGGATAGCAATCTATTGATCTCACCTCTCGCGTCCTTAAAAGACAAGCGCTAAAATGCGTAAAATGGTGATTTTCTTGCCCCCCTCTCTTTCATCTCTGTGGCAATTTCATGACTTATTGTGTTTGAATTGGATACATAACAGCGTCGTGGCCGACTTGCCTCCAAAGAGGTTTTTGGTGTTTATGGGAATTGCTCTCCTCGTTTAAATTCAGGCGTTCAGACACGTTTTTTTTTTTTTTTTTAATGCGCTCAGGTCAAGGTTTGTCACCGTGTGCTGTTCAGGTGGGCTCAGATTAATATTCAACCTCAGAGAGTCCACCTTGAAATGCTCTTTCGACTCATCGGCGACTGCTCACCTGTTGTTTTCGTGAAAATTCAACATTCAACGCCCAATGAAGAAGCACTTACATGACTCCCGATGAAGTTTTTTCAGTACATGGGGCCAGATCCACAAAGCCATTGCCCGGCATTTGCGGCAGACATTCCGTGCAAATAGCACCAAAAGCAGTGCGCATTTCTGACGTGTGTTCAGTGTTTGTATGTGTTCCACTGTTTATTAAAGTCCGTGTTAGTGTTAGTACGGGGTGAACATGCTATACTTCCGCTTGAAGAGGACGTCAGTAATTCAACTTCTGGCAATTGAGGTGTGCACGTTATAATATCTGACGACCCATCGGCAAGGTTACTAAAGTGCAACTTTCTCAGATGTCGTATTTCTGGGCGTTCTACATTAGCGCTAAAAATTAGCAATTAGTGCTAAAACCTTTGAGGATACGACGCAAAGGTGGCGGCGATGGCGACCGCAGAGTCGCCCGCAAAAAGCCGCGCCCCATTCTTTGTGGATCTGGCCCATAGTAACATAACATCCGAGCGTAACAAAGTGCACTGCGCAGCTGAGCAGCACCGCACTGTTTCGGACATGCGCGCTCTCAGACTCCCGGCACAAAGACGGGGTGACTTTGGGTTGTCGTGCAACAGATGGCGAGGCTCGCGCCCTCGTCCGGCCCCGCGCTCACTCGCTCTGACAGCGTGAGTTGCGTGTCACAGCAGCTTGGCAGCGTTAGGAGGGGGATTGCGGGAGGACGGGGGTCCCGACCACGATCTGCGGTGCGACTCTGTCTCTGCCTGGCAGCCAGGCCGACCCCGTGAGCACCGACAGACGACCTGGCTCCACACGTGGACTGGAAAGGCCCCTTTTCAGACATTTCCACCCCCCACCAACCAACCAACCAAAGATCAAAACAGGTTGTTGGCATCTTGCTTCAAGGTCGGTTAAATCAGAACCTGATACGTGCAACCGCCGACGCTTTGTAGTCCTTCTAAACAGCCCACGCGTCACAAATAAGCAGCGAGACAGGCGGTCGAAACAGGGCTGTGACGAAAAACTTGAGACGGCGGCAAAACAAGTTGAAGAAAACGTTTTCGACAGGTCATTCCAAAGGTTTTCGGGACAGAGGGAAGTGAGACACACTGGAAAAGATGAAGCAGCTGACGCCCTGTCATATGTCGTTCTAAAGATCGTCCCGAATAGAGATGCAAATGATCGATTAATTCATTAATCGTTCGCTGATTGACCTGATCGATTTATTAACGATTAACTGCTAAGCGGCGATTTTGCCTGAGAACCTAATATTTACAGAGAAAAATATGTAAGGAACACATTATGTAACCCTTAAAATAATGTTGAGGGTCCAATGTGACTAATTTTTACATTAGAGAACAGGAAAAATAACCTAAACATTTGTCCTCGGACTTTAAGTTGACGGGTCAAATTGAATTTTTTTTTTTTTTTTTTTTTAATTAAAGTTGTTTAAAAGTAACTTGTTCTAGGTACATTATGACCATCACAGTATCTACATGGGAATTTCTCGTTCCTGTCACTACACTGTTATAATGCTGTTAACTGCCCGTGTAAAAATTTCCAATTAATTGCGACTAATTTGATTTAATCAATTAAATTCTTAACAATTAATCGTTAATCGATTAAGTGTTAACATCCCCAGTCCTGAACGTTTACAATAAAACAGAGGACAGTATCTTTTTTTTGTCACTGTGCAAGCACAACAAATTTGACAAGTTCAGCTCTTGTAGCGTCAGACACAGCAAGGCGATCATAATATAAAGGAGACCAAATGAATTCAAACCCAAGACAAACAACCCAACCCATCCACGGCCGTCGCGCTGCACACATTACAGCACCGTCTCAAGTATTCCCAGCAGTTAAGTGCAGCTATGGCTCTTGAATAAGAACGTTTTATCTAGTCTGTTGCAAAGACTGAGCCAAGGCCCTGGCTGGGGTTGGGGTGATTTAGGCGTGGACATGCCCGAGCTGTCAGGCAGCACCGTGTGCAGCCAGCGAGGACTGATGGCGCCGCTCCTCAGGCGTGACACCATGAGAAACAGTCCATCAGCGAGACACTGTCTCATCATCACACAGATAGTTAACGTGTCACCACTCTCTCCGTGGTGTTTTGGCTCTTTCCTCCTCTCAGATTCGCTGTCACGTTTGTCAGCAGTGCTGTTGCAAAACCGTCATATAAAACAAAGAGTGAAAAGGCCCCAAAAATGAATTTGTAAAAGTCCGATAGAAGATTCAAGTTATATAAATATACCTACAACTATATACTATAATATAATATAATATAATATAATTAGGGAAGCACCAATGGCACTTTTTTACGGAAACAAGTAGTGTACAAGTACTAACGATACCGAGTATTTAATAAGGCTATTACTCATTTTTGAATTACTTAGATTTTTTTTTGTTCAACAGAACAACATTCCTCAGCATGTTTTTCCGAGAACATGGGGTGACAGTCGCAAGTTTCACTGCAGTACAGACAAAAATTGAACTAAATTGTCATAAACATACATGTACAACTGGTATCGGTGTCGTGTTATCAGCGAGAATCTTTGGACACAGGTTGACGTTTGCCAACTGATGTTTCATCAAAAAAGCAACCAAAAAGACATTATTTGTTTGGATGTTTAGTTGTTTGACAACTAAACATCACACACACAGCCGCACACACCCTCCCGAGGTATTTAACCTCCCGGCGTGTTTGTGATGCGTCTCTAATTAGCGCGGCCAGACTGTGTTTTGACAGTCTTTCAGCGGCGATAACCGGCACCGTACAGCTTTCAATAAATCCGTGCTCGACGGGAAGAGAAAAGGTTAAATGACAAAAGAAAAAAAAAACGAGAGGGGCGTTGCCGCCACTTCCCCGCCCGCTCACTTTCCGTCTCATTCTCCCCGCGTACCTCCGTCTCTCCCCGCTCCGCGATGTCAGCGCACATTTTCCGACAGATACATTATGCTGTATCAGAGAACAGCTTTAACCTTTCGCAAAGACTGGACTCGCGGCTAATAAGCCTGCCCTTTAGTGCCTCGCTTGTCTGTTTCTGCTCTTCAAACTCTTAACCTCCGTAACGAAAAGTGTTTTACAATAGGCCTCGTCCGGGGACTTTGACCTCCTCACTTCCGTGTGGCGTTTGGTGAAATGCTTGGTTTCCGAGAGATGAACCTCGCGACCTTCCTGTTCTTGTTTGAGTGTTTTTTCTTCCTCGTCGGCGGTGAGGTGCAAAAAAAGACTTTGATTCCGAAAGACTCGTTTCGAACAGCAGAAAGGGAGGTATTTAGTATTTATCGGTGCCCTCTTCATGTTTGGAGGATGTCTGAAGGAGGTAGAGAACTTCATGCAAGACGGCTTTGAAATAAAATTTTCATTCAGTGTTACATTTTGTAAAAGTTGCAACTTTTGAATTTCAAAGTAAAAGGAGATGAAAGGGAGACAAGACATTTAGGGTTCTATGTGATGTAAAAGTCACCGCTAGCGTTCTGCAACAACAATGTGTCCTTTCAGTGAACTCCATGAAAACAAGAACAGCGCATAGCACTGTGCGTGTAAAACTTGCTGCGGTTAACTAGTGTCAACCACGGCCTACTTTACCAGGGCTGTGATGCCTGAAATAGTTGATTCTGTGTTTCTGTGGAAATCATTCCAAGGACTCGTGTTATTCTCAATTCCCTTTTTACCCAAGCTTCCCAGCAATAACCAGTTTCTTCAGCCTGTCAGTGAACCCCCTTAAGGCAGAGAAAAGTCCATCTTTTATTTTCTCGGCTCGCTCCACTTTCGCGAAAGTGTGTGCCAAAGTATTGAGCCTTGTGATGTCACAAAGTGCACTGGTACATTTTCCCGAAGTTACTCAGCAGACAGCAAACCCAGCACATGTCTCCTGTTGCCTCCCTTTATTCACTGATACCAACCTTCCCCGTCCCCCTGCGTGCACTCCTTCTCTCTCATTTCCTGGTGGTATTCACGGCCTCCGATGCATCCAATGTGACCCGTCCGGCCCCACTGACCAGATCCAAATCCAGTCAAACGCATGTACATATAATATAATTAGAGCTGACAAACGATTAATTTTGTCAATTGCGATTAATCGCAGAATCTTCATAGTTAACTGCTATTAATCACGGTTTGAATTGCATGTGTAAAATTCTGTTATGTTGCATTTCAAGGCAGTTTTAACCCCATAATGTAAATCGGCCAGAGGGGCCAACTACGGGTTAGTGAAAGGGACAAAAAGGCTTACGCTAGGTTCACATCGGATACAGAAGCAACGCAATCGCGGCGCCCACGAAAGACTGCGCACGAGCCGCAGCCCTCCTGTTCACACCAGACGCACATTTCTCCACGACCGTTGACAAGCACTTCTGCTGAGCCGTTGTTTACTCCCATTCAGAGCTATTTTTTTTCATCAAGATCAATTTCACATCGTCTATTTTGACTTGACAGCAACTCCTCTCCCCCAACCCACCCCCACCCGCCCCGTAGCCAGCCCACTCTGTTGTTCTCTTTCGTGTGTGTGCGTGCGTGCGTGCTTGTGTTTGTTTGCTTGTTTTCATCTCTCTCGCAATCTCTCAACGTGCACAAACATGATCGCATTTCTCAATCGTGGTATTTTATTTTGAAAATTGCTTTTCTTTTGAAGACTTAGCAAGTTCCGCGGTGCCGCTACCGGTGTGAACCCGGCCTTACGTTTGAAATGCGATTTAAAAAAAAGAAAAGAAAAGGCGTTATGGATTGTATGTGATTAATCGCGATTAATGCGTGAACGCCGACAGCCCTAAATCTAATCCTACACGTTTGCAGCAATGAAAGTGCACCTGAGTACACCTGCACCTCGCTATCCACTGCATCGCCACTGGGTGTTATTTGAGCCTGCAAGCCTCACCTCACCCGGCGCCGGGGAGAGACTGTGTTTGCGTCGTCGCCGCGTTAAATGCCACGCTCTGCGCGCGCGCAGCCGTGCGACTCATTCCTCTGTAACCCCGCGCCAGGGGTGACAAATGATTCCACCTGTTGCCTCGAGGTTGAGATTGGAGAAATGCCATCTGTTATCAGCAGTTTGTTACCGTTAATGAGCTTACGGAACCGTAGAGCGCGCGCCCTGACACTAATGAATCAATATTTCATGGAGTTGGTGGAGATTTGGGAAGGCCCACCAGCAGGGACGGATTGACTGAAAGGTTTAATTGGTGTCCTGTATTTGTGGAGGTGTCGGACTGTAGGTCTAATCGTCTCTTTATTAGTCACCAAATAAAATTGATGGTATAGAATCTGGAAATATTTACTTTATCATTTATTCCGTTACCGTCAACCTTTGAAAGCTCGTCATCCCTCGCTGCTGACTTGCTTATATATATTTCTTATACATCCATTCGTTTTTCTTGGTAAAATTTAAGTCTGTAAACTTGTCAAAAAAAAACCGGCAACCCCTAAATACGACCTTGGCATCGATGTGATGGATTGTCATAAACTGAAAAACCGAGAGAGAATATGGGCTTTGATGGCGACATGTGCCATAATACGTAACCGTTTGCCCCTCCTCCCCCAACATTAATCCCCCGGCTCCAGATGAACAAGATGTTTTACTTCCACTTGCACTGTGGGGAACAAATGGGCCGGCCACACCACCATTGTAAAGCTGTCGGCCGCATAAGAGCGGTGACACAGTACATTAAAATGCCCTCCTTATGATCATATCACACTTGTCATTTATCCATTAGCCGCTATATCTGCCAAGCAATAAGAATCTTAATTGCACAATTAATTAAGGGCCCCCGTGATTGATGGAACCGCCGGATTTATGGCCGGAGCGAATGCTGAGCACGCGCTAGACAAATGTGTGACAGCATTGCTGACTATTATGGCGGAATAATTGGCTGTTCCGTAAAGCGTCAACCCCTGTGGCGCGCTTTAAACTCCTCTGCCTGCCGGCGAGCCACGACTTTACCACCAGGCTGTAATTCAGGCATTTGGAGCCACAAGTGAAAATCTTTTTTTTTTCGAGGGTGAAACGACCCCATTTATTTATGTTTCTGCGCCGCTCGTTCGCACGCAGCGGATCCTTTGACTCAACGTACGGCAAAGCTCCATTATCTTCATTCTTTCGGCTCAAGGTAATCGCCGCCATTGTTGCGCAATTATTCACAGCAGATGATATCTAGAGCCCGAGCCTTCGCTTTCTCGCACAGCCTGGCTTTTGTTGGCCGCCGTTGTTAACGGTGAGTTTACTTTTGGAAAGACGCGCCGACTTATCAGGCCGTATTGATTCCTTTGCTGCTGAGATCCATTTACCAAGTCAGTAGAGAGAGAAATGAACTGATACAAGACAAACAAAACACTGTGCCCCGAATTTTTTTTTTTTTAAACGAAATTCAACGACAAACACGTCTGTTGAGTTAGAGCCAAGCTAATACTCATACATGAAGAAAAAAAAAAAATATCCGAGCTGATATTTGCTCCTGCATTCATCTTGAAAGCTACAATTCAATTTTGTCCTTATTGTTCTTTTAATATATCCTTGCAAGAAACTGGGGTGGCTGATATTTCGAGTCTGATTTTCCCCAGATGCATCTTTGATTAGCTGTAATCTGACTATTGTGAGTATGCCAGAACCAATCAGTGTCATTGGAAGAGTTTCCATACTTGAGATTCTGTTTGCTAAACACAGCTTGTGAACATTGGCAAGACAATTTCCCAAATGAAAGAGAACAAGACGAAAGGTTCTGCTCCACTCTTAACTAGCAATTATTCCATCAAAGTTCACTGTTGTACTTTTTCATATTTCTCAAATAGATTTTGTATGTCAATTTGGGGAAATTCCATCTTGTATTTCCTGTCAGAACAACAAAACTGACAAAAATCAATCTAAAGAAATAAAAAATTGAAAAGACTTTTATACAGTAACACTTTTGTGAGTTCCGATTAGCATAGAAAGAAACGAATGCTACAAAAGAAAAAAAAAATACAGAACATGCTGCATTGTTCCACAATCACACATAAGACTTGAACCTCTGAATAATCCCGTAACAGCAGAAAAAAGATGATCAAGCATTTGTACTATTCAGCTGTAAAAAAGGTGATAAACAGTGCTGCATTTAGCCATGAGCTATCCGCACCCATGCCAAAAAAATGACACCCTTGGTGTTAACATAATTGGATGACTTTCAGAGTAATGGGTTTTATGCTTCAATGTAGGGATGATGTAATTTGTTGCAACTTTTGCTCATAAATCAGGAGAGACAGTCTTCCACGTAGGGACTTTAAAGTGCTTATGTATTAAATGGCTGGTTCCTGTGTCTTATCCTTTACTATATTGGACCATGCTCGTAAGCTAGCTGTGCCTTCCAACTATTACGAGCAGCAGTTTCTTAATAACCAATTGTTGAAATGCCATAAAAAAAATAAATAAATAACGGCTGCCAAAGTATAATTGAGGGTAATCAGCGAGTTGCCTGGCTTCTGTAAGTGTCTTAAAATACCCCCCCACCCCTCCGGGTCGAAATTTGTTCACAAAGCACGGCTGAAACTCAGGTGAAGTCAAATTGCAGGAAAAGCCATTTGGAGGGAAAGAGTGTAGCGCGGCGGTTTTGGCAACCTGTAATCACCCGTAGCATCTGTGACTTTGCAGAGCTCTTCAGGACCCTTTTGGCAGACGGAAAATCATCTTAGAGGTCACTCTCTCCCCACTTTATACCTACGGATGTCTGAAATGATAGGGCACAGTGGTTTGGAGGGTAAAGGCTCCAATGTGTTGCCATGGCACCTAAGATCTCTTCCCCATCTCCCAAAAACAATCCTCTCCTGGAAAGACAATTTATCCAAACCCTCTGCTAAAAGTGCCATTAAATTTTTTATTTCCCCCTCCCCTCCGAAACGTCCAAGAGCTCGTTGGGGAAAAAGAAACCCCTCTTCCTATTCCCCGCTTATCTGAACATGCTCTTCTCCTATAAGAATGTCGTGGAGTCCTTGCTTGTTTTGATTTATTTGACTCCAAATAGAAAGGAACGAAGTGCAAAGTGCAGAGATCACAAACGCGCTGCGCAGGAAACCGACGGCGACGCCCGCCGAGCGCGGTTAAAAAAAAAACAACAACGCAGCGCTGCCCCCGGGTGAACGATTTCCACGCGCGCCTCGCCAAACGCCACCTGTTTTCGTTTAGCACTTTTCCAGCATCTGTTCACATAATTACACTCGCTGTCAGCGCGCGCGGTAGGACGGGCGTGTGCGCACCAAAGCATTGTGCTATATGCTGATAAACAAGGTAATTAAAGGGCACTTACATTGACGCGGCCGCTCTTTCTCGATCGGGATTCAGCCTCTGTTTTCAGAACACATAAAGGCCCAACGCGATGATGTTGTGCCGTCGGACGCGGCGCCGCTGGAAATGAGGGCCATCTGTCTGTTGACGTGAATCCGTTTCCGTCTTGCATTCATCCATCCTCAGGTGCTCAACGTCCGCGTGTCTTATTTGATTCAGTGTATGCCCGTCGCTCATAGAATAAAGGTCCATTTTTGGTTGTACACTCACATTTAAAGCCAAGTGTCTTCATTGTTTTCTGAGCAAGACTCGGGCAAACTATGGCCCGGGGGCCATATGCAGTCCGTTAAGCTTTTTAATCTGGCCCCGTCAAATAGTAAGTAGTTAATAAAATAGCTGCATTTCATCTAGATTTTCAGTGTTTTAAGAGGGTTTTCAATGTTTTATCGTCCATCCATACCATACCATACATACATAAGGTACCACTGAAGAACACGCCATAGGCTCACCAATGGTGTGGCCAGATTCGGACAGAAGCTATTGAAAACGGGAGCCACAAAAAATGGAGAGGCCTCTTTTTTTCCCCCCATCCTTTTGTTTGCCTTAAGAACCAAGAAGAATCTTAGAGTACACCACTAGGCTTTTATGCAGAGTATTGTCACGCCACAGGAAAGGACAGTGAACTTGAACAAGCGGCACATTCTGCGGACCCGTGAGAGCAAGCACATGACGGCGAGGCAACACCATAAAACTAGCACGTGTCACAACTTTGTTGGATACGGTAACATGTCCAGCCATTGTTTGTCCTCATTACTTGTGATTTAAAAAAAAACTTCACATACATGGGTAAAAAAAAACGTTTTATTGTCAAATAATTTCATTTGGGACCAGTTTTGGTTACACCAATATGTGGCGATTGCGATTGAAGAGAAATCACCTTAGATTTAAAATAAATAAATAAATAAATAAATAATTGCCACCGCCTTTTCTTTCCGGTGTTGTGCAACAACCCATCAACGGCCCACGTTAGCTGAAAAAGGGCCACGTGCGATTAAAGCCGGCGAGACATTTAATATTCAGCCCCTTTTGTCAATAAATGTTTCGAGCGGCGACGGCGCCGAAGGAAATTTGTGTAACAATACTTATCACACATGCTCCACTTTTGGCAATTACACCCATGGCTGATTTCTTTGAGCGCGTTTAAATTTGTTCCCAGTGACCTTTATGTCACCGAATCGGGTCCAACTGTGGAACAAAGTTCCCGGCGGTGTTAATTGTTTTAGGCAGTGATGTGCAGAGGACCCGTGGTTATGTGTGAATGGTTAACATTGCGACTCATTTGGACTCTCTTCTCCCTTTTTTCCCACCTCGGTTTTCGGGTTCTTTGCCCGTGTCTCCGTCTGTCCGACGGCCACTTACCCAAATCCACGACTTTCTTATTTTTAGCACATGGAAAGTTAAGCGAGGGAGAAACATGCTCAGTGAGCAGGCATTGTTCTGTGTGATGGGCCGTGTGGGCGCGTTACCTTGCTGCAAGGTCGCCAGCGTTGTTTGTAATAACTGGCTGGCCCAGTCACAGAGCAAACAAGTCAGGGGGCCTGATTGTTTGGTGCACTGTGCCTGTGCAGCTTCTATAGGAAGAAAAATGACACACTGATAAAGTTGCATATTCATATTCAGCAATGGCATCTTTTACCTTACCTGCGTTGATTTACGATGGAAACACAAATAGTTCCATTTCGAATCTCGGAACACATTGACTTTGAAAATTGATGTTGACCTGATTCAGATGAATTGATTCTGAAAATGTTCAGAGTATGCACCTGTTTTAATGTCAATTTTATATATTTTTTTTTAACACTGACTGCGTGTTCTCCAGTAGCCATCTGAAGACGGTTGTAAACGTGATCCCCTTAGAGTAAAGTTCTCCTTGCCTGCAGCTGCGGCCACTTATCCTCCCTTCTTGCGCGAGGTTCTTCCAGGTACAGTGTAGAAAGGAAAAGGGATTCTTCTCCCAGTGTGTATATAGAGAGAAAAAGTTCTGCGGAAACAAAAAAAAAAAAATCGTACTTCACCAAAGTTTTACATCTGCTGTCGGTGCCTTCGCCTTCCCTCGTTCGTCCCCGGTGCGCTCGCTCGGCTTCACGGCGTCGGCCCTCTTTCTTCCGCCGCTCGGTGGATGACGAATCCCGGCTTTTGCCTGAGCCGAGGCGAGGACGCCCGTTCGGCAGCCTGACAAACTCGTTCTTGGCTGGCGGCGCTCGTTTCCTGTCTGATGAAAATGTTACACCGTGCTCTCGTTCCGAGCTATTCCCGGAACACAGCTCTGAGTGGGCGGTTATTCCCCCTATTTCTTCATCTTGGAATGTGCTTTGTCAATCCCACACAGACACACACACACACACAGGCGCACACTTTTATCGTCACAGGCTCATTCGAGGGCAATCTCAAGTGTTTTCTCATCATTTTTTGGGGGCTGGAACAGGCCCTTGGTTATTAATAAGAGGTGAGTGGAACGTCCACTCTGGTTAATGCCGCGGTCGTCCTGGACGGGCTGCCGACCTCCTGCGGATAATGAATTGTTTCGCCTTGTCTTGTTTCCTGTCCCCGCCATCCACTCTGCGCGACAAGGTCACACCCCGACACGCGGCGGCTCCTTCCGCAGGTGCCGAGATGCGAAGTGATTAAATGAATTCCAGGAGTTGCGCGAAAGTGGCGGGTGGAAGACAAGAAAGCCCAATCTGCAAGGTGCGGAGTTGAGGCACCTCCGTTTCAAAAGCAGGTTAGAGAGAAGGAAAAAAAAAGGGGGGGAGGGGGGGGGTTGGGACAGTGGGGGAGGGGTGGCTGTCTGGAGAATAGGGGCTCAGTCAGAGGGTGTTGAAAAGAGCCTCCACCTGAATGCACCGCTGCATCCTAATAACTCCTCAGCCTCTTGGGTGAGGAAAAAAAACAAAAAAAAGAAAACACCTCCTCACCACTGTCTTTTCCTGCTTTGCTCCGCCTCAGTCTTTATCTGAGTGACTGTGACTGTGAAGGGCACTTGCACCTGGGCTGTTTAGGTTTTTTTTTTTTTTTGGAAGGTTTTGGGATTGACAACTGCCAACATTATTCCTGTGGATGTGGCTGCTACAGGAATAACTGTACTGAGCTGCATCTTGTAAGGTATTTATGTATTTATTTTAGTGGTGGGACTTGATTAAAAAAAATAATCAAATTAATTATGGCCTTTGTAATTCATTAATCAATCGTAATTAATTGTATTTTAATTTCATACCAATATTTGAGTTGGTAACAGGGGTTTGGAAACACTTGAATAGATTTTTTCAGGTATCTGCTTTATTTGAGTAATTTTTACATTAAACTTTTTGCTTTTACTCCCTAAATTTGTACACAAATATCTGTATTTTCTCATTATCATATTCAAAACATGCCTCTTACTTTTGCATTTATAAGTATGTAAAGTAAGTTGTTAAAAAAAAAAAAAAAAAAAAAAAATCACTTATAGACCTATGGTCAGTTCACTGCAGATTGTTCTGTCACAGCTTTTTATTTTTTCGCCCAAAATTATCAACACATGTATTTGCGTTTCTTTAGTGGCCCAAAAACGTTTTATGAGTAAAGAAGTTGAATCAGTACTTTTACCGGAATATTTTTTTTTTGTTTGTTTTTTTGTTTTAGTAGTAGTAGTATTTGTATCTGCACTTTTGTTTAAGTGGAGAATGTGAATAATTTTGCAACATTTGGTTTCCGACTGTGATTGGTTTATTCGGCGCTCTGACGTTCTTGTTAGCTCCGGTGCTCGTGCTAGCTGCTACGTGATTTGCCAGGTGGTACCGGGGGCTTGATTAACAGCGGTGGAACGCAAACTCGTTGCGCCACCGTTTGCCCAGAAAAGCGCTCTCGTCCATGCTTCCAGCCACTCTTTTTTAAAATGTAAGTTTCCCATCCACCGGGCTTAGCAAGACGACGCTATTCATTGTCACCCGTCACGTTTGTTGTTAGCACAGGTAACTTGTTAGCTCAACTGCTACTTCTGCTACTACTACTCCGACCTCCGTTTGACTGACGCCACTCCGTGTGTCGCTATAATCTGTATTGCCCGATACTCTCGCAAACGTCCCCGTGTTATCTAGAGTATAAAATACGATATATTCTTAACGCCGTCATTTTTTTGACACATCATTGTTTTTGTTTTTAACGCCGTCATTTTTTAAAACGCCGTTTTTAATGCCGTTTTTTGGACGTTAATTATCGAATTAACGCGATAATGTCCCGACCCGTTTTTTATTTATTTATGAGTACTTTTCTAGGAATTTGCTGCAAACGCTAATTTTATCAAAAGACCAAGAATGAACCTTTCTTTTCTTTTCTTTTCTTTTCTTTTCTTTACCACCAGTGAACACCGTTTCCAGATGCCCTTGCGTGTTGCACAATTGTTTTGGCCCCTTTACATATTATGAGGTTAATGCATTGTGTGCTTGAAAGATTCACCTCGTGGTTGCACACTGCAAATAGTAACAGGTCACTTCTGACCTCTGCTGATTCCTGCTCCTCGTCTGCGTTGATGGACGGAGCAACGTTGCAACCATTGAACATCACGCAATGAAATGCTCTTGAGAGAGCCCCTTTCGACTTGAGACCATTACGTTGCTCTTCCTGCTTTATGTCTGGTTGCCATTTATGCCATTAAGGGGCGTGACAAGATAATGGGATCCAGTCACAGGTACTGTCTGGTGCTCAGAGGTTTCGTATAGTCGCAAAGCCCCTCGACCTCACTACACTTTCGGCCCCTGTGTTGTTACTTGTTCTTATTTGTTTCCTCTCGACTATAATGTTGTTTTTCTCTGTCGCAAGCAAGAAGAAATAAGTACATTTTGTTCGACAACAGTGGATACTGTCAGGGGATGAGACAAGGAGTGCTCGCTAAATGGGCTGCCATCTCGCTAAATTATACATCCAGCAGTAACTGAATCACACCTCTCTGGCAGTTGGAACAAACCTTTGTTTACCCCTCCTTGGTGGGGCATGCGCGAGGTTGTACGACATGGACGCTGCGGAAAAATGTCGCTTTGGTAATCTCCCCCCCCCCCCCCAAAAAAAAAGGGCCTCAGGATGGCGAAGAGAACGAGAGCCAGGTTTTTCACAATTATCCTTCAAAGGAGCGTTCAAAGGAATCTAGTTTTCGCTTCAGAGCCAAATTACTACCTGCCTTTTTGCAGCGTTTCCGACCGTCCTGCCAAACTGCCCGGGTACCAAAAAAGGTGGTGTTGGACTGGCATTTAAAGAGACCTGCCCAGCAAGAAAAAACATTAACTACAATAAGAGCTGTTAGATGTGTGTGTTGGTGGTTCTTATTCTTCTTCTTCTTCTTCTCCTCCTCCGTCTTCGTCTTCGTCTTCGTCTTCATCTTCTTCTATTGCCAACCAGGCATCCGCGAGCACACTATGCAGATTATTTGCCCCCCTTTTTCCACTCTCTGTCACAGTTTAAATACAATTAATAATGCATTAGCGTTGTATCCATTTTTGCAAAACCAAAGCAAATGAACTTTTCCCTGATCTTTTTCCCCCCCCTCTTCATTAGAGGTCTGATGAAGACGACATGGTGTTCACGTCAGACGTGGCGCAAGAGTTCCGGACTTTCGAGATCCCGCTGAATGACTCGGGCTCGGCAGGCCTCGGCGTCAGCGTCAAGGGGAACCGGTCCAAGGAGAACAACACTGATTTGGGCATCTTTGTCAAGTCCATTATTAATGGAGGGGCTGCTAGCAAGGCAAGTAAATCCGCATCGCTCAACTGTTGTTACAGTTTGACTCAAACCAGTTGGTCCGCCAGTCAGCAGTGCACGTGCACAGCACACGCGCTTCTAACTTTTTTTTTGCCCTCCTTGACACATGTACAGGATGGGCGCCTGTGCGTTAACGACCAGCTGATCGCCGTCAACAACGAGCCGCTGAACGGAATGACCAATCAGGACGCCATGGAAACGCTGCGCAAGTCTATGTCGGTTGAGGGCAACAAGCGAGGGATGATCCAGCTGGTTGTTGCTCGACTGGTGTCCAGAAATAACGAGGTAATCCTACCACACATACATACATGCAGATGTATGCATATGTATGTACAGTACATGCATGCATACATACAGTTTTTCTAGATACATACAGCAATGCTTCATCTGAAGACAACACTTGGTTGTATAGCAGGTACAGTAGCCTGTGTACGTCTCACTTATGTTAGCTAACTGTTCAGCTATTGTCCAATCTGTGCCGTCTACCAGCTTACTCACG
The DNA here is from genome assembly GCA_009823395.1 of Thamnaconus septentrionalis. Classification (NCBI taxonomy): domain Eukaryota; kingdom Metazoa; phylum Chordata; class Actinopteri; order Tetraodontiformes; family Monacanthidae; genus Thamnaconus; species Thamnaconus septentrionalis. Next base: position 13,008,397 of record CM020520.1, read on the forward strand.
CCAACTGATTTTATGGTACAATCCAGCCAGTCCAGTGCAAAGTATGTAACGGAATTTGAATGTGTATTAAAGATGCTTGCCATCTGGACGATATCTGCTGAATAAATCACGTTATCATCAGACCTGATGGCAATTTTGGATTGGGTCAGTCCCATCTGCGTTGACATTAATATTCCCCTCAAACGCTGCCACTCCAAGAACAACCCTGCATTTGACTTAGCTAAAGGAAGACATTCATGAAGAAACTAAATCACCATACAAATCCTCACACTGCACCTCACTCTACACACACGCACACACACACACACACACACACACTTGTCCAGTTCTGCAATTTTTCTCTGCCAAGGCCAGGCCTTGATATGATATCTGAGTAACACTTGACTGACTTGTGATTGGCAGGCCTGTGGAATGGTCTTGTCGGATAGGCAGATAAAGGAATATGTATTGCAGTCAGGTGTGTACATGTCACTGGGCCGCAGTCAAAAATATTGAAAGCGAGGGGATTCAAACTTTATCAAATGCACATTGGTACCCGGAGCTAATTCCTGCCCGACTTATCTTGGGCCCCATCAAGGCAAATGCAGGTGCGGTTTCGATAAAATGCTGGCAACAGTGTGAGTGTTGTGCCGGGATTGTACTGTGCATTGAAGTCCGTGTGCCCTCAGCCGGAAGCCAGCAGTGGTAGATCGGGTTTGATTAGTGTTACTCTGGCTAATTGGAGCTCACATCCTCTTGTTGCCTGTCGGTTTTTGAGTCCCAAGGTTGAGCTGGAACCAGCTGCAACAATTTGCATCATCAAGATTTTGTCTTTTAAAAAAAAAAACAAAAAAAAAACACAATTGTTGGGGGGGGGGGGGGGGATAAGTTCAATTTTGGAATAAGCAGTTTTTTTGTGGCACCATATTACACTCGTTTTCAGATCTTTCCTTTTCATCCAAACCGCACAAGATTATTTATCCATCTATGAAAGCCTCCTATTGCTATCCAGAAAACATTTACAACGACAACAGCCACCGTGGAACTGTTGCTTAGTCGGGCCTCTTATGAAATGGGACAAAAACAGGCTGTTCTCAGAGGGTGGAAACGAGAACTTTCCGGCTTTGTGACATTTCAAAAGGAGAACTATTTGTTCCCGGCTCGCACTCTCTGAACAGTGTAGCAAGCAAAAGAAGTTAAGGTCGACCATGTCGGATTTCCGGGGAGGCATGAATGACCGTTGCAGGAAGGGAATGTTGCATAGTGTGGAACCTTGCAGGTTTCACACTATGTGGCTGTCCGCAGAATCGGGTCTGCTTCCGGTTTCTTCCCACTGGGGAAGTTTTTTTTTTTATTGTTTTTTTCCCCCAGCCACTGTCACTCACATCATGCTCGCTCTGGATTGATCAGTTGGTTTCCCTTTGATTGTGCAAAGCACTCTGAGATGCCCTTGAATTTGATGTTGCACTCTACAAATAAAACCCGATTGATGGATTGATTGATTGGTGTGATTACTTTGCAGTGAAAATGTTCCTGGTAGCAAATTTAAAGAAACCATAAAAGTGAAGGATAGAAGCGATTCTACTGTTTGGCTTCCTGTCTTTTAGACAGTTTCTCCTTCAAAACTGTGTTGTTGAAGCAACGCCAGTCTTCTGCTGAATGAGCTCATGTGTGAGCAGTGGCAACGCACGGTGGCGGCTCCACTTTTGCCGCGGGCAATGTAACACGGTGCTCGCGGTCCAATCACACAGATTTTAAATCCTTCACATCACCGCAATGATTTGTAAAAATTTCCCAGCCTCATCACCTTTTCTTTATGATGCACACACTCCAGTCACGTTTTTGTTTTTTGCAGCCACATTATTTGGATTCCATCCGATTTCTTTCTCTCTCTCTTTTTTTTTTTTTGCCTTCTCTGTAAGCGATTCCCGTTTGTCAGTCCTCCTCATCTCTCTAATCCTCCAGCCTCCGAACCCCCCACACCCCACACAGCTCCCCTCCACCAAACAAGGGGGGAGAGGACACACGTCCCTCCAGGGAAGACCCGGCCCCGAGGTTCAGTGAGCTCTATCGCTCCGGTCCAGTCACTCCGCTGTCCTCTTTAATCCCTCACCGGCAGGCAGACAGGTAGACAGACTGACAATGAGCAGACAGTTAAGGTCACAGACTAACAGAGCCTAAAACAGCAAAATGAGCTGCTAATAAAGAATTAGGGCTCAAGTGTCACACGTGGAAACAAGGGTGATCATTTTTTATTTATTTAAGATACATGGAAGGAAATAAAGCAAGTGCGCTTGATGTGACATTCGCTGTGAAATAACATATTATTGAATTAAAGCAGAGATGCAAACATTGCGTCATACAGTCGTACAAAAACAATGGTGTTTCAGTGGAGCTGCTGGAGTGCTATAGGAGTCTTGAAATATCCACAGGCAATGCACTGTACATCAGAGTACAGGCTGGATTGCGAGCCAAGAAATGAATCCCCGTTGGAAAAAAAACTCAGATTAGCAAGAGAAATAAAAATAAATAAAAGGCAGGAGCTAAATGTCAACGCGGTCCTCCGGTGGCCGAGATCACCTCGCGCTCCTCTTCTGGCTCGGCAGATATGTTGGGGAGTCTGCACCAGTTTGCCACTGTCACCCAGCCGAATGGGAGCGAGCACTAGAGGCCACCATTGAAATGAATCTGATCCATCACTGTCTGTGGGAGGTGGGGGGAGGGGAGGCTGCGGCGGGGGAGTAGCTGGAGCTTAATGCATTACAGATGGGGACTTGGACGGGTGCGGCAAATCCAGGCCAACCGGCTCCATGAAAATTATATTGATATCATCATCGCTCAATTCTCTGGCCTGAATTATTATCAACTTTGTTAAAGGGGTTGTGGTGAAGAAGTGCTTATTTGCAGGCTCTCGGGGAGCTCTGCCGTTGTCAGTGTTTGCAATCCCCACATCCAAACAATGACTCACTCACTGCGTTTCCATCCCAGTTTTTCGCAAAACAAAAGTGATATTTCAATTGTTTTTTTTTTACAAAGTGCAATTGCGATTTGCAGGTGTTTCCGTTGAATGCCGTGAAGCGCATTAGCCGCAATTCTCGTAAAATCTCGTCCTGCGAGTTTGTTTGTTTGCGTTTGATTGCTGTCAAGAAGGGTTGTTACATTTTTCTCTTTGATTACTTGTAAAAAAAAATATTCCGTCTCCGTCCAAACATCATAACGTGCGATTTTCACTTGAAGTGAACTGGTCACGTGACGTCCGGCGACGCGTAAATGCATCTAAATCCACCTCATGAGAGTGTAAAAACCTTTTGGCGATATTTGAGTTGTTTTTTCCAAAGGTGTTTCCAATACCAGTTTTTTATTGCGATGTTTAGATTTAGCGCAATTGTAGGGGTAATGTAAACGCAGCTAGTGTGATTAAAGGACGGGTCAACTGATTAGCCCCCTGAAAAAAATAAAATCACATTTGCATAGCGGTGTCATGACATTGACCTCAAAGTGACGTTGCACAACCTTGTCGTTGCAAATGTCCTCCTGTAATTCCATCCCAGCGCTCAGATACGTAACAACGTAGCCGTAAGCAGACACTCTGTGAGGCTCACGATAACACATTGTGCAAAGACGGCAGCCTAAATTACTCGTTACTTGTAAAGAAAGTAAACAGAAGAAATGACACGATAGTCACCCACTGACTTGGCAATAAGTGCGACGGTGACAATACATTGTGTTCCTACTTCAGCATTGCTAGGCATGTCCTTTATCTACCTTTTTTATAATGTGGAACGGTGAGGTCACATGGAGTAGACATAAAGAAGGAGGAGGATTTTTAAGTACTTAGCAACAGAGAGTGTGGCGGCGAGTGTGTGAACGGTGTGAAGTGTATTGAGAGTATCAAGAAGAATGAAGTAAAGGTGCACAAACCGGTAGTGAGTCCAGTGATGGAGTTTGGTGAAGACAGGAGGTTGAGCTGGAGGCAGCGGAGATTAGATTGAGGTTCTCTTCAGGGGCGACCACGATGGGTGGGATCGCGAACGGGCATATTAGAGGGACGGCGCACGTTGTTGATGTCATCTGGAGATAAAGTCAGGGAGGTCAGACTGTGAAGGTTTGTCCACGTACAGACGTGGGATGGGGAAGGTGTGTCTGGGAAGGTCAGAACCGCAGGCAGGAGGCCAGCAGGGGAAGACCAAGGAGGAGATTTATGGAGTCCTGTCCTTACACGCGCACAAATGCAGAGGAACACTTGCCTGAAATAGCACAAGGTTTCCCAGACAAAGTGCCAGTTTGCTGGTATTATGTCTTCGGCCGCTGTCTGAAATGCAGTACCTGTTCTATTTATACTGCTATTAATGCAGGGCCTTTGCCTTGGGATAAAATAACAACACTGACCTTGAAACCCCCCACCCCACTCCCCTACCCCCTCTTAAAAAGCAAACCACTTGAGCGTGATTAAGGATGCATTCATGGCTAACAAAGCATTATGGAGAATGTTTTAATATAGTTTAGGGCCCAGAAGGTCTCCATGACCCGGATACAATTTTTTTTTTTTTTGGTAGAAAAATATTTACGATGCACAAATAGTTAAAAAAAAAACAAATAATTTTTGAGTGTCTTTGAAAAACTAGTCTGGTGAAAAGGTATCCACGTTGCAAGCTAATGTGTGCGGGTTTTTTTTATTGGCAGCCAAAAGTCGTAGAAAAACCAGAGCGAACTTTCTTCTAATGCCATCTAAGTGCAATCAGTCAATTCCTGAAAGAGGGGGAGACGGAACGGAAAAGCGTATAATTACTGTGCACACAAACATATTTTCACACATCTGCAGAGCAAAAAATAAAGAAAAAAAAGAAGAATTCTTCCCCATGCCCTGCTTCTACAGATAGCCCTCGTTTGAGTAACTACCGTCCTGCCCCACATATTCAGGCGATGTGATTGGTCACCAGCAATTTGTTTGAAGCGGCGTAATTGCATCGCTGCTCCGGAGACTGTAATTCCTCCCTCTCTATATCTGAGTTTCTATTAATACGTCCTCACATGTGCTAAGCAAATCAATTCATGAAAAGTCATTTTCATTTTTCAATTATTTTTTCCGGCCTCGCATCCTCCTGCGTATTTTTTTTTTTTCTTCCGACGGAGACTAAATCAAAAGGCATATCTGTTCTTTAAGTGAAGTTATTAAACGTCTTTAAAACTGGAAAATAAAATTTTCCTCATTCACATTCGTACTGTGTTCAGTCTTTCGGAAGAAACTTTCCTGATGACGCTGAATCTAAGCGTGGATCTGTTTTTGTTTAACTCAATTCCGACCACCAGGGCGTAACTTCTAAAACTCAAAAGTTTTTGAAAGGCGTTGCATAAGACACTTATATGCTCCTAGTAAATTAAAGCCAGTATCTGTTGTTGTTTTTTTTTTGGCAAGCGTTAAACTTTCTATGCAGTTGCAACTGTGAAATGTTGACGCTAGCTTGAAAAACACACTGGTGTGTGACATGAGTGTAAAAACCTGTAATATGACTGCAACCATCACGACCCAACAGCGGTGCCATCAGTGAAACTGCTTTTTGCTATGTTGTATGAAAGACTCTTGAAGATGCTAACATTAACTCAAAACATCATTGTCAGTGGATTGTGTTGGCTAAATAGGCTGAATACAGACATATTTGTCAAGTTGTAGCATTAGCATTGTGCTCATTTTATTATTATTTTTTAATAAATTTGGTTGGTTGCAAACAACACTAAATAACTGCATACACTGAGGAAGCGTGATGGTGTCAATGCATGGACGATAGCGTTTCTCATCCAAGTTGTCTGCACCACAAACTGCACAACACAATGTTTTGGTTTGCAAGATGATTAATATATTTTCCTTTTCACTGAATTGTAAGAACAGGAACACAAACATTAATTATGCTTTGATCTTTTTGAAATACAGATTCAAATACAAAAATAATCACCCCAACCATTTCGGTGTTTTGCAAAATTAAAAAAAAAAAAAAAAGTTTATTCATCAAAGTTTGACAAAAAAGAGAATCTGACTTTGTGTTGGCACTGAGTTGTAATTGGCTGAAATCCTGCTGATAAACGCTCAGCACATTCAGTCAAGACAAACAGACTAATCCAGGATGAACTATCCTGATGTAAATTGAATTTGGAAGTTCATTTGTCAAGTGCCGGCTCTTTTCATTACTCAGTACCTGAGTGAGGAAACAGGCAAATATGTGCAAATATGTTTTTTGTTTTGTTTTGTTTTGTTTTTGCCACAGCAGCTTTTCAATTTATTGCAGTCTGAGGTCTATTTATCTGTTATTATTTTGTTTTTTTTGGTTCCATGCCTTTTTCCATGGGTTTTCTAGGGTTGTGCCATATTTCCCGTATGAACATTTTCGCCTTTGCTGGGACAGCTTGTATGGATGTTTTTGCTTGATAGTGCCTTGATACGGCCTTAATCTCACTGGCATGGCAACGGTGTCGTCATGCCAATGCATTTGCCTCCGAGATGGTAGATGGTATAGGGCCCGGCAATTTATATTCAAGCAGTGCTTTCAATGTTATGTAATATTAATGAGTTCAAATTTCACAATTTCATAGCAACGCCATGTCAATTAAAGTGATTTTGCATTCATATTACTTCTCGTCAAGTGAAAGCGCTCCCACTGAAAAACTGAAAACTTTTTTTTGGACAAAGCATAAAACTGGGGCAGCTAATTACATGCTACGCTGGCAAACTGGTGCTACTCTTGGTTGAACCTAGCTCACACACGCCGATGAGCTGAGGAGACGCCGTCCCTGATAATGAAGTTCACCACGCGGAAAACCGCTCGTCCGCAACTGTTGCCAGGTTCAAACGTACACGGCCGAATTCCCAAACGCTGGAGTAGCTGCTTCTTTTACCCCAGCTGTTACTTAGGATTTTGACCTTTTTCTATGTTACTCCAGGCATGTTGTTGCCGTCCTTACATGTGTACTCACCTGCTATGTAAATAACGGCATATTGGGAATAGTTGTGACCTTATCTAACTAAAATTTGTGCCTTTTGGAGTTTATTTAGTTTGTTTTGAGCATGTTCAAAGGAAGACTAAAAGAAAGACGAGACAAGAACATGCACAGTTAGATTCAAGAAACAAAACAAACCAGATCAGAATTGTCAAATGTAACTTTGTAACACTTCAAGTATGGAATTCACTTAAAAATTTCCATGTTCAAAAGGAGCAGGAAGAAGTTCAAAAAACTTTTCTAGTCCTACCCTCTTTTTCCGTCAACTAATATCGTACCGTAAATTATATATATATTGTTATAACGTAAATTAAAATATATACATGAGTACAGGTAGGTATGAGAATACATACATGAACATATACATACATGTACAATCACATGGACCTGAACTGATCTCCGTGTCGATGGTTCACGTCAATCAAATCAAATCAAATCACACCACACATGAAAACCACATTCATAAACCAGATCGAAACAAACATCCTTCCTTCCTTCTTTCCGTCCTTCCTTCCTTCCTTCCTTCCTTTTGAGTTCCTCAAATCTCTCTGAATGTCCCACCGGGCCCAAAATATGTATCTGTTCATGTATACGCCAGAACGTACTAATTAGGCGTTTAGTTCAATTCTTTTCCGAAAAAGTAGTGCAAAGTGCAAGACAAACCCCAATAATCCAGACAAGAGAAAGTAAATAAAGAAATAAATGAACGGACGACGTGCCAAGCTTCAAATCCATGTTGGATCAGCTGCCCCCGTTTCGGCTGTGAGCCACTGTCAAAACTGACAAATAGACCATTAGACGGGAAGAAAAATGAAGACAGCTTATTATGGCACATTATCAGAAGCCATTACAACACAAGAGGGATTATCTGGAACCCCAGATAGCGGCAAACGTGGAGATTTACGGTTATGCCAATAAAATAAGATGAATTCTTACGCTGGCGCCTTCACCATCCTGTTTATGAACTTTCACTCTGTGGTTGATGGTTGCCTCCCGTCTGTCGCCGCAACCGGCCGCAGTTGGCGAGAGCGCGGGGGTAATATTTATGGCGACGGCTTCTAAAAGCAGACGGGCTAATGATAAGCAAGTTTGTTAAAATTCATCACCCCCCCCAGCATTTTGTGCGGTTATTTATGATTCGGGGCTCTCTGAGACATCGACTGTTTCTGAAAGGCTGCTTGTCTTGCGGGGTTCCTCTTGTTGTTTGGTTGCCCTTCTTGACAGTTGCACTGCAACTTGCCAATCACGAGCTGCGGTAATCATGAAATAAGAAACGGACCTCACGGAGACGCTCCAACACTCCGGCTTGTCAACGTCGTGGAAAAGAATCGCAGATTTGATTTTGTGGTGGCTATTTTTCAAAGACTGGTCACCATGTGAAAAAAATAATTCTCGTCTTTTATTAGTCAATGCTTAATGGCAATGCTGATGAATTCCTTACTCTGGGGAATCGGGTTTTGTGTGTAGACCATCAAGTGCAAAAATAACTCCTTCATTTGCTTACTGCTCTTCAACAAACCACAAGAAAACAGTTCTAATTGATTATATGTAATGCCTAGTCAGTGTCGGGGGTTGTCATTCTGACCATTACGCTGCTAATAGTAAAAACTTTTTTTTCAAAGCTCAGTTGGTGACGGGGAAAAAAAAAAAAGCACAAATCACTTAAGCTTGCAAGACATCGATCAGGCTGTCGGTAAACGTAAAAGTGCAGCCCGAGTTTGCAAAAACAGTTTCCCTCACATTGCAGACCTGGCCGCCCCACCGGCAGCAGAGCAGACGCTGCAGCTCGACTCCGTACATTTGCGAGCAGCAAAGTTGTCTCCCCGGCATGCCAATGGCCCCCCGTTAGCAATCCGTGCCAAATGCATTCCTGTTAGACGTTTATGCGGGCAGACAAGGGGGAAGGAAGTGAATGGCCCCAACAAAAGATGCACACTTTGACTGGAGAGGGCTGATCGATAGAGCCTTGAGAGAGCTATCAATCAGAACCCTGGCCTTGTAAATTATGGTTTTATTAGTATTGAGCTGACCACTGCGGAGGGAGATTTTTAAAGCACCGGGATGCCAGCTTGCAGAGAGGGGAAGGAGAAATGTGTGTCGACTCCAGCCCACCTCCGTCCTAATGGGGACTGATTGGAGCACAGCGAGATCGTGACGTCTGGGAGTCGGCGGCTCCTCTGTTGTCATAGTAAATAGCGGTGCTTAACTGAAAGGGGATAAACCAGGGACCAGGGAGCAATTCACTCAAGGGATTGTTATGTAAGCCAAACAAAGATATATGTATGTATGTGTGTATGTATATATATATATATATGTATATATATATATATATATATATATATAGTATATATATATATATATATATATATATATATATATATATGATATATATATATATATATATATATATATATGATATATATATATATATATATATATATATTATATATATATATATATATATATATATATATATATATTTCAATCGTGATTATTTTACTCACAATTAATCACAAATTAATTTCAATGTATTTTTACCCTGCTCTATATGTAACTTACAAGATGTATATTGTGTTTCTTAAACTCTAGGAAAAAATTGGTGAGGAAAATAATAATTCCTTTGTGGAAATAGTTTATTTTCATTGGAACATTCCAAAACAATTACATACTTAAACTGTGTGTGTGTGTTTGTATGCTTGTTTGTTTCATCTCTCTCACACTCTGATACCACATACTGACAAATGTAGCGCCCGCAAATATGATCACATTTGTCAATCGCAGTCTCCATAGATGTGTGGTCGTGTTTTTTGTGTGAAAGCAAACTTTGCTCGCCGCCTCTCAACTACCAGAAGTTGGAAAGTCATTTTGGAAAGCTCCGGCTTTAGAAGATGCTCTAGGTGGATGTGAGAGGCCAATAAAAGTGGGGTATGTGGTCACTCAAGAGGTGAGTTGTGCCTGGGGGCTCGGATGCCGAAGCTTAAGGATTGTAATTATGGCATTACGGGTGAGTTTGACTGGATTAGGGTCATAGCTCCGGGCTGAGACCAGGGAACGGCCGTGGCCTAGAGATTATTGGCCCCGGCTGACACCTTAAGAACTTCTCTGTCGCCACGCTTCGTCCTTCCCATGGCCGCCCTGCTGCAGTGGTAAGGGACAGTCGCATGCCGCTTGCTGGTCAATCAAGAGGACGCATTTGCACGGGTTGTATGGCCCGTGCACAACACTCGTGCTTGACGGGTGGGGGAATAAATGGAAACATTGATTCCAACGCGTCCAAGTCCAGAGTGTAGTTGATCTTGCGCCGGGCCCTGGGTGAGAGACGCAGTCCTGGGCAATCTGCCTAAATCAACAGGCTAATCCACTCTGAGAATGACTAGATTAAGGTAGATTAAACCCAAGATGAGATGCTGAGGAGTGGTGGCGAGTGATCCCCTTTCAGAGACACTGAAGAAAAATCCACGTCCGATGTCGAACAAAAGAGCCGGTTTATCTGCGCTAGTGGAGGTTTCCAGAGGGCCCCAGGCAACCAAAGTTAGATATAGCCAGCCAGATGGGGGGGGCGCTGTCTCATTTGTTGGTATGTCACTGCCACTACTCCAAGTCGATGACTTGCGAAAATAAATTCTCAAACGAAACGAGAATTGTATGATATAAAAACCACGTAGCCTCGGTGTAGGGCAGCAGCTGATTCACTCAGTGCGCAAAAGGCTCCGCCTCAGCAAAACGTAAGTACTATTTCGATACACTGTGGCGTTGCTTGCGCACAGTGTAGCAGCTAGCCCGGCCGGGATAGCTGCAAGCGTAGCGCATTAGCATCTGTCATCTTTGTCAAGTCAAAGTCTGTTAAAACTTTGCCAACAAACAGGCGTGATGAGATGCGGCATTAGCATGCGCAGACACACAATTAATTAACACTGGATACACAGAGATTAAATTTGCGGGCGTTTTGCCCCCCCCGTGTTAACTTTATTCAAACCCTATTTGCCGAAGAAGCCAATTAATATTTTGGAAAATAAGTTTGCTCAGCACCGAGAGACACACTGCCGGAGATCCTCTTCGTTCGGTTCTTCCCGTCCGTGCGTCGCTCTGTTTTGTTTCCACGCTTAGCTCAGATGCTCTCCCTCTATACTCCTAGCAGCTTTAACGATATTATTTGTAACCCGAATCCCCACCCCCACCCCCCTCATTTCCTGTCTGCACATGACCAACGGCAAGACTTTACATCTGTAACCGATTAACAGGTGCCGCTGAGTCAACAGGAAGGAGAAAGCGCAGAAGTAAAAAAAAAAAAAAAAATCTTCTTTTCAACACTTTGGACTTTACCGGCTCTAAATTGTCCAGAGAAATGCCTTTTTTTTTTTTTTTTTTTTCATTATGAAGCGGGAGTGGCCAAAACCACCGATTCTAATTCTGTTGCGTACGGACTCCTCGTGCATCTTCGCTCTTATCAGCGCTCCGTTCCGATAAAGTCCTGCACGTGCTAGCGACCTCATTAAACCTCTCATTTGTATTAAAGAGTCGATAAGTCCCCCCCACACCCCCGCAACCTGGCGCGCGTCTCCCACGGCGCGCCGCTCCCACGAGGAGGCGACTCGGCAGCACCCAACTGCAGAGATCTGAGAGCCTCCTCCTCCTCCTCCTCCTCCTCCTCTTCCATTCAGTTTTTTTCCCGTTAAAACTCTCAACATCTCTTCCTCCTATCCTTGTCTTCCCCGGGTCTCTGGTGTTTTCTCTCGCGAACCTTCACAGGAGCTTTAACTTCCCGCGCCAGCCGGGTGGGCGTTATGAAACATCAATATTTTGCCACAGCCCCCGTGTTTTAGCGCACGCTTTAAGGTATAAAACTTAACCTTGCAAGACTTCCCCCGCCTGCAAGGGTAGATATCCGTAATTGGCCTCTGCACTGGGAGTCCATTTCATTCCCGCGGTTGGCCCACGGGCTGCCGCGGAGCATTGTGGGGAAACCCAAGGTCAAGGCTTAAACTCAATTCCCCAAGTCTGAACATGACTCTTAAGATTTTTTTTTTTTTTCCCCCCACCTCTCCCTTTGAATCCCGATCCCGTTCGCCTCCTGCCAAAGTCGTCTCGGCGGACGGGATGTTCTTTTTCTTTTTTTTTTCTATCTGTGCCCGCTGGTCGGACATCCAAAGAGGAGCCGCGGTGTCGAGACTGACGCGTGCCCTGAGTGCACCGCGGGCTCAGGAACCAGCAGGACGGGAAATATTGACCGGATGGCAAATTCCACGGCGGCGTTTTAGCGGGACTCACAGTTTGAGGGAGGCCGCGCGCCGGCCTACGGAAAATCCATGGAGCTTTATCCGGCTCCGGCTACAGGAGCCGTCTCACACTGCTGAGGCAGAAAATACTGACCTTAAGCTCAGATCAAACGTTCCGTGTTTTTGGATTATTGATTGCGACCGCAGTGTGTAGACTTCACAGAGATTTTTGTATTTTTTTTTTATTCAAATATTGTAAAAAAAAAAACAATATACCATGTCAAGCAGGATTTATCTTCACCAATTTGTGTCTCTAGCTTGTCAATGATAAAAATAAATCAATGAATTTTGTTTCCTCCACCTGTCATAAAATGTCTGCAGAAACATATGTGGATACTCTATTTATCTTTTTTTGCGACTATGCTACTTGCTACTTGGCTACTTTTTTTTTTTTAAAGAACAGTAGTAACATCCAATATTTTATATTTCAAAGATGAATTTGGTCCCTGGAGAGGTTTCGCATCTGAACTCTTGAAAATAGTTCAAATAAGAATGACATTAAATTAATCATTTGAAGGTTTTTGTAAAAGAAAATAATAAATAAATAAAAAACTATTCAGTGATTTAGGGCAAATTAATAAGGATACAGTTGGGCAAAGTCTAAGTTCCCTGCCTTGTTTTGGAAACATCTGTGAACATGCAAACAGTGGAGACAGCTCGTCATTGGTCATGTGAGCCGAATGTTTGACGTATATGTGTATATTTATGTATGTTCATATATATGTTCACTATTCTTTAAAATGTTATTAAATTGTCTCATTTTGAGTATTTGTGCGGCATTTTCTTTCGTCTCGACCTTTGAAAAAAAGAGCATTTTACATACGGTGTAACAATAAAATAAGGGAATATTCTTGGTACAATTTTTTTTTTTTTTTTTTTTTTTGTTCCTTTTGTTTTTCTGACCTTCAGCCCTCCTCTCTGTTCTTTGGACCCTGCAGGAGATCCCTCCAGTTGCTGAGCAGCCGGCGAACCCTTCGCAAGACAACCACGAGCGCCGGATATCCCACTCGCTGTATGACAGCATCGACGGCTCCAGCAGCAGCTCGACGCCCCTGCCCAGCGTGATGGGACGCATGGGTGAGCAACCTGCACTCTTATATCCTACCTATCCTCTACCCACCCTCCTCGGTACATTTGTCTTCCGACCCTTTCACAAGAAGTCACTCCATAAATGTTAGGGTTTTTTTTTTGGCGGTTGCTCGCTAAACTTAACTCTGCGGTACATGCGAGACGATACACAATACACGATATTGAGTTCACAGCACTTTTAAGAAAACTAAAGTGACAAAATATATGACTGGACAAAGCTTTTACCGAAGGATAACGTTGGAAGTGTCGATTCCGTGAATAAAGACGAAAGGCTGTTTGCACAAACCTCGTCACCTTCCTCCGTCTAAACCTGTGTTTCCTGTGGCTAACGCTAGCCCACTCGCGCAACTCGGTTAGCAGCCAGTGCTACCCGTCGGTCTCAGCGGTACCGCGCCATCGTCTGGAGGAGGTTGTCGCCAGTTCCTTCTCTTTCTTGTGCGCAGTTTTTTGCAAACTAGACACAGAAAAGGCGCATTTACTGCCCCCTTAGGTCACGAATAGAAGTGCATCCGCGAGACTGCTTTTCACTTAAATGAAAATTATCGCCACAATTTAATGTCATCACACACTAAAAAAATTAATTTATATGTCTTCACACATATATATAAAATATATATATATATATATATATATATATATATATATATATATATATATATATATATATATATATATATATATATATATATATATATATATATATATATATATATATAGTTATCTAGCGAATCAGTGTTTGCAAACATCGAGGCTGCTTAGCCTCACCTCTCTCAGCCTCGCCACCTCTCCACGCTTCATTCATACGCCAATTCTCCCATTTAGCTCCCCTCCCAGGGATTAACGTCATCCTCAATCCCCTCCGCCTTCACTCGTCCGCCGACTGGCTTCAATTGGGTCAATTCCCATTCTGCCCAGTTGACATCAGCGGCTGAGATCTCGTCTCGGCAGGTATATTAGAATTGGCAATTTAATCCCTCGGCCAGTCGCTGCTGTCATCTCAGCATCGACGGCACCGATCACGTACGTGCGCGCGCGCCGACGGAAGAAAAGGTGATTGCCTCAGCTTAGGGAGGATGTATTTAATTGAAAAAAAAAAAAACAACAACAACATAGACAACAAATTAATGCTGTTCTTCTCTTTCTACACACAATTAAAGATGTTCCAGAATGCACGCATCCGTTATTACACTCAAAAGGAGCTACAAGCAATTTTCACCATTGTCCGATATAAAGAAATGAAAACATTTTTTTTAAAAAAAAGCAAATTTCAGAGTGAAAAGACGCACCTCTGCATTCACACAGGAGGGGCCTGTCTGACAACCCAATGAAATTTTCTAGCATAGTCGTTGCTCACATTAGCACGCCAGGCTCGTACAATCAACATTCAAACTCAGGTTTCAGGGATTCACCAAAATGGATTAAGAAAAAAAACATTTTTTCTCATTAAAACAAATGTTTACGCCCAGTAACTCTCGCATCTCCTCCGCCAATCCTTCCCCTTCCAACTCGCCCACTCAGGAAGGAATGGATTTGCAATCCACACTCTCTCCCCTCGCCTCCCACATTCCTCCCCCCGCTGCTCTTTTCTTCCTCCATCCCGTCCTGGCCGATTCCCCCAGAATGCTGCCGCTCTGCTCCGCCACTGATCACAGAGGGATCCCCAGGCTGTGTCAGAGGCATCTGATGCTTAATTAAGCCTCCGGATCAATCAGGGTTCATGGCCTGCCACTCTCTCCACCTCCATCTATTATCCCTCCATCTCACTTTGTCTCATTTGCAACTAGTGCCTCCCTCTTTTTAGTCTTTCTCGCTCGCTCGCTCTCCATCACGAGTCAAGTGCGCCCAAATTGTTTTACCTCTTAGCTCGTCTTATTTACCCCCCCGCCCCCTCCTCGTCTTGCCTTTTGGCAAGGCGTAGCTGCCATCAAAGCGCTACAATCAATGGGAAAAGTTTCCGGAACTTCAAGGGCAAACCGACGCGCGTCTCATCCTCCGGGTTGAGAATCAAATGAGGAGACATCTCAAGAGTTGGAGGGATGGGGGCGGTGGTGATGTGGTGGATTTGAAAGCGCCGAGCTTTTGCAAGTCGAACTTCTGCTGAGTGTCAGCCCGACATCTTCAACTCCGTCTTTTTTTTTTTTTTTTTTTTCTTCCGGGCGAGGAATCGTCAACTCCTTTTTTGTTTCGTTTTCTTGAGCTTTTTCTTCCGAGTTTTTTTTTTTTTTTCTTTTTCGTTGCCCTGATTAACCTGCCTCCTACTTCCCCGTGACAGGCTGTCAGCTTTCTCCAAAAAAAGACTCTCTAACTCTGTTGTTTTAGAGCTCTGGTTAATTCTGTATCCATAAGCTGCACGGCACCACCTGAGAAGTAGCGGCGGTGCGCCTGTTGTTCCATCGATTCTATAATGGAAACACTGCACTGGCTCGTGGATAGTAGAACTAGAACCTTGGATGAATGTATTGAGATATGAAGAAGCTAAAAGTTAAGTGAGGCAGGTTCCAGAGCAGCAGGATGCTTTGAATGCAATTCATTATTTTCCCAATGGCATGGTACTGATGAGTGAAATAGAAAAAAATAACATCAGGCTAATGTCAAATATGAGGACAAATAAGGTAATTCAATCAAGTAATTAGCCAAACATATGACAATAATTTTAATAATTTCAGCGTAAATGAAATACCAAATAAAAGCATTTGAACAAATCAACATAGCTGAACATTAAACGTCAGTCTGCAGGGAGAGCTGGCTTCTCCGCCCCAAAGGGGGCAGCAGAAGGAGCCGAGGTGAAATTTGCAACAAACTCCATCCTCTTCAAATCTGAATTTGCCTCCGCAAGATTGCGATCTTTGTTGGGTGATGGACCCTCTGTTTGTCCCCCATTCGCTCTCCGCTGACGAGCATTGACTGTCTTGAGCATCTAAGCGTCAACTCGGGCCTGAGATTTTTCCATTTGCTCTCGGCTGTATTTCGCAGCAATTGATTGTAAAAAGCAAACGGCGTCGACATTCAACGTCGTGCAGCACGCAGCGTTTCATCCCGGCAATTTCCACATTGTCGGGCCAGATCTAATTATTTGATTTAGCCGCCGTGTCGTGTTTTTTTTATTTATTTATTTTATTTTTTTTCCAAATATATTTTTAACAGCATTTTCAAACGGAATGAAACTTCTCACCTGCCGCGCGAGTTGTGACAGTCGTTGCGAAGAGGATGGATGCCGAGAAGCGGCCCGACAAGGTCAGGAGGCTCGCGGGCGTCAGGGCTTGACTGACAAGCTGAGACGTGGGGTGTATCTGGACCCGCTCAATTACTGAATCGTGAAGGCCGGGCTGTTTGAAAGATGACAGCAGAATCCCCTCAAGAAAATAAATAAATAGATAAAACTGCACACAAAAGCTGCAATGCATGAAATAACACTGCAGTGCATTTTTTTCAATGGAGCAAATCAAGATGGCTTTGTTTCCATTACCCCTAGAATTGCGCGAAACCTAAATATCGCAATGAAAAACTGGCAATGGAAACACCTAAACTTCGAAAAACCTCTCAAATATCGCTAAAAGGTTTTTGCGTTCTCATGAGGTGGGTTTTCAGACGTATCGAGATGGAGGCATATCGTGAAAGTGTCATGGAAAGACTTTTTCACATTTTCACGTCAGCAGACGCGACGCACGGGGGTCACTGCACACAAACGCAAACATACAAAAGCCAACGTAATTCTCGTAAATCTCGCGGGACAAGATTTTACGAGAATTACGTCTTATGCGCTTCCCACCATTGAATGGAAGCACCTGCAAATCGCAGTTCTACTTTGTCGAAACGCAGCTAGCGACAGAATGGGTATGTTTTGAATTCAGAAGCTGAAACTGAAGTGAAAGAACGACCGAGCTGCTGATCCATCTTTGTGACGCTTTTGTACTTCTGTACACACGATGAACTGCATATTATTTCGAAATTCTACAAAAATTTATTCATTTGTTTTTGATGATGTGCAATATGATCTGTTTTGACCTGTTGTTGTTGCCCGTGTGGAGTTGTCTATTTTTTAGAAATGAACTGCTGATGCCTTCAGTCGTTTCTGTTGCTGCTTTCCTTCCCCACTCAATTTTGTTCCTTCATGTGCTCAACCGCTCTGGGAACTTACAGAAATAGATACACTGCGCATCTGTCGTATGGCCCGAGCCGTGTCAGACAAACATAGCGTAAGCGCACGTGTCACTAAAATCCAAACCTACACAATGCACATGGATCTACGGTAATCCCAGGCTTAGGCAGGCATATTGTAAAGCACGCGTCTGCAGGAGTCCAGGATGTGGATCTGCTCCGGCTTCAGTGATTTTTTTCATCCCGACAGGCGGAATGAGAAAGATGCGAGATCAACTGGGATATGAAACAACAGAGGAATAATGTTAACATTACGGCCTGTATCCCTGCTGCGAGTGCAGTCGGTTACAGACAATCCAGCCCCGGAGCACGTTTCGTATTTAGGGGGTTTTGGTGCTCGCGTGAAGCTCAAATCAAACGAAATGAACTGAAATGCAGTGGAACATTCTGTGCATGCTGCATTTACTGGAGTTGTAAAGGAGAGAAGTGGACCGGAAGCGCGGCGAAATGCATCTGAGCAGCCGAGAAACGTGAACAAAAGTGAAGCAACAAATGGAACAAATGGTTCAAATGAGGGTATTTACCGGAAACTCATAATTAGATGGCGAACTCAACACACATACTTGTCACGGACGACCTACTTTTTAATGTGCAAAGACCAGTGTTTAAAGTACAGGGAGGTTCGGGGGGGTCGTACCTCTGATGAACCCATGAGACCCCCTGAAAGCAACATTTTAAGAGGGTCTCAAATTTTTTCTAAAAGCTGAAAAAGCTAAAAAAAAAATAAATAAATAAATATATATATATATCCATATATGTGTACTGTATATCCAGTTTCACTTATATATATCCATTTTCACTTATATATATCTATTTTCACTTGATTGATCTAAAAAATAATAACATTCCATTGTGGAGTGACTGTACTGTAAAAAGGAATGTGAGCCTGTTTTCCTTTCAGGATATCAGCCCTGGTTTCACACTGAGTGAGTATATATATATATATATATATATATATACCCTGTGTAATATTTCTAAAAGATTATTCACAGGGTTTACACCTGGCCAATATATATTACTTTCACTGGCGAAGGCCTTTTTTGAGCCACGGCACACCTTTTTACATTATAAGAAACTCCTACCGCACACCACCAATCAGAACAGTTATAAAATGACACTTTTTTAGCCTAATAATGACAATATAGTCTCTTAACGTGCTGATGCTCACTCAGTGTGAAACCGGGGCCTTTGCACACAGAGCTGAAAGCCTGAAAGGAAAACAGGCTCACGTTCCTTTTTAAAGCACAGTCACTCCACAATGGAATGTTATTATTTTTTAGATCAATCAAGTGAAACTGGATCATTTTTCACGGCACACCTGACATCACCTCACTTTAGGCTAGCGGTGGTTGAAAAACGCCGCGATGGACGACGCCGTTTTACGTACCGCACCTTTTTAAGACCCGGCATGGGAACTCAAGAACCCAGTCCGCCACTCGTCTTTCCATTGTACCACAAGTTGTAGGGCTGCAGTCGTTACGCCGGCACACAGAGGTCGGCGGAAATGGATCTTTTGCCTCCCAAGTTAAAGAATTCATATCTGACCTTGACGTGGACGGCGGCGAATTATAGCGCACGGACGTCGAGGGCTCGATATTTCTGCCAGAACACAGTTGTTTTCCTACCGCTCTGCCCGCTTGTCCGCTTTTACCTCAGCTCCCCCGCCGCTATTGATTATAAATCAGACCCCCCTGACCCACCACCACCACCGCCCCCCGCCCCTCCCTTCCACACCAGCCCCAGCGAACCCGTCTCTCTAAAAAACACAGCGAGACAATGTAGGTTTGGGTACTTAAGAGGCGGGGTTGAGGTGCAATTTGATGAATTATAGGAATTACAATCGCCATGGCAACAGCAAAGAGGGGCGCAAAAAAATAAGAGCGCACAGGTGCTATCAAGCAAGTATAGCGCCATCGTATTGATTGCGAGAAGAACAGCGCTTTGCCGTTTTCGGGCCTTGTCCTGTTCAACCCTCCGCTTTCTGCTGTGTGTGTGTGTACGTTCATTTGTGAGAGAGAGTGCCAGCTCCTGCTTGCCGTAGTACGCCAATCGCTGCTTCGGGGGGTGTTGTGGGTGCAAACCCGCGCCCGACAGTCGCTGAACTTCGTGGCCAGAGGCTAGATCCAAAAACGCGAGGCGCACGTTCTGCTCAGATCCGCGTCTGACACTTTTCCTTTTCGCTATTTTACCGCTTTCCCGCTGCCTGCGCCTCGTGCGTCAGGGTGAAATCGGTTCGCAGGGACGAAAGGCTGACAGACGGAAAAGAAAAAAAAAAAATATAGGAACAAAAGTGAATAAATGGAAATTGGGAAGCGGGCTGAATCCGCCCAAGCGAGAGCAGCGTGACGGCACCAGACGGGGCTTTGACACAAAGGTCATGAGGAGCGAGCGCAACTTCTCTTTTCCGGTCCGCCTAATTGAAAAGTGCTGCTGGGTGACGGCTCCTCACGCTGGGGTGAAAATTAAAGCCCGCGGATCGGCGCTTTTCTGCGGATGTGGCTCTTTTGGCCGTGCGCCCGCGCCGGATCCGGAGCGCGCGCGTCCTCAGCCGACGCGGGAGAGAGCGGAGTCGGGGGAGGGGAGGAGGCGACGACGTTCGGAAGAGAGGGTGGGGCGGGTCACGCTGAGGTTGCCCGCCAAGGTGTTCGCAGAATGTAATGTGCACAGCGTGGATACGTGAAAGACATTGAAAATACGTCGGCACTGTCCTGTCTTTCCCGCTAGGTTAACAAAGTGCTGGAAATGTAAAGACGCCAATATGCTACGCTAGCTGTCACACGCGGGACAGCCCTCCTCCTAATGTTTTAAATGCGACTTCCCCGGACGGGACCCCTCCGTCCCCTCCGTCCCCTCGCCTCTCTGACATTTCACGGTCAGCACACTCGTCCTTTCTGTCTTCTCAGCCGTCATTGCAGGGAGATGAGGCAGAGTGACCTCCTTTAATTCGCTGAGCACGCTGCCTCCGAGTGCTATTAGCATGCCCGAGTCGGGAAATGACACAAATATAAATGGTATTAACTTTGAACTTTCTCTTTTTACTTGAGCTTCGCTGCACCGTGGTGCCCGCCGCCGCCGCCAAAAAAAAATGTCTTCCTCACAGAAGCCTTCCCCCTAGATTTACACCGTACCTCGTTGTGTTTGTAAGTAATGTACAGAACATGTAGCATTAGCTGTGTTACCATTAACCCCTAGAATTGCGTAAAACCTAAATATCGCAATAAAAACTGGTAACTAAACAAAACTCAACTTCGGAAAACCTCTCAGATATCGCTAAAAGGTTTTTCCGCTCTCATGAGTTGGTTTTTCAGACGTTCTTGTAGAGGTATAGCACAAAAGTGTTTAGGAAGCATTTTTTTCGCGTTCACACGCCACCGGACGTGATGTACGGGGTCACGTGACAAGTTTGTTTTAAGTGAAAATGGCAAACATCAAAATGCAAATTTATCGCAAAATGTTACCTATTGGTACCGCCATCCTCCTCAAAGTGTGGTCTCATGGGACAGGATTTTACGAGAACGGCATCCCACAAGAATTACGAGAATTCTCGCGAGATGAGATTTTATGAGAATTACGGCTTATGCGCTTCACACCATTTAATGCAAACACCTGCAAAAGGCAATCGTACTTTGTTGAAATGTTAGAAATGTCGCTTTTATTTTGCGTAAAACTGTAACGGAAACGCAGCTATTGCTACCTGCACTTGATATTGTTTTGTCCTAATACCAAAGACATGGCCTCAACTCAGTCGTTACCAATGACATGATGGTACATAAATCTTTAAATCTGATCATTAATTGAGTTCTTAAGGGAAAAAAAACAAAGTTTTGCAAAAGTTTAAATGACAAAAATACCACCTGTGTGTTCCAGCGTGTCTAAAAGTGGGATAGCGATCTCCTTCAACAGCTTGTGTTTTGAAGGTGCAGTCAAGTGACAGATTGATTCACATTTACGTGTCACGGTCCTCCCACACAGCCGTTTTCACTTGTCTAATTAGACCCAGTTCGCTCTTTGTGTGGGCGAGACAGACGGCGTTTGATCCCGTCGAGTCAAAGATGAGAAAGCTGCTTTCTGCCGATCACGTCGGGCATTTTGGTTCATTCAGTGCTGCGTGATTTCCATCAAGGCTCGCCCTAAATTTAGCTCGGGGAGAAACCCAAAGGGAAACATAATGCTTTTGTCCATGAAGGTAGGAACTGTCGCATTAAAACATTTGAAACTTCATACATTTGTTACATTTGTTCACAATAAGAATACCATCAACTAACATGTTGATAATCACTGCAATTTTTCTTGATGCTGCATCATCACAGTGATTTTAAAATATTTGTATTTCCAGAGAAAACATTGGCCATTTGCGTGTTTTGCATGGCCTTGCAATTCAATTCAATGATTTCAATAATTTATTTACGATACATGATAGAAAGTGGGCTAGCTGGGGTTTTTTTGTCAAATAGATTTGAGTGCTGCGGTATAAATTTTGGTTCGTGGCTTCATAAGGAAAAAAAAAACATGGGTCCTGAGACTCCACCAGTTGAGCAGCACTGGTCTAGCGGATCTTGACCAACGTGCCTGAAGCAAAAGAGTCGAAACCAGAAAGTGCCACGCGACAGCAGAACACAGTTTTTCCCACTTTGTCCAACGTAAATAATCACATTCCGGGTTCCAACAAGCCGCGTCTTGGGGGGATCGCCGGCGGTGGTTTCTCCCGCCGTGCATCGTTGTTTGGTTCTAATCAGCGTACACTCACGATGATTAGCGGCGGCGATCCATGCGGCGGCTTTACGGTGGCGGCCGCGCTGATCTACTAACGATCTCCCCTCCAGTCTGATCAATAGGCCACAGTGTCACTGGAGGAGGGAGGACAGGGACAGCGGCCGGCTGTGTGTGTGTGTTTGTGCGTGTGCGTGCGTGCGTGTTTGTGTGTACGTGGGTGTGTGTATGTGTATGCAAGTGCGTGTGTGTGTGCGCACCAGCTTGTGTGTGTGTGAACATGTGCACGTGTGCGTGTGCAAGTGGGTTTGTGCACGTGTGTGTGCACACAATCATGTGCATATGTGTGCATTTGTGTGTGTGTGTTTGTGTGTACATGGGTGTGTATGTGGATATGTGCTTGTGTGTGTGTGTGTGTGTGTGTGTGTGTGTGTGTGTGTGTGTGTGTGTGTATGATGGACAGAGGGAGTGCAGACGCTGAGAGAGGGAAGATGGAGTGGGGTCATCAGCGTGACCTCTCGCCCCACGGCTCAATGTTTTAGCCCGCGACGGCTGCCGACCGATGGGGTGGAGGTGGTGGGGGTGGGGAGTCGAGGATGGCGGAGCTCTGATCCGTTCAGACGGATGCGGCCAGGTGGCCCCCGCCCCCCCGGAGCCGCGGCGCTCATCCGTCTCTGTCCTCCACCCCTCTCCCAACCCTCCGTGCTGGAGGCGGGAGCAACATACCCTGGTAACAGCTTCCAATTGCGGTGGAAACATCCTGGCTGGAGGTGGTGGTGGTGGGGGGGGGGGGGGAATCAGTGAAACAGCAAGCGGAGAGAAAATCCCATTTTAACACCTCTGGAAATTCTCCCGTTTTCTCCTCGTCGCGACCGCTGCCCCTCAAAAGTATGGGGTCACAAGGTCGCAAGAACATTACCGGCGCAGGGAAATCAGCCTGGATGTGGTGAACGCATTATGGGAGGGCTTTGGCCGGCGCTGCCTTGAATGTCTAACTGAATGTGATTTTAGAAGAGAATGAATGTTGAGTGCAGAATTTTGCACACTTGGAATTCTCTCGATCACTTGTAAATTGTTAGACGTTGGAAATGGTTCCCATGGAGCTCTACAATGTTCCCGCACTTGTTCGGCACATCTCGAGCGATCGTTATTTCACAAACCTGCTCAGAACGGAGTTCAATGCCGAAATGAGTCGGTGGCCCCAAACGCTTGAGCGGCGGTAGTGTACCTCGCATACGGTCAAAGACAAATGACGGCTTCTTCGAACATCCAGAATTACAGCCTATATTATCACTTTGACCGAAACGTATTTGAGGTGAGAGCTGTAATTGCCCTCCTCTCCTGCGTGGGTGGTAAAAACAACCCAGAACTGTTTATTTTTAATCTCCAAATACAAAAGAATCTATCAAAGGAGGGGGACATTTGTGAAAGTTCATGTTCAGGTTAATCTAATGATTTACTCCCACTTTACTGTTTGCGAAGGCCCTAGCTACAGTTTGAAACTGTTCCCAACTTTCTCCACTTCTGCCCAAAAGGCAACAAGATAGTGGATAAAGACATTTATGCGCACAGTGTGAATGAAGTGAAGTTGGTTGGGTTCCATCATTTAAAAAAAACAAAAAAAAACACCAAACTTTCCTTCGGTTCCTTTTGGAGAAAGTTAACACTTGTGCGTGTCCCCACTGTACTTTGAGCGTTTTTCCAAGTGGGAAGGCTCGCACCTTCCCCGCAAAGAGACTCTCGGTGTCGCTGATGCAACCGAGAGGTAACTCCACCACCGAGTCGTGAAAGGAGAGCTAAAGCTGCTCTCAGCGTGCACCCACAGAAATGATTTTTTTCTCCTTCCTCCTCTTCCTCTCTTTCCCCGCTCAGGGAATCTTCCGAGTTTAAAATGTGTGGCGTCACGGTAGCGCGCGCGCGCGCGCGCTTCGACTTTCAGAGCAAAACTTTACTGGAATACTCACGTTGGCAGCCGGCAAACGCGACTTTCCAACGAGAGCTTCAGACGCCGCAGGAGTTGCCCTTGATGCTGCGACGGTAGCTTCTGGGGTTTCGCGCCTCCGTTCAGAGACGCTCTCGGGCTGCTCCTATCAAAACAAATTCTCACGACTTCTTGCTTATTTTTGGGCCGCCGCGGCTGCCAGCCGAGCCTCCGCTCTCCTCTCCACTGCGGAAAACAATGGGTTAGAATAAGCGTGTCTCATGAAAGAAGAAGCTTTGCCGCGGCAACACCTGTATTTTTGATAAATAATGCATCATTTTCAAAGGGGTGTCGACAGCGACAGTTTTGTGTGGATGTCAAAAAAAAAAACAAAAAAAAAGCGATGATCTGAACTTTTCGGATCGTTCTTTGTCTCCGCGCTGGTTCGAGCAGCCGCTGTGGACATATGCGACGTCGTTTCAAAAGGGCGTAAAAGTGGAACGCGACGCTTTTTGCGGCATGCAACTTTTGAAAGACATCTCACAACTTTCAGCATACCCTGCCAAGGCAACAGTCGCGTTGCACGCCTGTCAGAAAGTGAAGACACCACCTTGGAATTGTGTCTACAAAGTCGTAACGAGCTGCCACGTCGTCCTACACGACGATCTGCCAGAATCTGCATTTTTGAAAGTGTTCACAAGTTTCTGCGATTCTTCGGGTTAAGGGTGACGATTGTGCAATTTGCAGATTTTGAGAGGAAACGGCGACATCAAGTGGCTACATTTTAGATTGCAGCGCTCCTTCGCTCCCCTACCCTCCCCGTCCCGCTCCCTACCTTACCAGTGAATTACAGTGGCCGGCGATTAAAGGTGAAGCTTGTACAATTTGGAGATTTTGAGAAGAAACAGCGACATCAAGTGGTTGCATTTTACATCGCAGCGCTCTTTGTCCCCCTGCCTCTCCCGAGCTCGCCAGCGAACTGCGGTGGCCTGTGCACACAAACCGGGATACGTTGTCCACCTTCTTCTTCTTTGTTGGTTTATTTGAGGACGCTAGCGCTCACCCTAAATACAAAACGCGCCGTCAGGGCAGATGGATTGTCCACTCCAGGCTTCCTTCGAAATATGGTGGCGCAAGATGGCAGCTAACTGGGAGCAAGAGCCTTATTGATCTATGTGCATTCTTACATACAAACAACAACCATTCCAAGGGTAGGAAAACCAAATGACTTATTGCACCGCGAGTACGCACTTTTATTAAATGGTAAATCAGCCCAAATTTTACACACTGGACCTTTGAAGCAACTCAGGTGCGGCACGAACGGAGTCGTTCATTTTGTAACTGGACTTTCCAGCGACGTTAATGAGTCACGTGACGTTTCCCATCCCGGTGGAAACCTGGCCCGGCAGCTGACCACCCTCTGCGTTCAGACCCCTCGACAGCTCTCGGGAAACCCCGGAGCTCCGTTCTAACTTGGCGTCCTGAGATTTCTCGCCGTCGTGCCCGGCCGCTGATTTACGGGCGCGGGAGGAATTCAATTACCCGTGGCTCTCCGTCACGCCACCCGGCCCCCAGTGAGAAATGGCCTCCATTCCACCTGTACAGCGTTGGCAGCCGCTTGAGCTGGCTCGGACGAGCGGCCAACGGACGGGGTGGCGGGGGGGGCAGAAGAATCAATTAACGTCCGACGCCTCCGTCAGTCCAAGTTTGGTCTCGTTTCTCCGCCGCTTTGATAAGCGCCAAACATGTTAAACAATCCGGGAGTGTCGCGTCCATACATCACTCCCGCTGGAGTTTATTTAGTCTTTCAAACCTGTTTTCACATCTGCTGTAATAAATCTATTTGTCACATGCCACTGATAAGGCTTTGTGTATGTTCCTCTGACTTTTTTTTTTTTTTTTTGGGCCGAGGCTGAACTTGCTTGCCTTCCCTCCTCCGCACAGCTGTTTTCTATCAACCCCCCCCCCACCCCTAACCCCCACCCCTCCGTCTCGGCGGCAGCCCGGCTCTCCCCGCTCTCCAGCGTCGCGTTGATTGCTCCTCAAATTTACTCCAACAATATTATTATTATTCGTCCAGCACCGAGTTCAATTAAACGCTCCCTATGATTCATGTTGGGTCCCCGCCAGGGTAAATATTGCTGCCCGCTGTTAGCGATTACACACAATGGTTCCCCGAGCGTTCAGATTTATCAAAAAAAAAAAAAAAAAAAAAAGAAAAAAGAAACAAAATTGAATGCTCTCTGATAATGGAAACAAAAGCAAAGACCAGGAAGTTCGCTATTTCGGCAAAACCCCATTCGCGTAATAGGATGCAGGTGCGGATTGCAAAGATTTCGATGCTTTTCGGATGGTGACTCAGTCTTGCTGCGTCATCATCTGTTGTTTGCGCGCTTCCTGTTTTATTTTAATAGTCTCTCTCTCCCGTGCTTTACATCCTGTTTCTGTTTTCCCTTTTTTTTTTTTTTTTTTTTTTTAATCTCCCTTGATTTTTTGATTTTTGCCACCTGTGTCTTATTGTAAGCAGTCCTGCCGCTTGATTGCTCACACCTGTGTTCTCCTGCCCTCTTGCATGAAAGGTCCCTGTCTCTCTTGGTCGGGTCACTTGTTTGTTCTTCGTGGAGGCGTCAGGTCTGTTGGTTTCTTAAGTTCTCGCCGCGTGTTGCCCGTCCCGCCTTGTCGCGTCGTCTGTTGCCGAGTCTCCCGTGTTCGCCTTGAGCTAATTCTCTGCGGACATGCCCGTCGTTAGCCTTGTTTATCATTTGAAACAAATAGTTTTTCATTTCTGCAAAGCTGTCTGCGCTCTGGGTCCGTGACATGCAGCCTCTTGCACCGTAATGCCGCTACAAAAACAACAGAAATTGGTTTGACTGTTTCAATTTTGCCTTCTTTAGTGCCTCATGCTTTTTAACTTCATTTATCTCTACTGTAATAGGTGTTTTTGCTTTTTTCTGGATCTCATTTTCCCCATCTCAGATAGATTTACGTAGTGTCATATTTACTACTACCACTGCTATTATTGCTATTATTATAATTGGTTATTTGATGTATTTTACATTTACTTTATTTCATTTTATTATTTTTCTGTACCTTACATCAAGTATGGTAGTATTGGATAGAACTTTATTGATCCCAAATGTGGAAAATACACTATGGCGGCCCTAAAAAACAATATACAAACAATACAAAAAATAAACTACAATACTTACAGTAGTTCCAGCAATTACAAGAAACATTGAAGTCAAGCTATGTACAGCAAACAAACAAGAGCAGATGTGCAACAGACAGTCAGTCGTGCAATGTTAATTCATTATTTCTTTACTTTTTTAAATGACTGGCGGATGAAGGTGAGCTCACGGTTTAAGCCTCTCTGGTTTCCGACCTCACCCGCTCATTACCGCCATCTCTCTTTCTGCCAAGGTCGCGGGGAAAAAAAAAGTTGCGAAATTCGTCATATCCGTCTTTTCCTCTCCTTCCCAGGCAACTTCCAGCTCTCCCCGACCGTCAACATGCCGCAGGACGACATCGTGATCATCGCCGACGACCGGCCGCCGCTGTTTCCCGCCGACCTCTCCGACCGCTCGTCCTCCAGCTCCCACGACGACCTGGGCTTCGTCGGCGACCCCCCGATGTCCTGGATCCACGAGGTCCCGGATCAGAATGAGTGGTGAGCGCGTTGCTCTCTCCGTTTGTGGCAGAGTTGAGTGAATTATTGATGAACAGGCGGGCTGCAGACTTAGGTTACTGTGTGTTTGTTTACGAGGGCACAAATTTCCTATTAATGAGACTAATTATTTCCAGTAAACTAAAAATAGAGAAATAAGGCAGTGAAAATCATCGAAATATGGTAAACTTGCAGCACTGATTTAAATTAATTTTTTTTTTTTTTTTTTTTATTTTTTAGTAATTACATATGCAGTTGTGTAAGACCACAATTGTGTTAAATGATGCATGGCCGAGCAGCAGTGAAGGGAAAAAAAAAACCTCCTAGGAAGTCAAACAATAGCGCCACCTCTGTTCTGTGCGGCCACCCGTGGGGATTTTGGGCACCGAGCGCCGGTCGGGAGTCTGCAGACTGTCTGAAATGGCCTCATAATCAAATGTCCAATCTTGACTCATCAACCCCGGCAAAGGGAACGGGTCTCTATGGAAACTTAAATCAAACAGAGGGAGGCCGGCTGAGAGAAAGATGACTGCTGAGCTGACGACACCGTCTGGGATGTCTGGTTTTGTTTTACCAATTTAAGAAAAAAAAAAAATAAATAATAATCTTAGTCGCACTATTCAGACAGGGTGTCTTTCAAGTCAAGTCTTGAAACGGGCCCTTTGTGATGTCACAGAGGGCTCTAATATGGCCCCTGCAGGTTGGCGACAACACCCCCCCGGTAAGATGTTGCCTCTGTTTTCTGAGACAGTGTTGCTTATGTAGACTTAAAAACGACCACATGTGCGTCGTCGCACATCAACGACGTTGCATGCGCGGCTGCATCATCAATCTGCGACATCGTTGTTTTCCTTTTCTCGAAATTTCAGACATTCTGTGGACAACAGGACATTTTTAGCTTGCAAAATGCTTCAGAAAAGGAACGGAATCGTTACTCGGTAAAGTAATTATGATGCAGTAACCATTTTTGCCTGAGCAATCCCGTTACATTACTCTGTTTCTCAAAAGTGGTTTAATTACAGTAGTGGATTACTTCATAATGGGTTACTCGCCACACTGCTCCTTTTTATATTCTCCAAGGCAACATGCCCGCCTCTGAGAATAGACACAGTTTTTCCTCTCTTTTTTTTTCCATTTTCTACTATTTCTATTTTTTCCTCCCCGGAGATAAACACTCTCCGTGTCTCGCTCTTGGTGTTTTCACTCTCATTCTCATTTATTATGAATTAATAGATTTCCCTGGCACGGCTGTGGCTCGTGTGATGTCAGGGTTTGTTTTTCTCTCTCTCTCTCTCTCTCTCTCTCTCTCTCTCTCTCTCTCGTCTGAATGGATTAGGTCTGCCGTGTATGGCTGAACCACGTTCTCACACACACACACACACACACACACACACACACACACACAGGGGCACATATGATCGTGTGTGTGCGTTGCACGTGCAGACCCAGGCTGAAGCGTGCTACATGCTACCGCCTTGGGTTATAGTGAATAATTCATGTCTTCAAAGTCACACACACACACACACGCGCACACATATGCGCAGATGTATCAGACACACTTTCTATTTCACTGGAACTCTCACAGCTGCTTGAATGCGCCGACTGCGTATCCTCGCCGTGACTGTCTTGCACTGTTTCTCATTTTCCTCGTCTGCCCCCCCCCCCCCTCCCTACACCTCAGCCTCCCCTAATTCCGTGCACATTGCGCCGGTGGTGGAGGTGTCGGGGGTGGTGGTGGCGGCGGGGGGGGGGGGGTCACTCACACGCCAATGTATCGGCGCTGTTACTTTTTAATTAAAGCCCCTTGCAACAGTACAGCGAGGAAGCCCCCCCCCCCCCACCCCCCCATGTGTGCACGCTGAATGCCATTGTACAGAGCTGTGACAGTCTCACCTCTGGCCGCGGGCATTATTCAGTGCTATTCGCTCGAGTGTGAGGAGGGGGGGGGAGGTGCCTGCCACGCACCTGCAGTGAATGTACAAAGCACAAAAGTGGCTGCTTAGCTTGTTAAAAAAAAAAAAAAAAAAAGGGAGGGAAAAAAAATCATTGCCGTTTAGGAGGCTTTTCTCCCGTTTGTCCACCTTTTTTTTTTCTTTCTTTTTTTTCCCGCCCGGTAGAATTTTAATGAAATCAGATTACCTCCTGACATTTTTATTATTATTATTATTTTTTTAATTTCATTATTTGATTTCGGCTGCACGCCATGCTTTTGTTCGGCGCAGAATAGCCAGCCGCTTGCTCGGCTAGCTTGAGTTTTTCCGGGTGATCTAGGGGTCGTGGGAAGATGAATGAAATGATTGGAGAAAAAAAATACTTGAACCAGAAATGCATTTGTGTTATTTTACTTTACTTCATTTGTCTAGTTTGACATTTTGGCCAAAGTCTGGATTATTCAACTCGATAGCCACTCCCGATAACATGCTAATGTCTGTTCCGTCCGTGTGCGCGTAAATCGTTACCGCTGGAATCAAGTGCTCGCGTTTGAAGTTGCTTGTTTTTAACCGCTCTCGGCCGCGGCTCTTTTTAAACCCTTCAAGCCGGCGACGCGCTGAATCCAGCCAGATGTGAAGCATCTGCGTCGCTTTGAAGTGATGGGTTACGGCCTGTACAGTGCAACGTGTTCCAGGGTGGCGATGGAAACCGGCGCCCGTCTTCTCTCAGGTGTCACCGAGTAAATAAAGGTTGTGAATTATTGCTCGGCATATCTGCACAGAGGGTTTGGTCTTGACTTGTCACCATAATTCTCCCTCGCGGTATCCGACTCCCCGCCTCGTTAGTCTGAAACTAAAGGCAAACAGGAAGGATCGCACCGGGATGATTTACAGAGGCACAGATAAGGTTGATTTAATGGCTGTGGAGTGTTCGTCGGGATGAATGGGAGACGAGAGCCGTCTTTTGTAACAGGGATGGAATGCGGACGGTTGTCAGATGCGCGAAATTAGTATACCGTTATCTGCGCTAGGAACGCCGGGTCGTTCGTCTTTGGCTCGCTTTCGTCAAGCGCAGCTCAAAGGGAAAGGAAGTTGGCGCCTGTGAAAAGGTACCGAGCTCCCCCATCTTCACATGGAAGAGGTGTTTTAAATAATTAGCCATTAATATTTAAAGAAATCAGACACGGGGTCATATTATTCCCAAAGGGGAAGTAAAGGCAAAAGATGAAACGCAAGCTAACAGTAGCTGCGTTTCCATTACAGTTTTTCGCGAAATAAAAGCGATATTTCTAAAAAATTTCGACGAAGTGCAATTGCGATTTGCGGGTGTTTCCGTTGAATGGTGTGAAGCGCATAAAGCGTAATTCTCGTAAAATTTCATCCCGTGAGATTTACGCGAATTGCATTTGCTTTTATTTGATTGCTGTCAAGAATGGTTAATATATTCTTTTTTTTTGTCTTTGATTACTTGTAAAAAAAATATTCCATCTCCTCCTCCGTCCAAACATAACGCGGCATTTTCACTTGAAGTGAGCTGGTCACATGACGCCGTACGTTATGTTGCGTATAAATCCGAAAAAAGTGTTTCCATTACACTTTTGCGATATGCCTCTATATCAATATGTCTGAAAAACCACCTCATGAGAGCGTAAAAACCTTTTAGCGATATTTGAGACGTTTTCCGAAGTTCAGGCATTTGCATTACCAGATTTTTATTGCGATATTTAGGTTTTGCGCAAATTCTAGGGGTAATGGAAACGCAAAGAGTGAAAAGAGGCCACCAACTTTATCCCCATGTTGCGCAGTAGAGTAGAAGATATTTCTCATCGGTTCCAACACAGTTGGCTAAGTTTGACTGAAGTTTATTTTAATACCGAGTTGAAAAAAAAAAAAAAAAAAAGTCAGACATTCTTTGCAGGTAGTTAAGACAATTTAAAGTTTAGCCCGCCGCACATTGACATCTCTCTGAGTAAAGTGGGCCAGGATTGATCTGAGAGCGAGCGCTACTGTTCTTTCTCCTTCAGCAGCACTTTATCTCCCTTAATCCCAAACAAAGCGTTTTCGCTTGCATACAAAAACAGCAGATGGAGGGCATCGCGTATTCCAAGGCGGCACCAGCGGGGGAGAGCTGGGGGCGTCGGCGGCCTTCTTGGGGGGGTTTTACGGAGGGTTACGCAACGTCCCTTGACTCCAGCGGCTAACGGCTACCAAGCGAGCATATTGCTCGGTCAAGACTTTTGCTGACGTTCCCTTTTGATGCGTGTGCGGTTGGGTTTTTAATGAAGGCCCTGTGCAGTTTGAAGCAAGCGGCAACGTGCAGCTTGCGTGCTCTTCTGAAAAGCTACCAATGATTTAAAGGTCCAACGTGCGACGTAATGGAGCCATTTGTCGATTTGTTCAGTTGATTTGAAAAGCAAGTTATCTTAAATGTTTAATGTCTTGAGTTTTATTTTGTAGTTTTTTCAAGTTTTCTTGAACGTTAAATGCAAACAGTGTTTCCACACTGTAACAATTCGAAATGAGAAATGAACATTAATTAAGCATCTTTTACAACTTGCGTTTGTTAGTTGAATTAAAGCTTTTCACGAAGTTGAGCTCACTCAGCCTATGTAAAAAGTAACATGTCCAGTTAGATAAGATACGTCCAAGAAGATGTACAAATAAATAACTGCTTATATTTAAATAAAGACTGGGTTCACCACTAATGCAAACCATTAGCACAGCCAGTGTTTGGACCCGTTCAGGCTTTAATGATTTTACCGTGACATCGCAGCGTGTGTAAGAAAGAAGGATGGTGTCCTTCTCCGTCTTTGTAAAATGTCACAAGTGGAAAATTCATTTCCCACGCAGACAGAGAAAAGCTCCACACACACACACACACACACACACACACGGGCGCGCGCCACGTTTCCCTCCCGTGGTGTTTAAACACCTATTGGCAGGTAAACAATGTCACAAATTAACATATAAAGTGGAAAAAAGTCTGCGTCAACGTGAACAAACAAACGTCTGTGCTAACATTGCAAGCAGTCCCGACTCTGCTCGACTCCAAACAGCTTCTTTTTTTTCTTTTTTTTTTTTTCTTTTTGCTCTCTCTTTTGTTTTAATCAGTGCTCAGGCCAATAAGAATCAAGTGTTCTATAAAGGACAGATTATAATTTACCCATCAAAACTGCAGGTTGAAAACGGTTTTATTTTGGGGTTTCCGGTCATTTTAATGAATATTGTTGTATCGTTATATCGTATATAGTATTATTGTAATTCTTAATACAGTGAACTCACGGTTCTACAAGCGCCTTTGGAAGCCTATGTTTTTTGCCATGCGTGTGTTGGGTGTTGCAGGGAGTCGTTTACACAAAGGCGGATTTTTCTTTTTTTAAAACCGTAAATCTTCGAAAACGCTCTCGGAAAAAAATAAACGCGTTTTCATGAAGCCGTCTTCAAAAATTTTCCGTTTACACGAAGACGCTGGGGAAAAAACCAACTGAAAACGATGTAGTACCTATGCCGGGCCTGGTGTGGCGCCGCCTAGCGTACTGCCTGGACAAGAAGAAGAAGAAGAACACCTGAAGCACGGTATGCTTGAAGAAGTAGCAGCTCGCTAACAACATTAGCACCACTGCGAAACTAATACCCTATTTAGCGTTTTCGAAAATGTGCAGTTTCGGTCTGTGCGGTTTCAGTGCAAACCGCCTTCGTGTAACTGGGACCTTAGTCGGAGGGACGGCAATTTAAAAAAAAAAAAAAAAAATGGTAAACAGGTCACAACAACACTCGCACACTCGCTTGCCACACGAAACCAACAGTCCCCGTACATTCGGTCCCTGTCAGCCGCACTCGTTTAGCAGCCGGACTGCGGGAGTCGGAGCGGTAAAACTCAATTAAAGTGTCGGCGCAGCAGGCCGGCGGTGAATGAAGAGGTCCACGCAGGAGTCGGCTGATGGACAAAGAGGTCTTAATTGATCCTGTTCTCTCTCTCGCCTCTCTCTGCAACCTTGTCACCGGAGGGATTACAGCATCGCAGGTGCAGCTGCTCCTCTTTGCCTGTCTGAATGGGAACTCTTTTAATATTATTATTATCTATTATTGCCTATAAAAAATAACCCAGTCAGGGTGTTTTATGGGAGTAATAAGGCAGGAATTAAAAGTGATTATCTTAGTCATTTATTATAGCACATTCGCATGTTTTAAAAAGTGTTTTGCTTTTATAATCTGCAGTAAGTAATTATGTTAACAATCCTGAATTCACGCAGGGACATTTTTTATTTATTTATTTTTATTTTTTTTTTTTTATTTTTGTCTTGCAACGATTGATCAGGGCTCTGAGAACCGCAGCCCCACTATGCAACCAGGACGCTTTCTCCCCACGCCCCCACACTGTCTCGGTCGCACCGAGGCATTGAAATGTATGAGCTGAGCCCCTTCAAGTCGATCAAACGGAGCTGCACCTTTCAGCGGAGCGGAGGGAGCTGGCAAAGAAGGTGGGGTGGGGGGAGGGGGCGCGGTGTGAGAGAAATGACATTAGTCACCAGAGTAAATTGCGAGTACAGGGGGCTTTTAGCAGCCAGCACTTAGCGGCAAAAGGCTGATACGCAGTTTGACACATTTAACTTCCTGCGAGGGGAGACGGAGACAGGAACAAGTTGATGTAAAATTCAAGTTAAAGCTGTGGATTTGCCCGTGAGCAATCCCCGGCGCTTGTTAATTTTAGATGACGGCAGGACTTGATGGGGAATGGGAAGCATCTGCTCGGCATGGCGGAAATTGCTTTTAAACACTGTGCAGAAGGAGCGGAGATTATGGAACGTATTATCCAAATGGCCCGGGTCCACTGTTTAAAAAGTAGGCCAGGGGCGCGCGCGTGCGGGATTGGAGGGTCTCGGGCAGGAGTTGCGCAACTCCACAGATTAGCCCCCTCGGAAGGGAGGTTCGCGACGGCCCAGCCGCTTTCTTATTTCCGTCGCTCCCAGTGAATAAGTCGGCGTTTCAGCCGCGACCAGTAGCGGCCCGTCTCGTCTTTGAACCGGCCGGCTGGCTAAACCTTCAAGAGGCATTTGGATCACAGCAAAGAGACTTTGAAAGCGCTATCCTATTACAAGCACTCCTAAGGGGGAGAATTAATTACTGGTTGAAAGTGAATACAAGATTTGTAATCTAGTTTTTTTTTTTTCCTCTCTCTCTCTCTCTCCGTTGGTCCGCAGATGTTGCTTGGCTTTTTGAAGATCAAAGCGTCAGTAGTTGCTTGGTCATCCCCCGTACAACAGCAGGGAAACGCAGTCACTGGGTTCGCCTCGCGGGGAATTCATTCATTGTTTTCGAGGCCCGCTGTGTAATATTGAGCTTGATTTATGATTTTAATATCGGTGAAACTTGGCATACTTGCTCCCAGTTCGCTGCCATCTTGCGCTGCCGTATTTCTAAGGAAGCCTGGCGTGGACAATCCATCTGCAGGAAGGTGGCACCCAGGTTTGGGTGCGCAGGGCCACCGTAGTTCACCGGCAAGCTCGGGAGAGGGAGGCACAGCGAAAGACGCTTCAATCTGAAAATGTAACCACATGATGTCGCCGTTTCCTCTTCGAAATCTCCAAGTATTACACGCTTAACCTTTAACAAAAAAAAAAACAAAACAAAACAAACGAAGATACCTACAATCAAATTACTCAGTCAGGCTGACACACCCTGATTGTGTTTTTGCAAGAAGGTGCATTTGCCACATGTGCACACCACTGTGGGAGCGGAAATGAGCATGCGTGAATAAGTAGTTCCAATCAGCACGTGGCCGCATGTTTTCCTGAAGATATATCCTCAACCCCCCCGCCCCCCAAAACTTGAGCGTTTGGTCAGCAGCGCTGCTAAATCAAAGCGGGCAGACGCAGAGCTAGCTAGCAGATAGCAGCTCCAACAGCGCCCACGCCCTGCCTCTCTTATCAGTCCCCACCTTTCTTATTCACGCGAGTCACAGCGCTTGGCAGAGGCAGTGCACGATGGCACCTGCTGCGCTGGAAGAAAAAAAAGGAGGAAAAAAAAGAAAATGAGGCGCTGGCACGAGTGAGTGAGTGAAATCAAAATTCAGCCCGAAAATATGTCCTTTCTCTTTCGGCGCCGTCTCAGTCACGCTCCGACAGATGACATTTGCCGAGACAGAAAAAGAGAGGGCAGGCTGGTTCTGGTGGGCTCGGCGGAGAATGATGAGAGGAGAATGGTGAGGCGAGATGAATAAATGAATTATACATCAGCGCTGTCACTCCCGCGCTTCCTGCTCCACCTACCGTTTCGCCCCCCACCCCCTTCCCCTCCCTCCCGTGTCAGCCAGAGTCGGCCCCCGCAAGTGGTCTGATCTCAAGCTCGGCGTCGTCGAGTGACACGCCGGCGTCGGAGCCCGCCATACACGGAGTGACTCCTTTGTTAAACGCGGCTGACAACCCCAATAAAAAAATTGTTTACATGCAAAAAAAAAAAAAAAACAAGTGCCGGCAGGTCGGCAAGTCGCCGTTAAAAGGCGCTCGGAGGAACATCTGCTCCGGAAGATAGAAAATCAAAAACAAAAACAAACAAAAAAAAACATATGCTGCCACGTCTGCCCTACTTTGAATCGCGTTTTTTATATATATATATATATATATATATAGTATAAGTTTGAATTTTGGGCGGGGTCACATTTTTGGAGAGATTCTTCAGAGCAAAAGATGTCATTTTTTTTCAAATGCAGAGCAGGAGGTCGTGGGACCTGCTGTTGTTATCATCCGTTGCAACAGGCAGGCTGCACACTGGATCTTGAATAGTTTTTTTTGTCTTCGTTTTTTTTGTTTGTTTATTAAAATGCATTAAATACCCCCTTTGTCCGCGTTATATCATACCCATGTCTCATTATGGAAATATTGTCCTTCCCTGACATTTTTTTTCCAGTGGCCCGTGATGTGAAAAAACCCCTACCTCTCGCGCCGGCGACCTACAGTAGACTTTATCAGCGCCGTGGCGCGCCGCGGCCGACTCGCCTCGGAACGGCGGTGCGGTGTCACCTTAATTGTAAACGTGCTCCTCCGCATGCTAATACCGACGGAAGCCCTTTGTCCCCCACCCCCCCTCTCGCCCGCCTACCCCCAAAACAGTCTGCTGCCATTTTTTTTCAAT
Organism: Thamnaconus septentrionalis; assembly: GCA_009823395.1. NCBI lineage: Eukaryota > Metazoa > Chordata > Actinopteri > Tetraodontiformes > Monacanthidae > Thamnaconus > Thamnaconus septentrionalis. The sequence goes on from CM020520.1 coordinate 13,045,246, forward strand.
TAAGATCCCAGACAGCGATAAGACCGGCTCAAAAAAAGAACAGGGCGGAGGATACCTGGCGGTGCTCCGCCTCTGCTCCAGACCTACTGTAGGTGGGGGTGGGGTTATTGAGTGGCCGTGACCCCAGAGCACCCTCACCCCCGCCTGGGTATCGCACATCTCTGCACAATCGGTTATCCTCCCAGTTGCACCGGGGAGAGACGGACGCATCCTTGATTGGAATACCTATTGAAATAATAAGGAATTGAAAGTGCCGCTGGGCGTGTGTGTGTGTGTGTGTGTGTGTGTGTGTGTGTGAGTATCGAATGCCAGCAGTTATTTAAGCCAGCGAGTGGGTTTTTCTAGTGTGTATAATGGACCTCAGGCTGGCTGGAAGTGTGCGAGCGACCGGCTGAATGTGGCAGGGATGGAGGGAGCTTTGAGCGTTTGGTACAACGGCCGGAGGGAAGAGCCTGTGAACGCAGCTCATTTTACCTTACTCGTCTGTCGAAACAAATGTTTGTACGTCTGTCACACAAGAAACTAAAATGAAATGCTAACAGTCGCACATCTATCACAGCTGTTGAAATCAGGCCTTGCTGCCATTGCAAACGGTCATGTCATAACCCCGCTGTGTCTTTTTCTTCCTTTTCTCCTCTCTCTCTCTCTCTCTCTCTCTCTCTCTCTCTCTCTCTCTCCACGCTCTCACACACCTGTGTGAACCGCAGCTCGCTGAGCCCCGACGCGGACGGCGACACTTCGTTCCAGCGGGAGGGCTTCGGCCGCCAGAGCATGTCGGAGAAACGCACCAAGCAGTTCGAGGACGCCTCTCACCTGGAGGCGGCAAAGACGCGCAAGTCCAAGAGCATGGACCTGGGTGGGTGACGCGCACGGGCCCCGACACTTGACATTTCACACTCCACGTTTTTGTCGATATAACGTCGAGCAGGGCTTTCTCTTGAGATTTGTGCTTTCGCCATCATGTTGGAGTTCCTCTATACTTCTGTGTTATATAAAGCTAAGCATTTTTACATGTATGTAATACATTGACGTATACAGGGCTTTAATATAAACATATATATATGTTCAATATCAGCTTCAATATCTTAATATCAAACTACTCTGACTAGCAAAGGCAATATTGCGTTGTAAAAATATTTGAAAGCACTGATATAATCAACTTTATTAAACTTTATTAAAAAAAACAAACAAACTGCACAATCAGATTACAAAAAACAAACACAAAACCACACAAATTAAATATAGAGTTTACGACTATCCAATAGAAATGAACAAAATGTTAACCCACTCACAGCTGAGTCAAGACATTTTCACTTTATTGGGCTGGGGCGGCTCAAATTATCTATATTGGGATTTTTTTTTCTGTCAGCCAATTAAAATTTTTAATTGCGATTAATCGCAAATGAAGTGCAAATTTTTTATTTTCATTTGATCATTCAAAATGATCACATACTTAAACTGTCAAGACACTCTCAAAAAAAAAACTCAAACCTTGAGGTATTCTCAAGCTAATGCTTCTAACCATTGAGGTTTACAAATAAAACAATAAATTTTTACTTTCGTGCGAGAGTGGCCATTTCACTGTGCCCCTTCATCGCTTGTGTGTGTGTGTGCGTGTGTGGGTTTCATCTCTCTCGCACTCTAATACTAGATACTGACAAATATAACGTACACAAATATGATCGCATTTGTCAAGTGCGGTATTTTATTTTGAAACTTGCTTTTATTTTGAAAATGAACAAGATTCTCTCGTGTGTGTGTGTGTATATATATGTATATATACGTGTCCAATTTGGCCTGAGCCTTCACCCAGGTGATGAAGTGTGGTGCATGCCGGACACAGTAGTACAGGCCTTTATTTTTGCAAGTCTTGTCACAGAACAGCTTTCCGGATGTGTGCCCACACGCCAAATGTATACTTATATTGAGCGAACAAAAAAAAAAGATACAATTGCGATGTCCACAGTCGCTCCCGCCGAGGCCGAGCTGCAGGCGAACCTCTTTCGGATCACCGGCTAATCTTAGCAAGATGACAGCCAACCGTGTCCCACTGGGAGCGCCGCAGACGCGGACAAACTCGACTCACCTACAGGGTGTTGTAGCTCTGTGCTGCCGCACTCAACTTTTTTTTTTTTTTTTCTGTCGAAGCATCCGCCCAAACCCTGTTAAAACTCTTCTCTGGAAACCCAGACAACGCGCACTTTCGTCGGAAAGTGATGCCTCTGACAGATTAATAGTTTGATACTGGATGTGCAGAAAATAAGTGGATAAAAAGGCTTTTTCCCGTTGCATTATTAGTGCCAGACGCAGATCTAATCAGATATAATGAGGACAGGAAGGCAACAGGATGGAAAGAATGGGGAGATGGCTCCTTGATGGCACTCCCGTCATAACAAATGCACACTTTATCAGCGAATTTAATCAGAAAAGCCTCCTTAATTGTTCTAAAGTGGCATCCGCATTAATTTGCAAATCTGATTTGTTCGAGACAGTAGCCGTTTGGATTTGACACCACAGATTGTTTATCTGTCTGCAAGGCAACAGCTGCAACAATTTGGCTAACTTGCCTCATTGACCTATTGCAAACTCTACAGTTGTAAGCAGATCAGCCTGCGGTGCTTAATGTAATTTTTTAATGTAATTCAGACTCGGATCCCCCCACCCCCCCCCCCTTCACGCTGACACGGACCCAATTGGGTTTTGAGCTATACTGCTGACAGTTAGATTTGTCCGTTACAACCTCGCAGGTCACTTGCGACAATAGTGCAGCGCTTGCAAGCGGAGCGGAAATAACTAACTTGTTCCCCTCATATAATAACCGTAGTGACTGGCACGAGCTCCCCGGAGGAGAGAGCGTTTCAGTCAATACTTGGCTAGCAAAAGCCTGAGAGGCATATGTGGGGAAATGAAAAGGAACTAACTGCGATTTGTGATGTACGCTATGTCGCGCAACCCTGATTCATCTGCGTGGCGCACAACGGCTGCAGTGGGTTAATTATTGTAATGAAATGAACGCACCAAAATGAAGAAAGGGTAGGGGAAAAAAAATGCATATGGATATAATTGGGTTGAATATTAATTGAGCCAACAAGTATATTTTTTCCCCCCTGTCGCCTTATCACTGAAACACTGTTGGACACATTTCTCAGGACTTGGGTGGAAGCAGATTGCTTTGCTTTCCATTAATATATTGACACAGGCGCTTTGTGCTCGGCTGAAAGTGGTTAACACTCCTGACGACGTCCCTTTTCTTCTGCCGCTTGCTATTTCTTTTCTGCCTCCTTTTGATCGACCCCCAGGTGTTCCCAAATCACATCAGCCGATGGAATCGGGGGACTTTGAGACCCGCCTCTGTCGAAATACGCTTAACTGGCGTGGACGCGTCGCAGTTCAGTCCATTTTAAACAGAGAATTGCAACCGACTCGAGAGGGAACGGGGAAGAAAAGAGAGCAAAGTGGCTACCACATTGGCCACTTACAATAGAGTGGAATCATGGATTGGTGGAAAATTGTCTTAGGCTCACCGACGCATAGGACGGAGAGCTCATTAAAAACTCATAGAGTAACATATATATGTGTGTGTGTGTGTGTGTGTGTGTGTGTGTGTGCGTGTTAGGTCTGTCAGCGTTAACACATTAATCGTGTCAAGCTGGACAGGAAGTCGGTCAAAGCAACATGAGAAAATCCGTTAATTTTCAAAATAAAAGCAATTCTCAAAATAAAATACCGCGATTGACAAATGCGATCATATTCATGTACGTTACATTTGTCAGTGTCGAAACAGAGTGCGAGAGAGATGAAAACAAACAGACACATACGCACGCACACACACATGAAAGAGAGCAACAGAGTGGGCCTTGAACTGCCTTGACATGCGAAATAACAGAATTTTACACATTTAACTGCGATTAATCGCAGTTAACTGTGAAGATTCTGCGATTAATCGCGATTAAAAAAAAATAATGAATTGTTTGACAACCCTAATATATGTAACAAAAAATGTGTGCACAATTGAAAATATGACTACTATTACTTGAGAGACATCCACTACTATGAAAAGTGCACTTCCTACTTCTCCCTTCATGAGCCTGTTGCATGTAATGTCTTGTCTACCAAGATCCCACCCCAGCACTATGTGTGTTCTGCCTGGCCTTGCCTTGCCCGACTCACTCTTGTTTCTGTGCTCTCTTAACAGCCAAAGATGAGATCCAGGACGGCGTGAGAACCAGCAGAGGTAAGCAGCTGCACACCCCCCGCTGGCTCCATGCACAATCTCCTTTATTACAGCAGGTTATTATCCTCTCATTGAGCCGGATCCACGGGCCAATCGCACACCTCCTTCATAACCGGCTCATTGCTGAGCTTCATTGGCTGTACGACACGTGCAGGGGAGACTTGTTCGAGATAAATGCGGCCTGAGTTTTTTTTTCAGCTTTTTTTTTTTTTTCTCCTGCGAGTTGCAGTGTTGAGTAGGGACTTGGCAACGCGACACGGGCTCCTGTGCCACGTCGCTTGTTCTGTGGCGACGGAAACGCCGGCGAAAAAAAACTTGTCATGGCAGCAGTTGTCGATGGTTTTGGAAAGAACAAGGCAGTAGAGTGGAGAGGTGCCGCTGCCAGTTGGCCCCTCGCTGGCTCGCTGCAATTGATCTATTGCAGACTGCATGGTTTTTTTCTTTTTTTTTCTCAACGACTAGGACTAGTAGCCGGCCACTCTGGTAAATTGACCACAATAACCTGATGACTGGGTCAGAGCAGGGTGTGTTTGAATGAGTAGCATTTCTCCTTTTGCGTTCAGCAGTAGTTTCAAAGGACCCTATTGTGGCCGTTTCCACATTTAAATAAAGTTATTTTGGTGGTCGACCTTAAGCAAGAAACGAGGTTTTGCTTGACTTGTGGCCTAGAAAGGCCCCCAAAAACCCAGAACGGCTCATCAAGAGCTTAAGTTGTTAATTTTTCGCACTTGTTATTAGTTGTCATGGCTGTAACGCAGGGGATTTCTCTTTCATTGCCAAAATCATGTATGCACACATCATGACAAAGAAGAAGTTGCAATGAATATTTCAATGCCAAATTTATTACATCAGGAGATTCGTACAAGTGACCTTTGACCTCTACAATGACAAAGTGGTGATGACCATTGGCTTCCAGACATTGACACGGCCAACTTCTGCTCGGGTAACACGTGTTGATGCTACATTCATGAGGGTAACGCCACCTGTTGGGAAAACATTGTACAACAACACACAGTATTCTCGTCATTTGACGAAACTTCGAAAGAAGTATCTATACGTGTAGAAGTACTTACACAAATTAAATATGTATGCGAATGTTTCCTTTTTCCTGATGTAAGTGCACGTACATTTTCTATATGTACATATATTTATCATTACTTTGCCTCTACCATTAGCTAGTACATTAAGATCTCAGAAGCTCTACTTATTTCTCAGTGTCTTTATGGTTTAATCATGTCCACATTGTAAGCTAAACCAGGGGTGTCAAACTCAAATACACAGTGGGGGCCAAAATTTAAAACTTGGACAAAGTCGCAGGCCAACGTTTGTATCGTTTTGTATGGACTGAAGTACTTGTGGGTGCTGTGGAAATGCAAAGATTGAATAGAGCGGAAGCAACTTTCCTTTGCGGCGCGGCCTTGCGGGCGTTTCGCGGCTCCGACGCTTTAAGTGAAAATTGAGGCGAAGAGGTAGAAAAGGTTGTAAAAACAAAAAGACACACTGACAAAAAGACCAAACGAAAATCTCACCTATGTTAAGAACTTCTTTTACCCCTCACCAATTACAACCCGGACCCAGCGGGTCGCCAGGTTCTCGGCCCATGAGTTGCTTGCTAATGGCTTCGCAAAGCCGAGAAAATAAGCTGGTCTGAAGGGAGATTAAAAGGTATTAAAGAATATCATTTGAGCGGATTGGCGAATCTCACCGACCACCTCTGGTTGAGACGTCACACGGCTGCCCACAACGATGATCCCTCGGCGAGCCCCCCGCCGCGGACGAGGACGTCCTCTGTGGTCGTAACGACCCCGCCGTCTGGTCGGACCTGGCGGCGTCCCACTTCCTCTGTGATACCTGGACTTGGCCTCCAAACTCTTGGAAGCTACTCGGGGGGGGCTATTTTTAACATAATGACCCTTTTACCGCCCTGCTTAAAGCCTCTGCTCTCTGAATAAATTAAGTGTAATGGAGCCCCTGTCTGTACACAGATCTTTACATGCAAGGGCTTGTGTGAATAATGGCCAGAGAGCGTAGTTTTAGCTCCTCTAATTATGCTATTGGCTCCTGTTCCTGTAATAACCGCTGCTGATTTATTCATAGAGTTTGCCATACCTCCCCTTTACCGTTTAATGGCAATGGATCTATTCCAATTAACTGTCCTTGCCCTTAATCCGGCGGAGGAACGCAGCACGCGGGCCATTTTTGGCCACCGTAAATTTTTCCAGCTGCCCTTTCCTCTTGTTCGCTCGGATTGTCTCTCCCCACTTTTTGCGCATTTCATTTTTGATGATATTCATTTCTCCTCCAGACGTGCGGGGAGTTACAAACTCGTGTCTGTATGCATCGGAGGCGGCGGGTGGGGGGGGGGGTGTGTGCATTTTCATCCCCCTGAATAAGAGGGAGATGAGGAGGCGCCGCGCCGAGGATTCGGGGCCCGTGTGATAGGAATCACATAATAGAGCGGCATACAGAGAGCTGTCCGTCAAACCTCTCCCAGGAGAACCGCCGGAGCCTCAGAACGAAAACAAAAGGCGGGTTTTTTGATGCAGGCCGAGGTCTGGGCGCGGGGAAGGAAAAAAAAAAAAAGTCTGTCTCGGTACCCCCTCCTCCCCCGCAACCCCCTTTCCCTCGCCCCTCCGTCGCTCGCCTCACGGGCGGGGAAACAATGGCCGACGGAAATCGCGGCGCGGAATTCCAAGTGGGAGTATTATTCCCCGCTTCCAAGTACAGCAGATGTCGTTTGTGTTCCTCTGAACTGTTGCGTCCGTCCTGCGCGGCTCCCACTCGCAGTCCCATTGTGTAGGACGTGCACCCCGGGCGTCTGCGTGTCTGGCTTTGTGTACATACACATCCCCACCGCATTGGCTCTGGCCTAACCAGGCCTGTCAAGTATCGCACAATTGCGCTTTTTACTTGGTGCAAATATGCGGTTTTTTTTTCTTTTCTTTTGTTACGATCTTCTCTCCTATTCCAATAGATAATCAGGTCTCGATTGTTTCCGGAATTTGGTTTTGGATGGTCGTTTGTTGTTTGGTTGCATGAAAAGGGAATCAGAAAAAGCACTTCTTTAAGGCAGTAAAATGAATCCTTTGCCCACCAACCCCCAACCAACCCTCTTTAGCTGTATTGCACACAGTAAAGTTTCACGTTACGCTCCTTAGCAGCCTGCAGCACTCACATGAGCTCTCTCCACTAAATGGGAGGCAGCATTATAGGATTGGTGTTTATTTAGCTTGAATGGCACTCTCAGGATTGAGTCCAGGTTCTCTCGGGATCGGACGCTTTTATAAACATTGACGAAACACGGGCCTATCGGACTTACCCGACACTGGATCCATAGTCGTCACTGATTTGGCAGTGGTTGGACTTTTGCACCGTTTCTCCAACGATCCAATAAACATCTGATTTGTCTTTGTTGGAACTGTGTACCGTGAACAAAACCTAGTAGAGCCAGTGAAACCTTTTCAAAATTGTTTGGATCCATCAAACGTGGCCATGGAGGGTGTTTTTGAAAGAGAGGCATGACTTCAACCTCATTGGACTATTTTGGATGGCATGCAAGCGGATCAGAGCCACTCAAATACAATCTTAAAGGACGACATCGGATTTTTTTTCAATGAGCGAAAGGTCCATTCATTTATCAAGGCTGATCAGGCCACAAACTGTTTTTCAACACAAACTGTCCGTTTCATTTCAAACTACAAAAATATGAGCTGAACTAGAATTACATAAAGTTAAAATTGTCATTTACATTTTCACATGAATTACAATAAATAGTTGATTGAAACAAAACATGTGGGTGTAATATCAACGTGGTTGCGTTTGGGGTTACAACCAAAAAAAAAAACAAAAACCTGTCTGGTCATTCTGGAACCTCAGGGGCCGGTGGGCCGCCTACTGAGGACCACTGAAGTATGTATCATGCCCCCTTGGCTTAGCAGCTGCGCATCACCGTGTTACAAATAAACTCGTGCCGAAGCTGGTCAGTGGTCCAGGGAAATGGATTTGTCGATAGAAAAAAGCCTTAGGTGGCATTTTTAATGTTACTATCCAGTTGTACTTCAATTCCCGTGACTGGAAAAGTAATCTGTTTTGAAGCAGCCGTAGTTTACTGCTTGTAGAGGGTGTAGCCGGTTCTGTTGGGTGTCACGGGGGGATTTCAATTTCAGTTTTCTACTGTGTCCCAGAGTTTGATCTCGACCACCATACTTCTTATGCCTTTGAGACTCGCTAAATGTCTCATTTATTCCAAAACCTCATGATAGTCCCAGAGACAGAATCACCCTCAGTCCATTAGAACCTATGAATCTAGAACAGCTGTATTCGGTAACCTGGGAACGAGATGGCAACAGCATCTGTGCCTTCTGGGAAAATGCCAGTTGTGAGAAGTTCTGACAAAGAAACCCTCCGGTTGGGTTCTTTCATAAGACTGCGCGAACTCTTTGTCACCCGACGTCTTTCAAATTGCTGTTTATTCTGTTCCACGTTCCCGATGTATCAACCCCATGTGGTGGTCGCAGATTGTTTCCTCTCTGCGACGAGGGTTTATTTTCTCAGCTAATCTGTGTTTGGCTGCGCAACACTCCCGTCTGAAAGGTCCACTGTGATCTCCCGGCGGCGGAGGTTCACGCCTCATTTAGGTCAAGTTAAACATGCCGGGGACCTTGTTGATGGGTAGCCAGCGTGGTCTGTAGGTGTGTGTTTGTGTGTCATGAACCTTGTGTTTTTGGCGGCCTTCAGGGAGGGCCCATACAGGTCAAACACAAGCAAACACGCACGGGCCGTGTTTGCTTGTGCGGTATTTAAGAACAAATGGGGAGATTTCCAAGTGAAAGCGAACAGGAGGGGCTGCAGGAGACGTTTATTTACACTCATGAGGCGCAGTGGCATGCACACGCGTGCGCACGCACACACACACGGATGTGTCTGTGTGGGTCTAATGCAGGGGTGGGCAGACCTTTTGACTGGTGGGGCCACAATGGGTTCTAAAATGGGGCTGGAGCAGCAGCAGATGGATGTAGTGTTTTGGGGACCCACCTCGTAGGAGTAAAAGATATATTATGATATAATATGTAGAAAACGTGCTTTAATGTCAATTGAAAATAAACAAAGCATTCCAACAAAATATGCGTCTTTGAAGCCCCACCGTATTTTGCTCTTTATTGAAATGACTCTTTGGCTGCGTTCACACTGCAAGCGAATCCGATTCAAATCAGATTCCGTCTCAAATCCGATTTTTAAGGGCTTACTGTCCACACTGTTTTTAGCAAGTGTCCAAATGGGATCTGACTCTGTTCAGTCTGGGCCACATGATTAACCAATCTGACAGGTTGCCGTAGCAGCGACGTCGGAGCGGAGGCGTCATCCAGCGTAGTTGTGCAGTGTGTGACGTCACATCATTGCGACAGCGGCACTTGTTGCGATCCATGCCCTGGAGCTTGGCTTGACTGATGAGCCAATGAGTTTCCTCCTCTGATGTTTGGAGCTGTTCACACTGAGACGCATCCGTCCAAATGCCATTTGAAGCTACCTCCCTTACGTGGTTTCAGTCTGTCTCGCAAAAATCGGGTTCCATGTGATTTGGGACTGTTCAGACTACAAAAGAGCCATCCGGTTTCAATCTGGATGGGCTAAAAATCGGATTTTGAGTCTGAACAAGGCCATAAACACTGAAAATGTTGATGAAAGGAAACGACTATGAATGTTGTTTCCTCAAATTTGACGGGCCGGATTTAAAAAGCCCAACAGGCCGCATATGGCCCTTGGGCCGCAAATTGCCCACGCCTGGTCTACTGGCACAATGCCCCTGATGTGCAGACTACAGTCGATGTGTGCGTTGTCCCCCTGAGTCTGTCTGGCCGCTCAGACTGTGGAATCAACAGTCTGTCCGTGATTACGTCTAGTTCCCCGCCCCCCAACCCAAGTTTACACACATCAAAGACCTCGCCGGCGCGCCTTCAGAATTCCATCTTGTTCCACCTGACGGCACCTCGCTGCGAGCCGAGTCGAGGCGGAATAAAAAAAGGGGACAGAAAATCAACCTGCTTGCTTGTTTACCAACTGGCAGCTCGAGGTGGGCGCTCGAGGGAACCTGGCGGAGGCTCCCCGAGAACATGAAATACCGATACCTGAGTCGCATTCCGTCAATGCGTCCCGAACCCCCCCCCCCACCCGGCAGAGCTCTGGAAAAATAATTGCAGCCGGCTCCGACGCTGAGGAGGTCGCCTGTTTAAAATTTATGTATTTTTCTTTCCCTTTCACCAAAGCTTGACACTGCTAGTCTGCCAGTGATATTTATACCCTTTGTTAAGGAGATACTTATGTCAAGTGTGATGTATGCGAGCCGCACTAATTAGACATTCTGTCAAAATAGGTCTCAAGCCGTGACAGGCCCGCACTTGTATCATTTGCGCAATTTACATGTTAATTGCGGCCACTTTGCATAATGGTTGTTGTTTGTGCATCACTCACCACGCAGTGAAAGTGCATGATACGTCTTTGACTTCCCTTTTTTTTTTTTTTTTTTTTTTTTCTTCCAAGGGGAAGGGCAGCCAGTCAAATCAATCAAAAGCTGTTTGCTCGAACACTAAGAAAAGAATCTTTCAAAACACAGTTTCAAAATAAAGGTGGTCATTGTCATTGTCCCCTTCAGATGTATAACCATATAAAAGGAAGTGACTAAGAAAATAGTGTGGAAGTAAATGTACAATTTTGCTTCATCCCCTTCTGCAACAAACAGACAAGAATACAGAAGGCCTCCTATGGAAATAGCTTTGCATTCTGTTGCAATTTGTTTTGTTTTTTTAATATACGATCTTGTAGCAGGAGGGCGCAATCATGCGGGTAGAGTGGCCCGTTGTTGTTGTTTGTTGATAGCGGCCTATTTGTGCCCATTATGTCTCAGCCATTGTTGCGCTCTGAAAACAGCTGGACGAAGGTGGAATAACAAATCCTCGATAGCGAAATACACCTCTGAAGACGCACAGGACGATGCGCGCTCCATGTGTTTCATATTAATCAATCGCCGCACTTAGAATTCCCGCCTCATCCCGCGCAAAACCACACCAAATCTAAATAATTAACATCAACCCCTCCGTGATGCTCTGTTAATGAGGAGCTCTCCATTTTATGTCTGACCCTCGATGTCGCCGCTTTATCTTCCCATAGGGTCCGAGCGGCAGGTGGGACCCTCGCTGGGCCTGAAGAAGTCCAGCTCCCTGGAGAGCCTGCAGACGGCCGTGACTGAGGCGTCGCTCAACGGCGAGGCGGGCCGCAGCCGGCTCCACTCGCGGATCGTCCGGGGCCGCGGCTGCAACGAGAGCTTCCGGGCCGCCATCGACAAGTCGTACGAGGCCCGCGGTGTGGCGGCGGCGGAGGATGGCAACAGCATGGATACAGGTGCGAGCCTCATGGTTGGACTAAATGTTGGATTTTAGCCTCAAACAGCCGACACCAGGGTCGATGGCAAACTTTTTGACTGGTGGGGCCACAATGGGGTCTAAAATTTGACAGAGGGGGCCGCAGCAGGAGCAGATGGATGGAGTGTTGTGGCGAGCCAAAAAAAAACAACTTCATGGGATGGGGAGAAAATGTGCTTTATTGTCAAAAATGAACAAAGCATTGCAACAAAATGTGTCTTTGAAGCTCCACGGTATTTAGCTCTTTATTGAAATGACTCTTATAACACTGAAAAAATAGAAGAAATACAACCATTATCTGACTTACTTACAATTAATATGATTTCTTCAAGTTGGTCGGGCCGATTAAAAAAACTTCACGGGCCGCATATGGCCCCCGGGCTGCAATTTTCCCATGCCTGGCCTCGACACAAAAGGGTCCATATTATATTCAGGTGTCATTTTTTTCTCATGGACTGCAAAGAAACATCTTGCATAGTCAATTATATATTTAAAAAAATATATATATATATTTAAAGTTTCCAGAAAAGACTGAATTAGCTGCCTATAGCTGCATTTCCATTACCCCTAGAATTGCGCAAAACCTAAATATCGCAATAAAAGACTGCTAATGGAAACACCTAAACTTTGAAAAACATCTCAATTAACATTAAAAAGTTTTGACGCTCTCATGAGGTGGTTTTTCAGACGTATCGATACAGAGGTAAATCGTAAAAGTGTCACGGAAACTCTTTTTTCGCATTCACGCGTCGCCGGACCTGACGTACGTGGGTCACATGACCAGTTCACTTCACGTGAAAATGGCGCGTTATGTTTGGACAGAGGAGGAGACTGAATATTTTTTTTGCAAGTAATAGAAGAGTAAACTATAACAACCATTCTTGACAGCAATCAAACGTGACCAAACAAATGCAAACAAATTCAAATTACGGCTGAGGAACTAAAATGGGAGCTTTTAAGCTATTTTATTTTTCTGGGCACAAGTCTCAACAAGCATGGCTTCAAGTTAAAATAAACGAAAACTGCTAGCACAGACTGAACAGAAAAAAAAGAAGAGAGAGACATTGTCGCGGCTGCTTTATGTCTTTGGAAATCTTTCTAATCTTTCCAAAAGATCGAGACTCCCATCGATGCTCCTCTCTCTCTGTGCGGAACCCTCAGCCCCACTTCATGTTTTAGCTGCTGTGTTTTTCGTACACGGTTATGAGAGAAAGAGAGAGGGGAGGGGAAAAAAAAAAATCCAGCCTGTAATATTGGCTAACTCAATACATTCTCTGAGCCTCTTCAGGAGAAGATAGTTTCAGCCCCAACGAAAATAGATTAGCGATATCTGCTCGCCTGGGAAAAAGAAAAAGTGTGCATTACAAAGCGCACTCGCAATAAGACATCTCGCTCACAGATGCTCATTAATATTCCGGCTGTTCGCGTCGACGTGAGTCGTTGAAAACTGCGGCAGCATATTGTCCCGGGAGTTTCAAGAGTCCTTTATAATGTATTGCAGCATTCTTTTTTTTCATATACAGCCCATAAGCTGCTGTTTATTCACACATATGAGGGATCCACTCGGCACAAATATACGCTGTAAACCGAATGCTATTTTACCATAAAGATAAATTAGATATGAGTCTTTGTTTTGTTGGAGGGTTTGAACACAACACAGCCAAAAGATGAGAGAACAACGTGAGTTTTATTTATTGTCAATTCATCGATACGTCGACGATGCTGTGCTTTGTAGTTATATGGTGCACAGAGTTTACCTTACTTAAAAAAAAAAAAACAACAACAACACACACACACTGGTTAGGGTGAAAATCTCCATCCACACCTGGTGCTTAATAACGAGAAGACATTTGCCGTTTGTAGTGACAGGTAATAAGTCTGTAATCAGCAGATATAAATTTCCATTATCCGCTAAAGAGCCGCAATATGGATGAAACAGAAAAAAAGAAGGGAGGACGGAGGGAATTATTTGCCCGAAATGCTTTGTTCTCATAAGCTCCGTTGGCACGCCACTAAATACAGTCTTATCTCGGCAAAAGAAAAATGGGAAAGCAGCCGATTTTCCCTGCCGCCGAATATTGCATTCTCCCTCAGTGATATTCAAATAACTCTGTTTTTCAATTTAGATAAAAGCAAGCAGTCTCCGCTCGTCACCGAGGTTAATAGTCAAAGTTGACAGATAAGCGGCTGCCTTGCTGCTGCTCCCAGACTTTTATTTACATAAAATAAGAACGTGGCATCACCCAAAGAAAATGTGTCCCCGCCTGATATCCCACTGGGCGGGAAAAAAAAAAACAAAAACGAGTTTTTTCTCGCGCTACTTTGAGTCACAACAAAAGAAGAATAAAGAAAATTAGTTTTCTGCGTTTGGCTCGACTAAAAAAAAAGATTCACTCGTCTGTCGTAACCTTTTGTGACAGGCCGCCCAGAAAATCTTCCACTATTACAGAAACTACAGTAACTAAAAGAACATGCTGGGTTATGTGACCACATTTGCGCCTGCTCTTTGCTGTGACATTATTTTGTAGTTGAGTGACACTTTCATCTTTGCCTCCGCTCTCACTTTGGATTTCAATCCGAGTCCTTTCATTTCCGTTAAACTGCAGCAGATGGCCTCGCCGTTTGACTTTTCATTTGTAAAGCGCTAAATCACATGCAAAGGCGTCTCGATTCGTTTTTGCACCGTCATAGAGAGAAACCAACTGACTCCCTGTGGGAAGAAACCTTGAGGAGACCCCTGACTCTGTAGGGCGGCCATCAGCTCTGAGGCCCGATGATTGTACAGTATACAGTAACCAGTATTGCTGTGTACACTTATGTTTACTTGAGAGGCGCAAATTGCATTAAATTTGATTAATTTTGTGGTTTTTCAGCTTTGGAGTAGCGACTTTCGCTTTCCTGCTAGCATACTAGCATGCTAACTAGCATGCTAGCTACCATGAAATGACAGTTTTGAGATACATTTTTGTATTGGGTTGACTAAAAACGTGGGGACAATGGCACCCCCTACTGTCGACACAGTGCCCCCTGCTGGCCTGGAGTGGGACTGTAGAATTTGTGTCCCTTTTCGTATCCTTTTACAAGATCGTACCCAATTTTACGGCAGCTCTTCGAATCCGATCGCCACACAGCGAGCTCGCCAGCTGGTCTGCGTATGTTTGAAACGGCAGCGGCATCAACTCGAAAAACATAACGAGCGAGGAGAAAATAAGAAAGTGGCCAACTCAAGTCGCCGTTTTTGGAAGCGGGAGCCTTGGCGGGCGACCAAAGTTATGCGCTCCGGCCAAATTTGAGCGCCGTGTCCGTCTGTGAGTCTCCACAAATTCCTATTTCGAAGAATGTTGGATTGGAAGCAAAATTAATAAAAACTGCAAAATTGAAATTCAGAAAATGCGTTTTTTTTTTTTTTTTTTTAAAACCTTTTTCTGAACAGACCTTTTCCGAAACGGGTTTGGCAAATGGACATAAATCTGCCACCGATCTGACATAGCAAGCAAAGAGCTGCTGGTCTACCAAGATGTTTTCATAAAGAGGCGGGGAAACGTGGCGAAAATAATAATTACAATTTAGCTACTGGTGTTTCCAAAAATCCACTTAAAATTCATCCAGAAACCCAACTGATGGTGTGGTTGAAACTAAAACGTAATTCCTTCTTCAAATGGCTGCATACATTCCACATCAACTGCTTCCCTGCCATTCCTTTTAATTGGATTAAAGGTGGGCAGCAGTTTGGCCGACTTTAACTTTGCCGTTGATTCTTTCTTCCCCGTTTCAGTATTAACGTCGGGGCCGCTGACTTCACCAGACGGGACGAGACAAAAAAAAAAACCCTGCGTTTCCTTGAAATGTGAACCCAGTCTATGCGCCCATCTCCACGTTGCCTCGTCTCGTTCGGCTTCTTTTGCCGGTGATAAGCAGCACTTTTCTCCCCGTCGAAAGCAGAACTGAGTGGACGATATGTGAGATTTGCGACGAGCCCTAATCTGAAGGACATCTACCGCTCGCCCCAGATACAGCGCAGACAGGAGAACTACATTTGCAATTAAGATGCCTGCGAGGCTTTTTTTTTTTTTCCCCCTTTCCCTCCCCCCATCCAAGATTACTTAATGTATAATTACTGACAGATTAATTACATTTTGTACATCAGTTTTGATTAGACGTGATGGAAAGTTGGAGTTTAATCAACCTTTCATCACCCGAGGAGCGCGGCTTTCATTCCAACGTTTTTCTCGGTTCTGTCTTGCACGGCCGTAAAAAACGAAGAAGCAGATTCCTGCGATTCATGTTCTCCGGCTTCTTCGTCGCGTCATTTTTTTTTTTTTTTTTTTTCACTTTTTTTTCACGGAAAAGCTAAAAAGAGAAGTGTGGGAAGACAAGTTCTCTCGCGGGCTGTGCGAAGTGTACACACTGGAAATAACTCCGGGCTTTCCGCTGTGTGAGGATGTGTTGAGCAGAGTTGTACTCTCACAGGGTGCACAATGTAAATATATTCTGCTCTAATGAGGCAAATGAATTCAGTGTGTTTTGTTTAAAGCTGCCTTTTCTTGTGGGACACACTTCTTCTTTTTTTAATAACCCCCCCCCCCCATGATTTGTTGGAATTTATCATCCGCTTTGGATTTCAATTCCGATTATTATTATTTATTTATTTTCACCGTCTCACTTTTCATCTCTTTTTCCCCCAGTGGACGAGGACACAGAGGGAAGCTGCAAGTCGGGTCCCGAGTCGGTGTCCACCAGCGGCGACAACATCGTGGGGCCGGCGCTGAACGGCAGCCTGTCCACAGAGGACGGACAGCGGGACGGAGACAAGGCCGGCGGCGGGGGGAAGAAGAAGAAGAAGGCCGACGGCGACAGAGACAAGGACAAAGCCAAGAAGAGCGTGCTGAAGGGCCTCGGTGAGATGTTCAGGTAGGAACGAAAACACCTCCCCCCCCCACCCCCCACCCCCCCAAAGACAGAAAAATGAACACCCCCATCCCCCGCGAGCTCCACGCCAATCAGTATGCGCTTCACTTAATTCCACTCAACATTTTTTCCCCCGGATCACACGGAATATGAATGCATTCTCTGGATGCTGCCAGCGCTAATCAGGGACCTCTCTCCTTGAACCCCGCGAGGTGGGCGGAGTTCACGCAGGGGCGGGGTGCGGAGAGGGCGGGGTTGGTGGGGTTGGGGGGAGGGGGTATCGACCTCTAGGGCGTTCGCTAGTTTTGAACCAGATTATTTTTAATAAGAGCGATATGTTTTATTCATGCGCGCCGCGCCGCGCTCCTCCTCCTCCCAAACACACTCTGCATTTTGTTAATGCCGGCGAGCCGACGCTCAGGCCGCACGCCGGCGCCGGTTTGTTTTTGTTTTGTTTTTTTGGGAGGCCGGGCTTTGAAAGACCGTCTGAGGAGGAGGAGGAGGAGGAGGAGGAGGAGGTTGGACGCGTCGCCCGTGGGGCTGCTGTTTCATCATGTGATTGCAAGTATTCTGAAGGAGATGTGAGAGATGGAGTGCGAGCCGCTCCCGGCTCGTTACTTTATTTTTTGATTAATTATTTTTATCCGTTAAAGGTCCAGTGTGTAAAATTTGGCTTGATTTGTGATTCTTATATTGGTAAAAGCTTAACATACCGCCCAGAAATACAGAAAGTGTGCATGGTAGAACAAGGGTACTTCAAACGGTTCTGTAAGAACATGCATGGAGCAACAAGGGTCTTCGTCGTCCTCAAATAAACCAACGAAGAAGACGGCATCCAGGTTTGTGCTTGCAGGCCACCGCAGTTCACTGGCACGTGCAGGAGAGGGAAGGTACAGAGTCCCCAAGGGGACTTCAGTGAAAGAGCCACTGCAATTTAAAATATAACCACTGGATTTCGTTGTTTATTTTTAAAAGTCTCCCAATTTGACCCACTTAACCCTTAAATACCAGGCTTCCTTAAGAAAACACACTCTGGACCTGTAAAATAGGCACAAAAAAAAACCAGGCAGTCTTTCAGCATTCCGGCCTTTACACACACCAGGTGCATTTTTGCACGAGGGGTGTTTCTCAGCCGTGGATTCAACGTGACTATTTTTGCGCAAAGCGTAAAACAAACAAAACAAGGAAAAGTGCTCCGTCCTCGCGGATGAGGTGGCAGCCTCCCTTAAAGTGCTTCCGTCTGTCCCTGTGACATCCTAAAACACGCCTCTCACGTCTCACAACACTTTTCAGCTCCATTATTCTCCGGCCCTGCCGAGTGCCTCTGCCTTTTTTTTCTTTTTCCTTTTTGCAATCGTGAAAAATTGTTTTCCTGCGCTTCCGTTGCAGATTTGTGTCACGGCCGGTGTGAGGAGTTTTCATCCAAATATTTTGCACCTTTGCAGGCTGCAGCGCCTTGCTTGTCATTGCGCATCGCATTGTGAAAAAGGGCCTTCAGTCGCCCCGATAATCCTGTGCTGCCTTGTGTTCCCGTGTCACCTCATAGTTTTCTGGGAGTTCACTTGAAAGTATTAACTTATAGGGATGCAGGGTTGAGTACTCTACTTGTACTCGTAAAGTGTGTGTGTCTTTGAGGCCCCTCGGTATTTAGCTCTTTATTGAAATGACTCTTAAAACATTGAAAAAATTGATGGAATACAGCTATTTTATGACTTACTTACTATTGATATCATTTCTTCAAGTTCGGTGGGCCGGATTAAAAAGCTTGACGGGCCGCATGTGGCCCCCGTGCCGTAATTTGCCCACGCCTGTTCTAGAAAAACATTCCTAGGAATGTTGTGCCATTTGAACAACATTCCTAAGAAACATGAAAACAATCTAAGTAATTCTATAACGTGTAATGACCTTACTAGGTACTCAGTATCAGTTTTGGTGAGTACCGAAATGCAAGTACTTGTACTCGTTCTGTAAACAAAAAAAAAACCCACTAGTTTCCCATTTCGAGAATAAAGTCTAAATTTCGAAGTCAAAATTTTGTGATTAAAGTGGAAATCGAGAATAAAGTCAAAATTTGAGATCAAAGTCAAAATTTTGTGTTGAAAGTGGAAATTATGAGATTAAAGTCAAAATTTTGTGATTAAAGTGGAAATTCAGAGAATAAACTTGAAATTTCTTGAATAAAGACGGAATTTTGAGAATAGTCTAAAAATGTTGTGATTAAAGTCAAAATTTCAAGATTGAAGGGGAAATGAATAAAGTCGCAAGGCTCTGAGGCACAAGCCTAGGGTTAGGGTTAGTGTGGTGCTTCCGTCTTCGCCAGTTTCCTGCTTACCTCGACTTTATTCCCGAAATTTCAACTTAAAACTGAAAATGGAGACATGCCCTTACCCCCTAGCCCTGTAATATTTTTTTCTTCTTCTGGCGCTAATCCTCTTTTGTGCTAGCGACTATACCCTGTGCAGAAAGTAAATAAAACAAAGTGGTGTGCGAGCAGAATAAACACCCTGCAGGTATCCGGAGTCTCAGCCACGAGACAAAAATAAAAAAAGACAAACAAATAAGTGGGTTTGTCACATGAATTATTTCAATTCCATGCTCGTTCGAATACAGCATAAATTAACAACAGGGGTGAGGTGGTGGTGGTGGGGGGGTCGGGGGCGCCGTTATCGTGCCATAAGTTGTTTTCGTGTGGATTAGTTTAATGGGATTAGTTAGCGTATCGCGGCGCACCGCTCGCTAATGAACAACAATAACGACGACAAGTGTGTTTTTCGAGGTCAGGGTCGAGGAATGCGGGGATTGAGGTGCCGCCCCCCCCCTCACCCCCCCCTTCATCTCCATCCACTTTGACTCTCTCTGATTTGTCTTCTCGCCTTTTCATCTCGCAAAGTCGTCGCCGCTTCTCTCGCTTCCCGCGGCGTTAATGTGCGATAATTTCCACTGGCTATTCTGCATGCTGTAGCATGGTGTGTGTGTGTGTGTGTGTGTGTGTGTGTTGGTGGGGTCTTGGGGGAGGGACAGAAAGGAAGGAACCCAGCTGGGCCGCAAAACGCGACGTGCGCGGAATTAATAGCTTTTTTTTTTTTTTTTTTTTTTAAAAGCAGGAAATTCCGAGTTTTCAGGATTCAGCAACGCGCGACTCGCCCGCCGCCGGCGTCCCTCGGCCAGACGGGCGATTTTAGCTGCTCCCCACCCCCTCCAACCCCCACCGCTCGGCCTCTGCGTTGTTCATCATCGTTTCAAAGCGCCTCTGACACTCCTCCCCCCCCACCCCTCATTCGCCACTGTGTTTCCAGCTTTTGAATGCGAAAGAAGCAACCCTGTGAACCAGCGTGTCTCCCTCCCCTCCGCTCCCCTCCCGGCCTTTTTTTTTTTTTTTTTTCATCCGCCCCGCCGCTCCTACCTCCCCTCTCCTTGATACCTCAAACAAGTCCTCAACTCGCGAAGCCCCCAGAACGACGGCTCTTAAACCCCCACGCGTCTTCGCCCCCTCCCCCATTCTCGCCATCCAATCCGCCCAGATGGGGGTTTTTTCGGGGGGGTTTTTTCCGCAAAAGTTGGGGGTGGCGGCGGCGGGGAAACGGAGGTGAGAAGGAACGCATCCCAGCGGATGCAATGATGAACTTTCTTTTGTAAAGCTGAGAGGAGGGAAGGGAAAAGGAAAACTGACGCGATGTGAAATGCCTCGCGGTCAAAAAAAAGGGAGGGAGGAGGAGGAGGAGGAGGAGGAAAAACATGAAAGATCTGTTGGGTGTCTCACTTTTAATGATGCCGGTAAAAAAGTTTTGCCGCCGATTTCGGAATCGGGAAGTTTCGGCGTGCGTGACAAAAGACTACGGCCGACAGTAACTCCGCACTGCCGGGGTTGCCGGCGACGGAGGGGAATTTACATGCACCCGACATTTGCACGTCAGATTCATCAAAACATTTTTTATCTTTTTAAAAAAAAAAAATTATAACAGGCGTCGCGATTGGACAAACCTTTGTACCGCACTTTCCCCCCCCCGCACGCTGCTCGCACGCGGCTTCCCCCCCTCGCCGCCCCGAAGGAGATTTCAAGGAGTTTGCACGCCGCTGCAATTTGAGCTCATTTGCATGCAAGGGCCTCCGGACAGCCTGATGAACGTGTAGCGCACGTCTGCCTAATGGACAGCCTGATTGGGAGTGCATTAACATCAGAGCCGGCGGGTGGGTGGGTGGGTAAGACAGGGGGGGGGGGGTTTGATATGAGGGTGGAGGAGGAAGGGAGGAGGGGTTAGCCAGTGACTGTGAGATAAACAGCGAGTGCGGGGAGTGACTGAAAGTGCGCAATTGGAAGAAAATTGGCCGCTAAAAGTCGGTGGCGATGGAATGAAAACCAAATCAGAATTTAAAAAAAAAAAAAAAAAAGGACACCCAGCAGGGGGCCGCTCTGGATTCATATTGTGGCGCTCGTAAAGATGGAGGATGATCCTTCAATATCCAGGAACTGAAAAGAATATGATCTTATGAATGGATACCAGAGTTGATTTGTGTACGAATGCAACACAATGCGTCCAAAACAAAGTTCAATTCACAAAGTAGATTTGACGTTGTTGTCATTGAGATTTTTATTCGTCACGTCACGCTGCAGTGAAATGGTGATGATGCAAGCTATAAAAGAAATAATCTTAGAAAAACATTTTTTAAAAAGTGGCACGTTAATTATAAGTTCTAATTATCTGTTACGGATGCAAATGATCGATTAATTCATTCATCGTTAGTTGATTGACCTTATTGATCGATCGACGATTCATTGATAAGTGGCCATTTTTCCTGAGAACCTAAATTTGATAAATTTTTACTTTAGAGAACAGTAAAAAACATTAAACATTAAAAAAAAAACATTGTTAAAAGTAACTTGTTCGAGGTATATTATGACCATCGCAGTATCTACAGGTGAATTGCTCTTTCCTGCCACTACACTGTTATAATGATATTAACTAACCGTGTAAAAAAAAAAAATTCAATTAATTGCAACCAATTTAATTTAATCGAGTTGAACACCGCCCTAGCACCAGTCTATCTATCTATCTATCTCACCCTGGGTCAGCGTAATTATTCTATATATCACCGAGGAGCGGCGCTCCGCCCCTACCTTGAACAGCAAGACAGGACGCAGCGTCACCCTGGGTCACGACGCGACAAGCCCGTCCTTCAAGACAGGACGGCGGCTGCGGCGACAAGGAAAGAGAGGGGCTGCGGAGACGGAGAGAGTGGCGGGGGGCAGGGGGGGGGGCGGAGCCGGAGACGCTGGAACGCATTGAGGAGAGAGAAGAAGCGTGTGCACTGGAGTGAACTGGGGCAACACCCAGGGAGAGTGTTGGTGGGCGGGGGAGGGGGGCGAGAGGGAAAGGAGGAGGAGGAGGAGGAAGCTCTTGGCAGCGGCAGTGGCAGCATTGTGCTGCTGTCTGGCCAGAGGCGGGGGGGCTGAGGGTCTCTGCCCCCCCGCCCCACCCCCACCCCTCAAAAGAAGAAAGAAGCAAACGTTTGAAGGCACCACGTGAATTTGCATGTCTGCGAGGAAATGAACGCCCCGCCCCCTCCCCCCTGTAGCAGGAGTAAGTGCCACGCCTCCCGCCGAGTCATCCTCCACTGGCGCAGCTCGCTGTGACAGACAAACCCATCCCCCATCACCTTGGGGACCTCGTCTGCCTGCTCTCTTGCTCCTCGCCGTGCGGCTCCACTTGGGGCGACGCGAGCGAGAGAGAGAGAGAGACGATGGCCGGGCGGTTCGGCGCGACTCCCTTTCGCGCATTTGCGTACGTGCAAAAAGAAAAACCGAATCGGGATCCCGTCGCACGAACGCGGCGGCGAAAGTGGGTCACTAGGCGTGCGTGCGTGCGCGCCTGCCGCCGCATGTTGTCGTTCCAGCCCGTGCGCTCACGTGGGAGCGACACAGCTGATCGCGGGTGAAGCAGTTTGATCAGTGGCGGACTGACACGGCGTGTATGTACATTAGCTTTCAGTAGTCACACACACTCACTCCTCCGAGATTGTCTTGCAAACTTTCCTTCATCCCATCTGCCGCCCCCCCCCCACCCTTCCCACAACTCACGCGCGCGCTCACACTCGGATAAGCCGGTTGCATCACGCCGCCGTTGATTGGGAGGCGGCAATTAGCTGCCTCCACATGTGGGCCCTGACATCTGTTCGATGTAATCTGAGAGAAAATGATAATTGTTCTTTTGCAAGGCCTCACTCGCTACTATGTCGGCACTGGGCTTGTTAAAAGGCAAGTGCAGCGCCCAGCTTGAGGCTGGAAACAGAGGAGAGGGGACCGTGGATTTTTATTTATTTTTTATTTTTTGGTTTTTGAGTCATGCAATAAAAATACAATTAGATTTGGCAAATAGTTTTTTTTTTTTTTTATATGATAGATAGAGGTCGGATGGTCATGATGTCATACGCAGATCGATATCGATATCGGAGCGCTGTAAATCCGCTTGAGGTTTCCGCACGCAAAGTTCTCCCGAGAGGAATCTGCTCTGGTAGGCACCATACAAATACAACTGATCTGTTTTGTGCACATCATTTGATCACTGATTTGATCAAAATCTAATTGTGCAGTGACGTCAGGAAAAAGAAAGAAAAGAAAAACCTTAAAAAAACCAAACAAGATTTTTTTTTGTCAGCATACATGATGACTAAATGTTGAACTTGAGAAGAAATGCTGTGCACAAGCTCCACAAGCCTGTTTGTACCATTTTTTTTTCTCTGTCCGTCCGACACCTTTTCTCGCTGATTTTTCCTTTGGCGACTGAATTCCAAATGCTCAACCACCCAATCACCCTTTGACACGGTTCTTTCCAAATACTCCAGCCAACCACAGGGCAAACACATTTTTTTTGGTTAATTGGCAACCCTGGGTGTTAATGTGAGCGTGGGTGTTTGTCTCATACGTGTCGGCCCAGCGACGAACCTGGCGACTTCGAGTCCAAGGCTAAAATAGCCTGGACCGGCTCCCCCACCCGAGTGACCTTGCGCACGGGATAATCGCTGACAGAAAAACGGAAGGATGGATGGTTTACAGCGACTCATCAAAACCTCCCACGAATGCCACAAAGTTGAGGCTACCGTTACTCCAGCATCCAGTCTATTACTCTGAACTATTAACCCCAGCAGATAAGACGGCGTTTTTCAAAAGTGACATTTCTCGTCGCGCCGCGCGCCGGTCCTTGTGCGCCGGAGCTACTTTAACCTTTGACCTCTCTGCAATGAGGCTAAAAAAAAAATATAAAAAAAAGCCAGCGACAAGGTTCCTCTCCCTTGTCACTGATAAATAATAAATGGCGCGACTCTCCGGGGGGACTGTAGCAGCTCTTGGCAGTTTTTGCAAGGTGCAAAGTCGTACCACAGTTCCGCCGCAAATGCCTTCACGGCTGGGGGAAAAAAAGAATAACATGGCAGCACCAGGGCGGAAGACTCGTCTTTTCTCAAGAATTCTGATTTAGATTTTGGAGAGGCAAAACCTGAAATGGGGGATATTTATTTGATTTTATTTTCTTCTAGGTAGGCTGAACTTCTCAATCCTCTCTGCAGTGTGACACCCCATTACTCTCTTGCCAGTCAACTACCAAAAGATGCCCAAAAAGAACAACTGGCGTCACGACTGCGAATGCCATAGCGGACATTGTTTTTTTTTTTTTTCCTTTTTCCTTTTAGTCTGGCAGATTAAAGCCCGGGCAGCTTTGTTTTCCGGTATTGAGAAATTGAGAAATTGGATGTCACTGCAATTTTCTGGCATGGGCCAAAGCAGCTCGACGTTGGGTGGGAGCTGAAATGAAATGGTTCTGGAGGAGGGCGGTAGGAAGGGGGGCTGCCGGGAGGGGCAGGGGTGAGGACGCCGTTTGACTTCGGGTCCCGGTGTCCACGGCCACGAGATGCGCGGCGGTTGTCCGAGCGCACATCCTCTGCTTCGGGCCACTCGATGCAAATGCGATCAGGCAGCGCTGGGGCTCCGTCAGACAGCCCCGGCCGTAATTAGGTTTGGAATGATCACGCAGTGCTGCGAGGTAGACCTCAAAGAATGGTGGGTGTGTGTGTGTGTGTGTGGGGGGGGAGGGGTTGGAGTCTGTCTGTGTGTGCGCCCGCGTGTGAGGTGGGTGTTTGGCGATGGAGTTAATTGAATCTGAAATCGTGTCAGGCTGAAATGAGATCCACCAAATGTCTGGAGCGCCGCGTCTCAGGCGGAGGGGGCTGCAAACATGACTGAATTCATAAAGTGTGTTATTAAAGAGCTCAAATTAAGTGTAGCGGCGCGCTCCCGCGCACACTCTGCCCAGGCCTGTGACGACTAATGATCAGACCCGAGTGGAACCGCACACCCGGCCCACTAATCAAGGCCTCCGTTCCACTCCCCTGGCCTTCCACTCATCTCCCCTCCTTTTTTTTTTTTTCCTTTCATCACACTATTCCTCTCCTCACTGGTCCTTCGCCCTTGCACAACCTTCCCCCAGACCCTCTCCGCTTCGTTCCTTTTCACTCTCTTCCTACTCCTGCCCCTTCTTTCTTCTCCATGCTGCCGTTTTTCAGTGACTGTGAGCGTGAGTGGTGGTGGGCAAGGCAAGGCAAGGCGAGGGGTCAGGAATTTGTCAGCCGTCTTGTTGTTGTTGTTGTTGTTGTTGTCGGGTATTTGGCTTCCCCACCAATTTCCCCCCCTGTCTGTCTGTCTGTCTGTCTGTCTGTCTGTCTGTCCGTGCTTTGTGTGTTGTGTAGCTTCAAATGTCCACACGTGTAAGTCTCCTTGGGGCAAGGACACTTCCGCCGAACCCTAAATTGTCCCCGATGGGCCTCGAAGTGCCTCGCATGGGAGCAGCCACCCACTGGTGTGAATATCAGTCGTGTGAATGGGGGAATGGGAGGCCTTTGTAAAGCGTTTTTTGGGCACTGTTGAAGGTGCAGGAAAGTAACGGCCAGATAGCAATGTCACAGTGGTGGAGGTCCCCCCGCCCTGGCACTCGCTGAATAGGTACGACATGATCATCTTTCAGCTGCATTGTGCACGGATAAAAGCACTTCATGCTGATAGGGAAAGGCATTTTTAGTATTGACGCGTCTGTGGCCAAATATGCTGAAGCCTCTCCTCTGCTTCAGTTTTGGAGAGAACAGCAGCACTGCCTTTGACTTTGCAAGGGGGGCGGGGGGGCATTCCAACCAGCAACCCCACTGAGATCAGGAAACATGTCATGGATTTGTACGGCAACCTCTTCGCTAGCCCTCCCCGATGCCCGATGTTGGGCTACCTCTAAACGGCTGTTACTCCTAATTTGAAAATTGTAGCTAGTTGGACGACACCATTCTACTGCTCTGTTTAGCAGGCCTTGTGGACTTTTGAGACTTCCCAAGACAAGGAAACCCAATGTCATCTCGCAAATGTGGGTATTTAAAGAACCGACAACTTGGTGGAGACCCAAACACTGCAGTCAGACTTGCCTGTCTTTGGACCAAACTAGGCAATTTGATCAAGATGATGACAAACCTCAGTGGGCACTTTTCAAAGAATCAAGTCGAACCTCCTCAGGGTATTGTTGAACACCGTCTGTGATGTTACACCGCAAGCTTTTTTTTTAAGAAACGCGTCTCTGTGACCAGTGATGGTATATGTGTCGGATCTGAACGTACCTTCCCCTCTGTCAGCCTGACTGGGGGGCAGCAGGAGGTGAGAAGCCAATTGCTGACCTTTAAAATCCCTCGCATGGACACATTTCGCACACTTGATAAGAAAGCCAGTTACCAGGTGTCAACCTTTGTCAGGGATAAATGATTTGATGTGGGATGAGTTTTTTTTATCCAGGCGTTTCCCTAAAAGGCCCTGTACGAATTCCCTGTTAAAAAAAACAAAAACAAAGAGCGGTCGTCCCGTGGAGGATTGTACTGTGTGATAGTCTGATAGTCCGACACATGTATTTATGTGATGTCCTCAGCTTTTTTGCACATTTTTTTTGCTTACGGTACTGGAACTGCGGCACCAGGGTTTTTGTTTATTAAACTCGTTCCTATTGTACAGTATGTGATCCTCGAGTATGGCTGTGGTGCATGGGTTTAGCCTATTAATAAAGGGACGGTTGAAACCATCCTCTCCCTTTCCACTGTTTAGCTCTCCTTTGCCCTGCTTTCCTCCCCACACTCTTACCTCCAACTTCCCTTCCTTCCATCTCTTGTCTCAACAACCTTGATCCACCCGAGCGCACGCAGGCACGCCAAAATCGCCTCGCCTCTCAACTTCCTCTCTCGCCGTTTGATATTTGTTGTTCGTACTTGGAGACACTTTGATGTGTTCTTTTTTTCGCTCCTCTCCTCTCTTTTTTTTTTTTTTTCTCCCCGTGCATTTGCACAGATTGCTTTGATCAATCAGAGAAAGTCTGTTTTCGATGCGAGTCGACTCTCTGAGGACGGCCGCATTTGAAAATAATGAGAAAACATTAAGAGCACATACCGGGATCTGAGAACGGCACATTCCTGTTTTGTTCTTCTAAAGACTACAAATGAATCCGTAATGGCAGACACGGTAAAGCACACTACGGATATGCCTATTCTGAGCAAAGTAAAACACATATACACATGTTGAAAAATATACATATGTATGTTGAAATAGAGATGCAAAGTGTACTGGATATTACAGAGACTAGGGTGAGAAAAACACACGGGGGAAACCTATTTATTCCTCCTTCCTGCGTGTGATTAAAGTGAAGAGGGCTGTCTGCTACAGTAGCGCTCATTGCTAGTCTGCTCAGCCATCCGGCAGGCTTAGCATGTAATGAAAATGAGGGCCTTTGGCTGAAATGACCTTTCCCATCCGCCGCGTTCCCACCTGCCGACGCACGCCCGGTCCCGACCCGTAAATTGAAGAGGGTTTTTTTTTTGGGGAGGGGGTTGACCGGTGACCGGTAGGAAGACAAAAGGCGCTGGGAGAATTGCTTTTCAACTGCCGCGGTAATTTCAATCAATGTCGAATCCCACCTCCCGAGTTCCATCAAAGGCAAACAATTAAAGGCAGAAACAAGTGTTCCTCCTCCTGAAACGTCAGCATCCAGACGTGTGTCTGGCACGTAAAGAGAAATTGCCCGCTTTCTAACCATTTTCTCATCTTTTTATTTGTCCGCTCCGCTCAATCGGACGGACGGACATCCTATTCAGTGGCAACGCAGCCGATCATTGGCTGGGTTTCCATCTATGTTTCCCCCCCTCCTTGACCAGAGGTTAATAGAAACACAATAAAGGTTGTCACTTGTGAGTATAGTGGGGATTTAAAACACAAGGCAGGCGCTGCTTAATGCTTTAGGCGAGTTTCCCCATCTCTCCAAATACTCTTTGGAATCCAAATTTGTCTTTTCTCTCATCCGTAAAAAAGAACGTCTTTTTGGGGGCATGCACTGACAAAACTGTTTGTCTGTGACCTTTATTTAATCTCGTTAATAGACGGAGGCAAGTCTGATTTACAGTTGCGGACGAGAGTACAAAGTGAAACAGAAATTCAAACGCAGATCAACACAATAAAATACACTGAAAATACAGCAACGGAGATGAACAGAGAAAACGTACAATTGAAAAACAGGAAAGTAGTGATTAATGAGTTAGCTGAAGATGATTCCAAAGAGAAAACTAAAACCGGTCAAAACAGTTACGCCACAGAAAGGTTTTGTCTTCGCCAAATCTGTCGCTGGCGTGTTCACACTGGGGCGTGTGGGCTCTATGTCTTCCTACCGGAACATGGAGATTACCCCGGCGGTGAGATTCTACGTCGATCTGACAGCGGCCGCATTGATTTCTCAAAAGGCAACGCAAGAAGACGAGCGACCACTCGCACTCAGACCTGCGTCCGATTCAGAGCCGCTAGTTTGCCTAACGTGAATACCTTTGGACCGTGCGAGTACAAGCCACAAGGAGAGGCCCGGGAATCGAACCTGCGGCGTCAATGCTAACTGTCGCCTAATTGTTCACCGTTTTGAAAATGCTTTGAACTTTTATCAACTAAGGTTGTCCGAGCCTGCCCCCTGCTCCTTTTTCGCCGTCGCATTTATGGATTTCTTGAATCACGACTCATATTTTCACCGTGCTTATCGCTTCGTGGCTTCTCCGAGCGCGTCCGTATTTTTGCTCGGAGAAGTGGCTTTCCCCCAGCGGAAGGTCAGCAGACGGAGGAGCGTCCGCGGTTGTTTAGCCGGCCGCGCCTCCCGACGACCCTGCTTCCTCGGCCTCGCTTTACTCGCAATTACTGTCATTCATCCTTTTTTTTCTTTTTTCTTTTCCATACGTCCACCCTGTATCCCTCCTCCTCCACCATCGCCCTCAGGCCTCATTGTGGCATTGACAGAAAGACCTCTCCTGTCTCCCTCTTGAGTGCTGGGAGGCATGTATATCATGGATCAGCGATTCCGCTGTCTCCGCTCACCAGCGGGCTCGAACACAATGGCGAGGCTTCTGTGTTGCCGCTGCCTGTATTTCAGTGTCTGAAAAAAAAAAAAAACTCTTTGTTTCTCTCCTAAGATGCGTATCTCGGAAACCAGGTGTTTGAGGCTCGATTCGACGTGGATTAGCCGAGATCGTTCACCAAATCCGACGTATTTAGAGCGCCGCGTGGCGAAAATTCGGGAAGGGTGGCACATCTGAAATGGAGATCTTCTCCCCGACTTTGCGGCTCGCAAGGCAGGCGGCTGCATCAGCAGCGGAAGCGTAGCTGAGGATGGAGCCGAGTGGCAGTGATCAAAACGGCCCATCAGGAATGCAGCGTATCTAGGTCACAGCCTCAACCACCTATTGTGGCGTCTCTCTCCCCGTTGCCTGCATGCGGTTAACACAGCCGTTTTTCCAAATTGATTCCCCCCTCGCCCCCTCTCTATTTAAACGCAAATAACGAACGGCGTAAAGTGTCCAAAAGACGGTTAAAAACGTAAACACGCTGAATTATTTAGATTTTGCGTCTGCGTCCGGCGCGGCAGCTGGATTGCTGAGATTCCGAGGGTGAGTTTTGTGCAGAGCCGTCTCAGAAAACCTCCAATCTACAAAGGGCAGTTTTCCCCAGCCTTTATAGGAGAGCCAAGTTGAGACAAAACGGGGAAACCGCTGCTAGCTTGTCTCCAGTGACCTAATTCTTAGCGCTGTCGTAGCAGACATTTCATCAGATTGTCTCTTGATTACAGAAAACAAACGCAAAAAACAATGAAGGGAGGCGCACGTCTTCTAGTTGAAGGAGTTAAATGTGACATTCAGGTTATTGGATTAAGAGGAAAAACTATTTTTGGTTTTCGCTTTCTCCTCATCAACTAGCCAGGCCAGTTTAGCTAACCCATGTCATTCTCCTCTTCCTGCCTGCTAGCACAGCCACAGGCCTCCCACCCCACCCCACCACCCTGCTCCCAGCACTGCTGCTCATCAACTGACAGTTCGTTGATAAATCTACCTGAATGAGCCTCTTTTTTTTAAATTTATCACTATTATTCATTTTTGTGTCCCCCTTTTTTGCTAACAGCCGTGAAATATCGCCCGTCGCACGGCCAGCCGAATTCCTCCATCTGGCACCACAGGTGTCGAGCACGTTCACACAGACGGAGAGGCTCCCGAGCGTCCTCCTCCGGTGGGCGTCTCCAGAAATTGTCCTTCAGAAACTCCCTCGCCGCGACGCTCCTTAACAAATGGGCGCGCGAATGCATTCAGACTGTTTATTTGTGTTGTAATGAGAGGCTTTAATCAGCGGTGTCGGGGATTTCAAAACATTCCTCCGAGCGTGCGCTCCAAAGGCCCCTCCCCTTCTCCTTGTGTCTCACACACACACACACACACACACAATGCGCACTCGCGCACGTACACATTCGTGCAAAGGCTGTGATTAATGTGAAACATTAAAGGCAATCATGTCGGGGCTGAGCCTCGTCCTCTGTAGCACAAAAGACTGCTTGAAACGTAGGAAAAAGGGGCCGCTGTCCCTGGATATGCAGTCAGTCGTGTGCAAACGCACATACACACACACACGTTCTCTCTCTCACACACACACACACACACACACATGCTGTTTTGCGTAGTTGCCGTGGTTTGAATATAAGAACGATTGTTCACTCGGAGCAAAGAGATGAATTCTGCTTTCAGATCCGACTCTGAAACTTTTCACTGCAGATGGAAAAACACACGCACTCCCAAACGCACACGTTTATTTCAAAAGTTTCTTTAACACGGACGCCGGTGGATAGATATTAGAGCAAATTGCCTCGCAAGTGCCCCGCTTTCAAGCTGATGCAGCACCGTGTTTCTATATGATGTCTATTTTCAGCAGCAGCTGTTTTGCCGTTTTTTTTAAAAAAGAGTCGACGAAGTCGGTGAGATTTCATAGCGCCGTTTACTTCTCCTCACCTCCACAGGGTCGTGTGTACCCCATGCTGCGGCGCGTGAAACAAACAATGTACAATGGAGTGTCTGAAGGATCAGATGTTGCAAGATCACAGCCCGCTTGGCTAAGTCAGTTGTAATCCGTCATCGGAAGGCCTCCATTCAATCCAAAGCGCCCTCTCCTGCAACCTCTCCACATGTGTTTCCCAACAGCAAGCAGGGTTTTTGGGATTACCCCATAAAAGTTAACCAACTGCTGATCACTCCTTTTAAAAAAAAGTAATCCAATTACTTATTTTACTACTTTGTTTCATCAGTAATTAATTACTAATTAATTTAGTTAAACAAAAAAACAAAGTATTATTCTTTAAATATTCTTTCATTGAGACGAGATGAACTCAAAATAATGTTTACATTTCCAGCTACAAACGCAATGGCTGTTGTTTCTGTCTCCGCCGCCATGCTATTTTTGGTGCGTTGTCGCATATCATGACGACAATGACGCATCATCAATCTGCGACATCGCTGCTTTTGGTTGTTTTTCTGAATTTCAGACATTTTGTGGATACTAAGACATTTTTAGCTTGCAGAATATTTCAGAAAAGTAATGGAATCGTTGCTTGATAAAGTAATTACAATATAACTACCAGCTTACTACAGTAATCCTGTTACATTACTCCGTTACTAAAAAAAAAAAAAATAGTTTAATTACAGTAGTGGATTACTTAGTACCAGATTGCCGGCCAACACTGACAGCAGGTGCGTGTTAGAATGTACCTGCCGATTGGTTTGCATGCAGTCGAGAGAAACAAAAAACACAGTTTGGCGAAGGACCTGGCAGTCGGAGAGAAATAACAAACAATGCTGACTGACAAGGCGGCACAAAAGATAAATGTTAAGGCGGAAACGAGTTTTCAGTGAGGATGGCATGGCAACAATTTCTCTGCGTCTTTATTTCAGGCGGAGAATCTTTCATTTCCATACAGGGGCCTCCTTATGCTAAACAGGGCAGGTTTGCTCCGAGTGGAGAAAACACTGTCATTTATATACAACCGTGAAGGGCAGCACGCGTCCCTATACCTTCAAATTGATTTCTTCTTTGTGGAGCGCCTCACACTGTCATCTGCCAGTGTGTCGCGTTTCCCGACGCCGAGTGGGCAACGGGTCGGAGGAGTTTACGGTGAGAATCGTTTCCGCCGCGAATTCTGGCTCTGCCCGATGTCGCGATTACATACGTGTGTCGGGCCAAAGAAAATCCGCCGCCTCCTCTCTCACCGTTCAGTCAACGGAAGAATTAGGTTGACACCCCTCCTGCCAGCTCCTTGGCACCACTAAAGACACATTCCATACGTAGAAATAGATTTGCTAACCGTGTGCAAACACGCCCTTGTCCAAAGAGGTAAAAGCGCACTTTGGTCTGAGTTAATCTGCATTATGAGCTGCTGTGCCTCTTGTGATGCTAAGTTTTCAGAAAGTGAAAACTACCCCTCAAACTAATCTAACCTTTGCATAGCGGCTAGCTTACTTCGATGCCACCTCTAATATTCTGTTATCCACGTTTACAAGCTCGAACGGGCGGCATTTTCCGGTGGTCAAAATGGACGGCCCTGACATGTTGCTTAAACCTGATCTAGTTTGAAGCCCAACCAATGAGACATCAGCTGTATGTGACGTAATGATGAGTAATCGTGATAGGCAAACGTCTGATTAGCCAACAGGGCATGCCCATTGCATATGAAAAGCTAGCTAGCTTTGGCTCTGTGCCCTACCTGGTGATAGCGAAGTTCAAATTGCCTCCCCAACTCGGATCATTAGTCGGCTCTCTTTCAGTCGCTAAACCGACTGAGAATCAATTTTTGTGAACCCAGCTGCCCAGAAACTGTATTCTGGAAGTTAATATGAGAAGAGATGTGGATTCACTTGACTCAGAAATGTCTTTGGCACACCATGCGCTACAGCAATTAGCCTGATTAGCAGCGGGTACTGATTTGGCTAAACTAGCAGCAAACCAACTTGGAATGTGTTTGGCAGACATTCCATCCAATCACCTTCTCCCCTGAAAGAAAAGTAGGGTGGAAGCGGCCCATCGGAAATACTAGGTTATTCCCGAATTGCAGTTTTCCCCCCACTTTAAATTCCGTGAGACAACTTTCCTTTCGGGATGCTCGGAGTTGTACATCCTGGTTTGGAAGGGAAACAAAAAAAACAGAAATGCTGACTGACACGTTGTCGATAATGAGTTCCACGGGGAGGTGGATAACCGGCTGCCATTGGCTGGAGGAATGATGGAAAAACAGCCTCCCCGGAGCTCCCCGCGGCCGTCGTCCCTGGACGTGGAATGGCGGCACCACGCGGAGGCCCTTCACTGATAACCGTGGCCCCCGATGATGCCCGTTCGTGATCCTCTGGTCGGTGTGAAAGCCAAGTGGGAAATTCTCATTCCCTTTGAATTTTTTTGCACAGCCTCCTTGTTTTTCCCCTCAAAAGGCGTCTGTAACCGCTGAGATTGTGTCCACCACTGCCAGGGAGTGAGTGAGGGTGTTGCCTCCAGGGTGGAGACTGTGGGAATAATACAGTGGTTTATAGAGACATGTCATTATAATGGAAACAATGGCTACGGCAACCAGGAGAAATATAGTAAATTATTCCTTTTCTTCTCTTTTGTCCTTTCTTCACCATCAATAATATGATAAAAACGTCTGTTTTTTGTTTTTTTTCTCTCAGGGCAAATATTTATAGATTATCACTATGAAATGCCGCAGCATTATTTAGTTTTTCCCCTGACGGGGACAAATGCTGTTTTTTTCTTCGTCTTTTGACGCCACATCAGACATCCGTGGGGGTGGGGGATCGACGCGCTCGCCCCGGGAGATCAGGATTAACTTTCAGGTTGGCCGAGCAGAAACAAAAAAAAAAATGATTCTTTCTGTCTGCCCTTGAAATCACCGTCTCGTCACTTACTCAAATTTATAGACGCGGAGCCTGCCCGTCCCCCACTTTCTTTCTGGCTCACCTGCTCCATTTGCAGCTTTGAATAATGCCCGCCGATTTTCCGCCTCATGTGTCGAGCCCGGGCCGTGATGCGAAACTCAAAGCGCGTCGTCCATCACCGGCCGCGCGCGCCGTGAACTTCTGGTGGGCGAAACCTCAAAGTCCCCGCGCGAGATGTCAAAACAGATTAAGTTCTGTCAAAACGGCCCCAAAGATTAAATGACTGTAACAATCAAAATGGCTTTAAGGCTTTACATAATTTACTTTTCTTCTCTCTCTCTCCCTCTTTGGAGATTCTGTCTTTGACTTCTTCAGTTAGTTTTTTTTTCCCCCCCTCCCTGCCCACATCCTCTGTTGTGTATCAGCCTTGAAGTATTATTAGCCCGTAAATCGATGAGGATGATGTATGATGCATCCACTGCGGCTGGAATAAAGCCTTCTGTTTTCTGTGATATATGAGGATGTATCACATTGAATGGATCGCCCATTTCATGACTGCAGGTAAAAAGCAGATGTCTCGCAACTCGGAAGTACGGCTAACGTTCAGCAGCACTCGAAACCGTTTTGTGTCGTGGGATTCGGAGCGCTTTGAGCCAGCGCTCCTCTTTCGTTGCGTCATTCATTGCGTCAGCGGCCATTATGGGTATTTCAGTGCGCATCGTGTCGCTGTCTGCCCAGTGGAAAGGTTCTGCTCAAATTAACTTTGAATGGGGGAGACAACATTTGACGGCCGTCCGGCAAAGTCACTGCACATTGTACATTGCGGTAAATTGTTTTGACTTTTGAGCTCTGTGTCACCAGTGATGTTCTTTTGTTTGTTTCTTTTTTCAAATAATAATTCATTTGTAATAAAACAGCAGTTACTGTAAGACCCATTCTAATGTCTCTGTCGTAGTTTACGACTCTGGCGTTTCAGAGAAACATTGAATTACTTCTTGCTCCCTGTCAAAAGCAGATGAAACCTGTTTTATATATTTTGGTGGAAGATGGGTGAGCAGGGTTTGAGATGCTGTTAAAAAGTTGGCATTACCGGGACAAATACGTGAGGAGGTGGGAATAGGCGGAGCTTTACCACCGTCTGAAAATCCTAGATATCCGCTTGCAGATTTCTTTGGGCAACTCAGTCCTGCTCATCTCATTTGCCTGTTACTTGGGTGTCGGTGTGTTTGTGCTCCGTTTTAACACAACGACTTTCCGCTCAGGTGGTTTTTGCAATTGGCAAAGAGGTCTGCAGTCGAGTCCAATTCAGTATATTTAGATATATTCACAGCCAATGCATAGACTGTGACCGTCTCATGTCGAAACTTGTGTCTAATATACAAATTTACTCACCGCGTGTCATCTCCTCGACTCAATTAGTCGGTAAATATTAAAACTGTTACTCCCCGAGGCAGAATGCAATGATACGTTCAGGCTGTTCGTTCTGTTTAGTCAAATCAATCAGTCAACTTGTGTTTATGAAGTGCGAAATCACATCTAAAAAGTGTCTCAAAGTGCTTGTCACAATCATGGAGAAAGCCAACTGACCTCTCCAGAGCTAGCAGAAAGTGACAGTGGCCACTAAAAACTCCCTAGTGCGAAGAAACTCGAGCAGACCCCAACTCTGAAGGCTGCTTTGACCAGTTGGGGTAAAAGAAATACAAAAATGAATTGACAGAGACATCGTTTGTGCCTCTTTTCCCCAAAAACCTGAAGATTTTATGTTTTCTCTGACCAATAGCTGCAAAGCTTCCAATCAATATCTTATGCAGCCTCATCAAATTTGCTTTTTGTGCAATTGCTCCAGTGTCAATTCATGTTAATACGCAATAGGAGGTTTTTTTTTCTCTTTCTGTTATTGCAGTTTACTCTCCATCCTGACATTGACTCAACCCAGGCATCCCTGCTCTTTCTTACTTAATTCATTTAGTTCTCGCAAATCAGAATAACTGGTAGAACGGACTGTTGTATTCCTGCAGAAAAGATTCAGAATTGCTGTCGGGGTTTAAAGTGGCAGTGGAGCTTTGGAGACTAACACTGTGTTCCACAGTGGTTCCCCACTGGCAGGCTTGGGGCTGTTCATGTGAGGGCCGGAGCCAGGGGATCTTCTGTCTTCATCGTCGTCCGTTTAGTTAGGGTTGGCGCCTTTGTTTCAACTCTGGTTCACATTTGACCATTTCCCTCCCCTTACTTTGATGCGGGCCAACCCCTGTGGGCCACCATCAGTGCGTGTGTGTCTCCCAATGACAAGTCCTCCACAGCTCTGATCTTAATTAAACTACAGTTCCTCTAAATGTTGTCGAGGAGTCGAAAGGCAAGACCGAGAGAAAACCTTGGAAATTTCTTCTCAAAAGTTCGAGGAACCCCAGAAAGGCAATAATGGATGATTAATGGAATTAATTGCACTGGCAGCATTTCCGCTGGAGGAACGTATTTCAGAAGCCAGGCATCACCATTTTGGTGCGTGACACCACAAAGCAGGGCGTCCTTTCGAGGCACGGTGCATTTAAAAGATTATAATTCCATAGCTGATATGAAAGTGAGGCCATTTGCAAAAAAGCTCCTGGCTGCATCGAATATTTAGTGGAATAATAAATACCCTTGGGGGGAAACAATCTCTTATTTCTTGAAAACATTGATTTTCACTGACAACAGTCAACGTTAACCGATGGATTTTTCCCCCCTGCCTTTGGAGAAAACTGTTAAATAAAATGCCGCTGTGAGAGTGGTAAAAAATAAACTCTGGCCGTCTGCTGAGCTGGGTGGAATGTTGTAACTGAAAAAAAAAAAAAAAACACATCATAATCAATGTCTGTGTGTACAGTCAATTGCATTATAATAAATATAGTCAATGAAAAGCAGCCATTTTCCATGATTATATTTATTGAATTTCCACTCTGGCGCGGCCTCATGCTGTCATGCTAGTGCACTTTCAGTTAGCGTCGTGTGTTTACAGTCGTCACATTGGCTATACGAGGCGCTTGTTTTCGTCAATGGGGGAAAAAAATCGAGAAAAACTCTGTCGAAGCTGCAGTTTCCAATGTGAAGAACAAGAGCAGAGACAAAGGAAAACACCATTTTTCTATTTTACCAATGTGTGTGTGTGTGTGTGTGTGTGTGTGTGTGTGTGTGTGTGTGTGTGTGTGTGTGTATATATATATATATATATATATATATATGAAAGCAAAAATTGAAGCATACTCAACATTAATAATAGTGCTTGGTTGATGTGGCACAAATGAACGTCCTTGCCTAGTTGTGATGCTAGTTTACAGTTTGCGCTACACACACACGCACAGACACACATCCCCATTTCACCAACCTGTGACCAGTCATTCATATATTAGTCCGGCAAAAAGTTGCCCAGTGCATTCCCCCCCGCCCCCGCCCCCCCGCTCAACAACTCGGCCACCACCGGTTTGCTGTTGCCATCTTGTCACTCCTGTCGTTTAAACGTTGAAGTTTCTGACACCGCCTCGAAAGTTACAAATGATCCAGAGGAGGCTGTCTGTCTGTTTCTCGCACTTACATTTCGCCCCGGTTGGAGCTCGTTCGCGTCCTCGGTGCTCAAAACTGAATCACGACTTGTCACTGGCTCCCATCACTCTAAGTAAACTCCACAGCTCAGGGAGCAAACTGGGGAGCCTTCCCGCCTTTCAAACTGCGAGAGAAATCTTTGTCGCGCCGTCCCCCTGGCGGAGGCATCGCAAGGAGGCTTTTCTTGACTTATTTTTTTCCGTTATGGCTTGGTGCATATTGACTGCATTTGTGCGAAAATGGCCACATTATTCTTTCGATAACTGCTCCCAAGCTTTCATACTCTGCATGCACACGCATACACCAACTGAGGATTTTGACAGTTTGACACTTTAATTTCCTTCCAAATTATTCACCTGAATTTCTCAGACAAAGAAAGCGACACACCGGTGAACATTATTAAAGTCAGGGCCTCAATTACAGTCCTCTTCGCTCTTCTCTCTCTTTATTTATTTATTTATTTATTTTTTTTACTCAGGCTCGGCAAGCACCGGAGGGACGAGCGGCTTGAAGGCGGCATGGAGAGGAAGGGCTCCAGTAAATCTAAAGCAGAGAAGAAGCAGGCATCCGAGCAGGAGGAGAGCCTGCGTTTGAAACTGGAACAAGAGAGGTGAGTGGCTGGACATGGGCCTAGATTTATGTGCTCCTCTTAATATGCGTTGTGGAGTACTGCATTGAAGAAAGGGTGATTGAAATGCCAACATTTGATAACCCTAAAGACCCAAACCCTATCCCTAAACCAAACCGTAATAATAACCTTTAACCACAGAAGCCCGAACCCAAACACATGGCATCATCAAAAGTTACTACAAAATAACACCCAGCTGTAAAATAAATAGGGCACCTTGAACTTTGACCCTGTTTATCATGACACCGTCCATCCAGTTTCCTTATATAGTGATGACCAGACTGGAATGAACTAAATTTATTTATGATAGCTGATGAGACCAAAATCTGCTTTCTGTTAACTACTCAAGATAGGGATGCAATTTATCGATTAATTCATTTATCGTTAGTTGATTGACCTCATCGATCGATTAACGGTTAATTGATAAGTGCCGATAACAAAACAAGAAAGAATCGCAGGCAAATTGCGACTAGTTAAATTTAATTGACTAAATTTTTAATCGACAATTAATCGATTAATCGTTAACATCCCTAACTCAAGATATTAACATATCTGTAGCCATGACGTCAACTTGAAAATGTACATTAGCACTGCACTCGCTAGCTCAAAGTCAGAAAAGCGCTGAATTTGTGAGGAGCCGTTAAGACATTTATTTATGTTTGCTTTATTTTAAAAGCTAAACCAGGAGCTTGACTTTGTTTGCTTGACAACCGGTCCCACGCGAATCCGTTCCGTGCTAAATTCGATGAAGTCCTGCGGCTTTTCTACCGGCTTCTGATTACTGAAGCTGGGACGGGCTGGAAATGTGCTCACTTGGAGACGCCTCCAGCCAGTGGAAGCAAACACATTCCCTGGAATTAGAAAGCCATCCTCTCCACTGCCTCTTTGGAGCGGGAGGCGCTGGGCACACGCAGCTGGGCTAATTTAGAGGTTGGGGTTAGTGTACTTTATCCACTCCAGCCGCTTTATTGAAACACTTAATTTGCTTTTTTTGGTTGTTGTTTTTTTGACAGTGTTTTCTTTGGCAAACCTTCAAAAGGGTTTGTTTTGCATTAAAGTTGGAAACAAGTATTGAGCAAAAGTCAATCCTGGGCAAAGGCCTTAGGTCCTCTATGAATAATTCAAATAAGTAAGTGAATAAATAACAGCAAAATTGACGTAAAAACATTCCCGACAAACAAATGAAAAAAGTATGTTTTGGAAATAACTGGACATCACTGACATGTCTTTTAGCATGCTGTGTTTCCCTCTCTGATACCTTCATGTTAAGTGGCTAATTTTTCCTGCGTATTTTCTGAAGAGCCGACCTCCTAATGGTGCTCTTAGGCCCCTGTGGATTTGACATGTTGGTGCACAGCGTACAAATAATAAGAGTGCAATCAACGTAGCTCTAATTTGTATCTTTTTCTTTCAAACCGCTAAAGAAAAACCCATCAGCCCCCATTTCGGCCTAATGTCCTTGGGTGTCCTTGAGATTTGGTCGTGGAATAAAGTGAGGCGCTGCTTTTGGCGGCGCCCCTAATCGACAAGCCCCACTTAATTCCCTTCAACGGGGCAGGACAATATAGGTGGCAGGCTAATGAAAAGACAGCCTGCCGCCTCCATTGTTCCCCGGCAGCCGAATGAACTCGGTGATCATACCGCCGCTGGTAATGACAGCTAATTGAATGGAAACAATGGGGGCTTGAAAGCGCTCCCCCGCTTGTGGCACGCGCAAAGAGGGACGGAGGGCCGTCGCCAAACAGGGCGACTCCACTGACAAACAAACAACAAAAAAAAGGGAGGCTGACAAAGACAGCCGCTCCGGCGCTGAATGGGGCATCTGGAGGCATCGTCTTAAAAAACAAAAAAAAAGATGCATTCAAATGCGGCTGGTGGCCCAGAGTCGGCGGGCGCCGCTGGCTGAGCGCCCGACTGGTTTCCCTCGGCGCTCCACTGTAGCCTGGCGGGGGTCTGGCGGGGGTCTGGTCCTCCGTCTATATCTGTCGTCTTTGAGGAGCTTCCCAAACGGCCGTCACGCTGAGGCAGCGGAATCAGCACTGACACTCAGCTGGCGGTGTATACATGTGGGGTACATGCCCTCACAAACCTCCCCTCCCCTCCCCAAGATGATAAACACATTTTGTGGTGTTCAAGTCTCCAAATCCTGCTTTGAGTTTCTGGCGTTCCAAGGCTCTCGCCAGTTTTTGCATTTATGCGCCTGGGCCTATGTTCCCTCTTGGTCCCTTGTGCAAGGCAGGGTGAGGGGTGAGGGGGGGTGTTACCTGCTCCAAAGTCCCACTGCGCTTGTCCGTCAAGCAATCAATCAATCAATCCACTTTTATTTATACAGCTCTAAATGACATCCAAAGGCGTCTCGTAGCGTTTTGTTCAATCAGGAGTAAACCAACTGAAACCCTCTGGAGTAGGCATGGGCAAACTACACCCCGGGGCCATTTGCCGACAGTGAAGCTTTTTAATCCGAATTTAAAGAAATGATATTAATAGTAAGTCGTAGAATAGCTGTACTTCATCCAGGGGTTTAACAGTCGTTTCAATAAAGACCGAAAAATACCGTGAGGCTTCAAAGACACTGATTTTGTGGGAAGAAACCTAGAGGAGACGCCGGACTCCAGAGGGCGCTCATCTGCCTTGACCGGTTGGGGTGAAAAGGACATCTAAAAGATATAGAAAGAGAGAGATGGCTGGAGGCTGGAAGTTCCGCCAAAAC
The DNA here is from genome assembly GCA_009823395.1 of Thamnaconus septentrionalis. NCBI lineage: Eukaryota > Metazoa > Chordata > Actinopteri > Tetraodontiformes > Monacanthidae > Thamnaconus > Thamnaconus septentrionalis. The sequence goes on from CM020520.1 coordinate 13,085,988, forward strand.
ATTGTCAAAGGCAAGAAAAGCCTTTGTAAATCCAGAGATAGAAGTAGCCGGAGTAGCATACAGACCAGAGTGAGTTGCAGGGTTAACAACCAAATACAGAGAGTTCTCATAATATAGATAGAGATGCATATAAATGAATAATTCCTATACTGAAATATATAAAGACACACATGAGCACATAAGCATGTGGCATGTGTGCAGGTGTATGTCTAAAAATGAATGTAGGGTTAAACATCAAATTATTATGACATTTAAATAGACTCAAATGTCTAATAGTAAACGGCTGCTGCCGCTTTTGATGCTGTCCATATAGAGAGTGTTAATGGAAGCGGGGTTCCAGGGGGAAATAGTTTCAGGTAATAATAAAGCAGCCTATCATGGCGTTGGGTCAATATTCAAAGTGTAAAGGGATCGAACGCGGCGACAGCGGAGAAATCTATTAATGGTTGTGTTTTGTTTTTTTTGATGGCGCTCCTACATCACACTCCCACTGCGGCGCGTTTGATTGTCGTCCCACACACCCCCAGACCCTGATTGATTGCGCCGCGCTGCCGTGGGAACGCTGCCACAGTTTAGATTTCATAAAATTATGGAATTACGGCTGTAGCGGGTTAGCAAGGCTCGCGCGTCAGCATGAAGCTGTGTGGGCCGCGGCCAAACTGGCTGGACCAACGTTGGCTATTAATTTGAACGGAGCGTTTTGACAGGAGCTTTTAGCGATTCCGACTAGGAGTCAGTGAAGAGGTTACGCGGATTAATTAATAAAAAAAAAAACATGTTTTTTTTTCCCGATGCGATAAGGCACATACAGTCTCTTATTCAAAACTCGACCTTGATGCGAGTCTGGCAATTTATGATGCACGGCTGTCCTTGCCGACACACCCCCCCAAAAAAAAATGTCTCTCAAGGTCGGTCGCAGGTTCGACCCACAAAGGTTGTCCTGTGTGGAGTTTGCGTGTTCTCCCTGTGTCTGTGTGGGTTCTCAGATTCAATATGTATGAAAGACGATTTGGGCCACAAACGGGGGACGTCGAGAAAATATGTTTTTCAAGTTTCTATTTCAAGATTAAAGTCGAAAGTTTGAGATCAAAGTCGAATTCTCGATTCCATGAACAAAGTCGAAATGTCGAGGATATCCTTGGAATTTCATCATTATAGGCGAAATTGCGTTTACTGTGGGTAACGTTAGCCCACCAGCGACCCCCTCAGTTAGCTACCAGGTTCACGCAGGTGTAGCTATCGATATCCTTGCAATCTGTCCATTTCCGGCTGATTTATTTTTGCACAAAGGCAGCAACCTCCTCCAAGGGACGGAGTGTTACCGCCTAGACCGTCGAAACCCACTGGATGATTGTGAGCACTGGCAGTTAACTGAGGTGGTCGCTAGTGGGCTAACGTTAGCCACAGCAAACAGGAAGCTACCCTGGTGAAAACTTAAGTTTGCTAAACATTTCTACTTTAATCTCAAAATTCCTTGTTTTTTGTATTCTATATTCATTTTGCTTCCTTGATTTTTCTATATATATTTTATGTCGGGGATTGTTTAATAGCAGTAAGGAAGCCTTGTCAAATTTGCCCATTTTAAAATAAAATAATAAGAAAAAAAATAATTTAATTTAATCTTGAAAATGGAAACTTTTTTTCTCTCTCTCCTTGTGGCCTCAATCCTCTTCCGTACGTATGACACCTGTGATTGGCTGTTTCAAGTCCCACTGAGTCCACTTTGGAGCTTTACCCAGCCCGGTGATTCCAGCTGTTGCTCGTTCTCGTCTTTTATGCGCGCAGACCTCGCCCAAGACGCCCCCCCGATCTGATTGGCCCATATTCTCAGGAACTCGTGCATATAACAGGCCCTTCTGATTGGCCGTGCAATGGGATTAGGAGAAGCCGTGGGGCCTTCATTCACGCAAGGCCGCGAGCGGGCAAGAGTCGGGAGGGAGAGGGGAAAGTGCGGACGGGCTGGTGTTGATAGAGCTTTTTTTTTTTTTTTATCAGCCTCCGACTTATCTCTGCACACGCCAGCCCTCAAACTATATTTTCTCGGCCAAAATGGGAGCGCGCACAAAGACAACCTGACAGTGTTCCTTCTTCATTTTCCGCCTGAACTGAACTCCATTCCTTCTGTCTTTTTTTTTTCTTCTCTCCCTCGCCCCCTCCGTGGCAGCTGATTATGATGTCCATTCTCTCTTATCTCCTCGGCTCCGGTTGGCTTCTAATCAGCGGCCAGCACTCCACTCCTCCAGTCCTTGTTACTGCTCCCCTGACCACAGCAGAGCCCATCATTGTCTTCTCCCCCCCGCCCCCGACTCCCTCCTCTTTACTTCCACCTCCGGAGTGGCCTGCTTTCTCTTGTTTGCGGTTGAACTTTCTGCTGACTCTGGACAAACAAAGCCATGCTGGCCTGTGGTTTGTTTGTTTTTTTGGGACAATCAGCATAATTCACTTTGGACAAACTCAAAAACTTGGACGTGGGGCTTGCTTTTTTTTTTTTTTTTTTTTTTTCACCCTTATCATCTCTTCCCCTCACCGTTAGCGCCGCCTCTCCTTTATTATTTTGTCACGTCGCAGTTATTGCGGGACGACGTTGTTTTCCGAGACCATCTCATTAACATAGCATTACCCCGTTTAATTTGCGTGGCGGGTTCAAAGGAAGCCACCGATGCGAGATTAAAAAAAGTGATACCGCCTGTAATTATATTAATACCCACAGCAATTTAATGGGATTGTTGCACAGCAAATTAACACCTTGAGCGGTTATCCCGGCGATTGCGTCGCGCGGCGTTGGCAGGCCCTTTTGTCAACACGGAAGACGCGGCCGCGCCGCAGCTTTATGATTCTGCACAGACAGCTGCAGGCAGATCCCATTTGCTGCACTTAGATTAGATTCAGATACATTCAGCACTTCAGAACAATGGCGAGCCGTTTGCCGAGCGGTTATTGAAAAGAAAAATCTATTAAAGGCGGCTGGATGAAAAAAAGCAGAAGAGCAAATATTGTGTGTCGTCCGCGGGGGGGTGCGGGGGGGGGGAGAAAAAACAATGCATACTGAGGAGGCGTGTGCTCTGAAGCTTCTTAGCGTGTTGTCTTGGAAATGGCTTCGGCGAAGAGCACAGGCGCAATTCCCTCTGCACAATTTGTACACTGAGGAACGTTGAGAAGGCGCAGGGGAAAAAAAAAGCACAGACAGGAATTGCTGCGGAAACACGCTTCGCTTCGGGGGGCTGAGCTGAAGCTTTGCCACCTGTTTATGCTTGACATGTAGCGCTTTATCCCAACTATGCAGATGACGTGCATACATACACACGCACAACGGAGCGACGACACAAAGTGGACAGCCGATGCAATCGGCCAAACGAAAGCGGGGCAACGATCTCACCTTACTTGGCCGAAAAAAGGGGGATGGGAAAAAGTACAACACGCAATTAGGTTAAAATCAATACACATGGCGTCAATGTGCTTGACAGGCAAGTTATCGCAACAGATTTTCTTTTTGTCCGTTTTTTGAGGAAGGAACATTACATCTGGCTGACTCATCACTTGCTCCACCAGCGGACACAAGGATTTGAACTCAAGCTGCCCCAAAAGACTCAGCAGAGCATTAGATTGTCTAGACGGTAGGAATTTCCTTTGCGTTGCACCACGATTATGAAGTACAAGTGAGCAAGCACAGTGCTCTCTGGAAAGTTTTTTTTTTTTTTTTTCCCCGGATCGAAAGAGAGACACAGAAGTACAGACGAAAAGAAAACAAAGACACCCTGCGTTCTTTAATATATAAACTCCAATTGATAATAATTATGATGATGATAATAATCGCTGTAACAGCGACATCTTGACTGTCCATATCTTCCCAATTTAAATCTTTGCCATGTTATGTTTAAAAGCCACCGTTTCCTGCTGGTCGCAAACGCACCGTCTGGAGAAGAAGATGAGATAGGAGAGGACCAGGGTGGGTAATTGGGGGGTGTGCAGTAATAATGTGTTTAGTGTGGCCAGCACTTTCCTTAGTGTTAACATGCTGGGCCATTAATTGGCTAATGGAGTGTGTATAGTACAGCATGGGAGGTTGTCTCCCAGGATGTGCGGGGAGGGAGAGAGAGGATTTGGACGGTTTGCACAAAGCCGGAATTCCACTTGTGATTTGCCGCTAAATGCTTCTCTCGCTTTCCCGTCTCTGCTCCGACACGAAGAACAATAGTTAGATTTAGGATTTGGACCGTTGTCTTGCTGCAAGGTTTGCCGCAGATACGAAAAGTCCGGCTTTGTCCTCTGGAGCTGGAATTGGCCTCCACCTCAGACCGACCGGTCCGGATTAAGAGGTGCATGTCTCCTTGTTGGCCTCGTGTCGCCGAGTCCAGCCGGGGCCATTATCTCATCCCGAATGTCAATAGAAGCGTCTCTTCTTCTTTTCTTTTTTTCTTTTTTTTAATCTGATTAGTTCATAAAATGCCGCGGGGTCTCAGGATCCCAGCGGACTTCCGCGAACCTGCGGTAACATCATTGTTTGGTTTTTCCTGGCAGAGACATGACATCACCCGGAAGGTGAAAGGGCTTCTGGGATTGTCGTTGCTTCATTATTTTTTTTTTTCCATTTGAGGCCTGTCGTCTCTTTCGCGACCGCACACCGGCCCAACATTAAATCCCGCATTATGCGCCGCGAGCGGGAACAATTCCCAGTCGTACCTGGTGGTGGGGAACAACGCAAGCGGGCCGAACAGCGGCGCGGCTTCGGGAGCGACCGTAAATCACGCGGCGTCGCATCGGAAATTCGGCAAAATATCATCCTGCGGGATATTGCCGAGAAAATGAGATTTTGGGGCGGCTAAAAATAAACAGGGCGAGTCCCGGGTAAGGATACGGGAATTGGGTTAATCCGCCACTGAAAAATGGCGATTGTTGGAAACGTGATTACTGTTATTAAAATACACTGACGGGGGTTGGGGGTTTGGCGGAGGGAGATCCCAGCCCTGTTTCAACGCTGTCAATCATTGTACAAGGAGCAGCGGCGGAGGATGGAGGGTCAGCGATGACCCGAGGTAATAACCAAGTCGGAGCACCCGGGGGACGTGTGAGCGCGTGCGTGCGTTTCCAACATCTGGAACCCGGTGAGCTGCCTTCTGGCCGCTGCCACCGCTGGAGGTCAGCTCCCCGCCGGCCTTCCTGCATTCCCGCTGTCCACCCCGTGGCCCCCGTGGTGGTGCTGCTGCTCCTGCTGCTGCTGCTGCTCCTGCTGCTGCTGCACCGTGACCGAGGCTCTTTAGCCGTGGACAGGCGGGGTATTCACACAGAGACAAGAGCGGAGTGAAAAGCACTGTTGTGTCTCAGCGTCCCTGGCGAGACGAGTGGAGGGGGAGGCGGAGGGAAGGTGGGGAGGAGTTAGTAAGGCGAGGTCCCTGTGTTTTCCCTCCTCCTCGTTATTTTCACTCGGAACACCCGGCGGTCCCTCGGCCCTCGAACGATTCCTGAAAATCCACAGATTTGATAAATACGTCTTGGTATTTACTCTTTGTTATTCCAGTGTTTGGTTGAGGTTTTTTCAGTCAGGTCTGGACTGAGCTGTGTCTCAGATTGCTTCAAAGTGGGAATGTCTCTCTGGAAATATGTCACAGTTTTGCCTCAAATTCTCCACTGTAAAACACTGAAAAAACAAACTTTTGTTACATATATATATATATATATATATATATATATATATATATATATATACATTTTTTTTTTTTTTTACAAATAAAATGCATGAATCAAGCAAACTAATTGTCTATGATATTATAATCTAGCTGATTCAGGTATTTTAGACAGGCTTAAGGGCATTGGAGCAAAGCATCGTCTTGTGCTAAACAGATTAATTTTTTTGGTCAGTGATCCATTCAAGATGAGGTTATTTGCATTCGTTAATGTATGTAGTTTTAAATAGGACAAACTCTTCGCAAGACTGCTTCGACTCATTAAAAAATATCTTCTTTTTTTTTGGTTCAGGTTTCTTCATTGTTATATATAATATTTAACCTGCATTCATCAAAATGCAAAGCGTATTCTGTTTTTAACCACATTTTTTGTGTTACATTTTGTACAATTTTGGCTCCTGAGCAGATTTGCCCTTTTTTTGCATGTTGATTCATTGAATGAACCAATATGCAGTTTTCACAATGCCTATTTGTTTTTTGTATGTTTTTTTTTTTCTTCCAGAACGCAAGCCAAGACTTTAGAAACCCACAAGGCCAAAGAGAGCGAATACGCCGAAATTCAGGACATTGTCAGCCGCACCTTCAGCTCCGACGAGGAGCACACCTACGCGGGGATCGGCTCGCTGGACTCGTCGATGGACAGCAGCACCATAGACCCCTACAGCCACCCCTACCACCTGCCCCACAGCCCCAAAATACCTCTGAGCCCTCACAGCAACGGACCGCCGTTGGAAGCTCTCTACGCACAGGTCAACAAGCCGCGCAATGGACACGCTGCCCTTCCAGACAGGTAGGAACCACATTATCATCATCATCATGCTGGGTTGACGTATGCAGCAGCTGTGCACCGAATTTAAAGGTTAAATGTGTAATGTTTGGAGGTTTTGAAGAAGACACAGCAACATTAATCCAAACTTAGAGACCTCATCCACCTTCATCTTCGTCGGTTTATTTGAGGATGTGAGCGGTCAGCCTAATTACGAAACTCACCGTCAGACATCTGGATTGTCCACACCAGGCTTCCTTAGAAATATGCCAAAAAAAAGAACAAAAATCAAATTACTTTTATCGTACTGGGATTGTACACTCTAATCAAAGCGTTTACGGGCAGTATAATAAGCTTTCACCAGTATAAAAAGCGTAACTCAAGCCAAATATTACACACTGGACCTTTTAAACCCCGCAGTTTAATTCAGTATACACCGACCGTCTCGCGCCTTCTGCTCAAACACCTCATCGATAATGTATCAGCAGTCTTGGGATTGCGCTTGTTTGATTTGGCGCAGCGGGCCGGGGAAACAGTCGGTACCACGCAGAGATTTATCGCGCGCCTCGTCCCACGAGGTCAACAAAAAGCAAAAACGCAAAGTGGGGGCAAAACAAAAAAAAAAATCACCGGCGCCCCATCCGGTATTCCGCACGTGTTGGATATCACGTGTTTAATATCAGCCTGCCTTGTCTTTTTCATTATCCTTGGATCTCAGGTAATCCCCCCCCCCCCGCCCACCAACCTCAACTCCCACAACCCATCTCTCTTTGTCTGTCCCTCTCTCTCACTCTCTCTCTCCCCCTCCGAGAGTCGCGGCGCATGCCAGTTCAGCTTGTTTGTCACTGGGGGGCATTAGTGCTCATAACCTCCGTGTCAACACAAATATTGGATGTGATGACAATACCAGGCGGAGCTTTAGCTTCGCGCTTACCGTGTTTAAATAGCCAATTGCCTGCAGGACGAGATGGCTGGGTGCTGGGCGGGGGTGCAGTTATCACCTGTGTTATCATCAGTGTTGTTGGGATTACTCCATAAAAGTAGCCCAAGTACTGATTACTGATTAATCCTTAAAAAGGTAATTACTTCTTTAACTACTTTGTTTCATAAGTAATCAATTACTAATTACTTTCGTTAAAAACAAAACATAAAGTCACAGTTGAGACCGTCTTGTTCCTGCATATAACGTACAACTTTTTCTCAATTTCAGATATTTTGTGGATTATAAGACACTTTTAGCTTGCAAAGTATTTCAGAAATGTAATGGAATCGTTACTTGATAAAGTAATCATGACATCATTACCAGTTTTGCCACAGTAATCCCATTACATTACTCGTTACTATAAGGTAGTCGAATGACAGTAGTGGATTACTTAGTAATAGATTACTCGCCAACACCAAACAACAAAAATCCCCACAGAGGTGTGAAACTGTGCCCTGCAACTCCCATCTGCCAATCTCAGAGGACAGACGTACGTAGACTCTCTGACAGGAAGCAGTAGGATTTCTCAAATCATTTCGTTTTGATTGCACATCTTATTTCCCAACCTTCCTCGAACAGCAACGGCGTCTTCTACACACCTTGCCCTCTGCTTGGCCAGATTAGCTGAGAGCTGCACCGACATCCTGTCGCCTCGGCCTTCCAGATCTCCTCTCTCCCCCTGTGTTTTTAACGGATCGGATTAACACCGCCACCTGTGATTGGCAGCTGTCACTTGGGTGGGGGGTGGGCGGGCTTGTGACCTTCCCTGCCTGGCTCAGGAATAGGTGGGGGTTGGGTCGCGCATCCGACCCGGGTGCGATCGTGGGCGTGTGTGATTTTCATTTTTTTTTTTTTTTTTTTTCTTTCCAGCGGGAGAATCTCCATCCTGTGACCTCATAAGCAGATTTGTCAAGGTCATCTGGCCTCCTTATGATAGCTGGCTCTATCTGTGTACTGAGCACATCTCGGGGTTTAGTTGAGGCCACTGATACATGTGTTTGGACTGGAGGTTACCAACTGGTGCCGCCACTGGTTAGCCTTGCAGTGTCAAGTCAACTGCCTCCTGTCGCTTGAACGCAACTTCTCCCTCCGAGTATCACGAAGGGCACCGGAGCCTCAGTGAGGTTGGTGTCAACGGACCCCTAGCTAGGCTTTGACACGGGCCTCTCTGCCCCTTATTCATGTGTGCTGGAGAACAGTGGTTCTCAACTGGCGCAGTCCAAAGACCCACATTTCTTTATACTTGTAATGAAGTTGCGACCCAAATTGAATTCCACGGAAACTCAAATTTATACTACGAAAATAAAAACACGAGCTACATTCTGTCATGTCTAGTCAGTGAATTATTGAATTTGTTGAATTGAATTGTGTGTCCTGCCAAATACATGCCATTTCTTTCTGTATAAATATAGAAATTTTAAAATTCTCTTTTGAAAATAAATAAATACATAAAAAGGCCCGCGAAAACAGTTTTGGGAGTTTTGGAAAGTAATACTGGAATTAGAGGAAATATAGATTTGAATGTAGCTCTATTTTTTTTTTTTTGGCTGGTTTTTATGGAAATAATATATTTGTATCAGTGGCACCTCCAGTTGTATTTGAGGCTCTCTGTGAAAATCAAGCAGCCCATTTAGTCGTTTCCTTCTTGCTTTGTTTCAGTACTTCTCTCAGTAATAACATGTTGTCACCTACAGAGGTAATTTTCACACAAAAATCCCAGTGTTACAAGTTATTTATAAATGACGTTGCTATGCTCATGTTCACTCGGGGGTCTGAGCTTTGACTCGAGATTTCCGGGGGCTTGGTCGGCATGACCACAGGATTAGCTGGTCACCAGTTGATTTCCGTTGGAAACCAATGCTGCCTGACTTTGATGCTGTGACACGACAGCCCTCACGGTTATTTCTACTTCATCTATTATGTTTAACTTCACCAAATATTTTGGCGCAGCAGCGATAACAGATTTCCTGTTTCAGAGATCAGGAAAAGGGGAAGTGGATGAGGTTCGTCCAGGGACGGCTGCCCTATCCAGACTGTCAGTCAGTTGTCAGTGTGAAAGAAAGAAGGCGAGCGTTTAACCCTGACCTCGACGCTGAACAAACAAATGCTGATCAAAGTGGGGATTCTGCCTCAGTGGGGTGTTTGTGTTATTTTAGTCAAGATAAATGCATAGCAAGTATTTAATACGTAGTGGCATTTTATTCCAAGCAAATACAACATGGGTTGCTAAACAACACGGTTTGCTAGCTTTGAAATGATCTATATTTGACTTATTTCATATCTATTGTCTCCAGTTGAAAATAGGTTTTGGTGCATTTCGAATGGCACTTTTTATTTTCTGTCGCCAAATCAAGAGGTGGACCACGTTGAGATGAATTTTAAGAGAATTTTGTTCTATGCACACGTTAAAAAAAAGGGAAATTGTTATTCGCCTCCAAACTGTTTCAGTGTGACTAACGCTATTACACAGGGAGTATTGGAGTCCAAGGCACCTCCCCATTATCATAGGAAATCTAGTCGCACAACACGACCGCAGCGAAGTAAATAATCTGAATTGTAATTAACTGACAGTCCATTTATTTATTTATGTATTTATTTATTCATTGGGGAGATTTACTGGCCGTGGAAGAAGCCACTTGACGCATTTGCACATTTATATGGCTGCGTGCCACACAGTGCTGTCACACAGATAAGGCTGTCGGTTTGTTTGTTTTTTTTTATTTATGTATTGCATTTTTTTTTGTTGCATTTTTACATCCCATGCTAATTTGATAATTAGTAGCATAACCATATTGAAACATAATTTTGAATTCCTTTATAACACATTTATTAACATCCTGTTATATTTTTTGTTCAATGCTCAGATTGTGTAAATCACCGATACCTGACTCTAGTCAGATCTTTGCCGGTGTTGAGATCCAAATGTTGTTGTTTTTTTTGTTTTTTTGGCTACGTTAACACGTGTGCATCTTAGACCTTCCCTTTTGTTTATTCACGTTTGTGCTCATTTTATGCCGTAATAAAGGCATCCATCCGTGACGCGCCAGGCCTTTTAAAACTGCCACTTGTGTTTACCCGCGGGTGTTAATAAGATGAGTCTGCAGCTGGATAAATAGCCTTGGTGAATGTCCCCTTCTCTTTCGCTGATAGTGTTCTGGTAATGGAGCCTTAATAGGAAGGTCACCGTGACTGTAAAGCTTGAGCGAGTCAGAACCTCGGCCCATAAACCCCCCCAGGGATGCGGAGACCCCCAGTTTGCCGTGGCTGCCCTTTCGTCTCGGGTTTTACTGGTTCTCGATGGGATCTCGGTGCAACAAGAGCTCATTTGACAGTTTATTACCTGCCTCGGTGTTATTAGAGCTGGCAGCTCCGACTGTGTTTTGACAATACTGTCAGACTCAGTAAAACCGTAGCGCACCAATGAAAACAAAACCCCAAAAATAAAATCCAGGCTTTATTTACCTTTAGTTTTGTTCAAACCTTGAATAGGAAAAGTATAAATATCCGTTTTCACCTTTAAAACCCGGAACCTGAATTCTGCTTTGTTTCCACATCTGCACACGCTGGATCCAAACCCCCCATGAACAGTCTCGTCCCTCTCAAATATTTTGCCCCTGCTTAGAAAAAAAAAAAAAAAAAAATCCTTGACCGAGGAAAAATGGAATGACCTCACTTCCCGACAGGAAGCTGACAAGTCGACCCTTCCATCTGCCGCGGGGCCTGCGGGGGGTTCAGGCGGTGGCGCAGGATGCCGCGTCCCGCAGCTGTAAAGCTGACAGGTGCCAGGCTCGATGGGGTTGGTGGGAAGCAAGCGTGAAAACAAAGCATCACCTTCGGAAGCGCACTTTGTTTGACTGCCGCCGCCATAGCCCAGGCCAAGAAATAGACGGTGTTCAGCGGCGCAGAGCCCTCGGAAGTCCTCGCGCTTGCAGCCTGAGCAGCTTGGCAGAGAGGCTAGCGGACAGAGAGCCGAGAGAGGGCGAGAGGCCTCGCCTGAAGGAATTCATTTCCAGGACTATTGTAATGTTAACGCGAGCGGTCAAAGCGACCTCAAATTGGCTGTTGACCCCCGTTGGCTTGTAGTTCTCCTGTGATCTTCTCCGCACTTCTTCTAAACCGCCGCCGTCGGTTACCCCCGGATCGCTTTGCGGCCGTTTTGTCGCACATTCACCGGCGTCACGACGCGGACTTCGACATGAGTCAAACCAGGCCGCCGAGCAGGCAATTAAAGAATGAATTTCTATCAATTTCTAGGGGTAATTTAAGCCTTAACACAGCTTCTCGTTGCTGTTTAGAGGCTCCAGCGAGGAGATCCGGCTTTTTATTTTATTTTTTTTTGCTCAGATCCTCATTAAAAAAGACGATTCATTTTCTCTTGCACTTTATGGGTCGTATCAACGTTTTTTTGTTGTTTTTTTTCGTGCCTGCTGAAACATCGCAGTAATATTCCAACTGGGACATCTAATTATCTGGACTTGCGCCGCGCTGTATTGTTTTAATGGTCCGTAAGATGACTCTATTAAAGTTATGCAGATGGGGGAGCGCAGCCTTGCAAAACGTGCGGCGTTCTGCCACAATCAGAAGACGACTGTGTCGGCCTTTGATAATCACTTTCTTTATTGTCTGCTGTCTCTTACTCGCCGCTCGTAATTAACTCCGCAATCAACAATCAGTCTCTGTAATTTTTATAGGCTATATTTTAATTTAGCCGCAATCAAAGCCAGATTAACAACATTTTGTGACTGTAACATCTGTAGCTGTGATTAAATGCTACCTCGCCCGTAATTCACTGGTAAACAAATGAATCTTTTATCAGTCGCCGCATTTGCATCGCGGGCTTTAATAAGAGCTCGTGAGCCTCTGATAGTGTTTTCTCGCGGTTCCCGGGGGGCGCCGATGTGAAATGCTTGCCATCAAGGAACACTTAAAAGTGGCACACACATTGGTGGCAACTCATTACAATTTACTTAGTTGTTGGTATCGCCTCGCTTCAAGTTGTTTTCTTTGATGAATCCACTCCCTGTTGTTGCCAGCTCATACGCGACTTCCGTAAAAGTTTGTCAATTGCTCAACTTTAGCCGTGATTTTTCAAGTCCCCATCGGGCATAAGGAGCTCCGCGACAAGACGCGCAAGTTGACGGAAAATCCGCAGCCGACTCTGCGCTTGCAGGTCAGCGCTGGAGTGGAACCGTTTAAAGACATGAGCCTCAATGATGCCTCACAGATACGAAATAACTAGTTCTCCAGCATTTTCCACACCCACGTCTTTCTTTCGCGCGTCCACGTATCTTGGTGCTGGACGCCCTTGCGATCGGTGTCCGTGTGTCGCATCCAACAGTGCCAGTTTGCTGGCGTGAAGGCCAGTCTCTTTCTCGGAGCTGCGATTTGGTCACTCAGCCTTGGTAGCTCCCGGTACAGATGTCGGTTGGTAACGTGCGCACTCTGGTTGATGTTCGGTACCGCACGTAGCATTCTGGCGTAGCCCCCATCCAGAGACCTCTGCAGGGTATGCTTGAGTGTCCAGCGTTCACAGCCACAGAGGAGGACAAGACTCCACAGTGGCGCCGAAGGAGGCGGAGCTTGATGTCACGCGGGAGGTTGGATTTCCACACGCTAGCCATACCATTCAGAGTTTTCCACGCTAGCGCCTTCCTCACTTTAAGGTCCTGCTCTGATGAGTTGACCCATTAGCCCAGATATTTGAAGTCATTGACCTTCCTTCAGGGCAGTAACCCCCTTTTGCCATCAGGGGAAGATGGTCTGGCGAGCTGATGTTGGCATAAATCACCTGGGCTCCACTTGAGAAAGCCACCACCATTTATTTTTTTTTTTTTTTTTTCTCCCCCATCATGTAGTTACATGTACACAGCGTTGTCTGCATTCCCTAACAACGACGTGAAGGTTGTAGACAGGAGTCAGGGACAGCGAGCGGACGCACCGTCACACTGACTTTTTGCCCTCCGCTCCCCGACGTTGCTCTGCGCAGCGCCGACAGCGCGGCAGGACTGATGCACAGGCAGGATTCTACACCGATAACATCGTGTATCTCCCAGGCAATGCGAGTGAATTATTTTCCAGGTCCGCTTTCATTTTTTTTTTTTTTTCCTCCCTTATTTTTTCTTTTTGCCCTCCCGCTTCAGAAGGGCCCTGTGGGACGGATGTGATGTGATGAGTACAGAGGAGGCAATTTACTCTCCGTTTGTACTGTTACGTTCACTTAAGAAAGCAAACAGCCCGAGAGCACGAGCTAGACCCGGCGCGTATTCCAGCGCCGCGTCAAGTGGATCGGGCTGATTAAAGTTGCACGTATGTATTTTATCAGCGTCCCTCAAACGGGAAGCCTGGAAGACACGCATATGGTACCTCATAAATTTCCAGATGAAAGGGACCCGGTGGGGGCGGGGAGGGTTGCCATTTAGGCGCGGGGGGGTGGGAATGGAGTGGGCCGTTTAGGGGATGCTGGATCCGGCTGGTGGCGGCGCCAAAGCCCTCCGTCAGTGATTGGCGCCGGAGGACATCTCATCCCCGGCAATCAGCAACTGCAAACAGAACAGATAGTTAATCCCCCACCTCGACTGCCACCCCCTCCCCCCACCCTCCCGAGGGCTGCCGGTGCCTGACACCGGAACCTAGCTTGTGCTGCTGCGCTGTTAAAAAAAAAAAAAAAAAAAAGATTAAAAAGAAAAATAGACAAGCTTTTAGCAGAGCTCGCCCGGGTTATTTATCCTCCTCCTCCCGTATTTTCAGCCCCGGATGAGATCATTTGTTTTGAAAAATGTCACGGCAGCTAATTGGAAGATGGCGCGTGGAGAACGAGGATGATCGGAATCATATTGTGCGACTTTCATTCATTTATTCATTTATTTGTTTTCTCTGCATACACTTGGCAAGGGAGAACAGTTTGATTGAATAACAGCTGCCGCCGTGCGCCTGTCATGCCAACACGAGGTTTCTCGTGGCTGTGACTGTGACACACTCACACACACACACACAGTCCCGCCGCAAAAATAGATCAGGTGAGAAATGTGACTGACAGGCAGTGATGGCAGAGCGTGGGTTTGCACTCTGAGCCGTGTCTGTAAACGGATGACTCTCACGTCTCCTTATCCACCCCACTGTTTTTATTTATTTATTTGTTTGTGTGTTTATTTATTTTGCTGTTGTTGTTGCGACTCTTTATCTACAGACGCGGCCGGAGACCTTGACATTTTAGTTTTTCCATTCCCAATTTCAAACCCCGGAATCCTTCACAAGTCCATCACTCGGCGAGACACTGCAATAGTTGTCGCCCGCCCCCTGTCTTTCTCCATGCCTGCGATTGAGCCGCCATGCGTATTACACAATTACAGACAAGACATGGGAATACACACAGTCGTAGTCACTGAGTTCACGCATGGAGAAGGGAAAAAAAAAACAAAAAAAAACGCCAACCGCAGCATTCCTCGCGTTCCCACCACGGAAGAGCGAGCCAGGGACTTGTTGTTTGCTGTGAGTAAACGCTGGCCAGGGCACCAGGGGCATTCTGAGCCCCCTGCTTTGACTCCGGAAATAATTTATGGGATAGGATAGCGGGAAACTGGTCCCACAATTCAAGAGCATGCAGCAAAAGTCAGTTCAGGTTGGCTGGATGCAGTACCGGGGCAGTTCCACATCCTTGGATGATGGATCACAAATGAAAAGAGACAATAACAAATGGGTAAATGGAATATTTTGTGAAAGATATATAATCGGCCTTTGTGTAGATGCTTGAATCAACCCCCTGCGGTCAGTAGCTGCGTTTCCATTACAGTTTTTCACAAAATAGAAGTGCAATTACGATTTGCAGGAGGTTTTTCTATGGAAAAGCCGTAATTCTCGTAAAATCTCGTCTTTTACGAGAGTTACGTTATGCTGTTGCTTGTTTACGTTTGGTTGCTGTCAAGAATGTTTTTTTTTCTGTTTGATTACTTGTGAAAGAACATTCCGTCTCCTCCGTTGGGACACAATGCGCCATTTTCACTTGAAGTGAACTGGTCACATGACCACGCACGTCAAGTTCAGTGACGCGTAAATGCGAAAGTGTTTCCATTATATTTTTGTGGTATACCTCTATATTGGTATGTCTGAAATGCCACCTCATGAGAGCGCAAGACCCATTTAGCGATATCTGAGAACTTCTTCGAAAAATTATTCTTTTCCATTACCAGTGTTTCATTGTGATATTTAGGTTTTGCGGAATTCTATGGGTAATGGAAACGCAGCTACTGTCAACTGCTTTCTGAATCATGAATCAGGTCATTTTCCCCAATTTTAATTCATCCTGTTGTTCTTGTTTCAATTCAGTGATAACATGTTGCTGCCATTTATGTTGCGTCGCAGTGTCGACCATAGAGTAACGCAGAGTTGGATTTAAAAGTGTGCGCAAAACGTCCTCCGTTTCCAGGGAAGCGTTGCAATCAGTGATGGTTCCACGCCTTTAACCGCTCGAAACGGTTAGTCTGCGCAACTTCCAGTGGGATGAGAAGTTCACGCCTCTCATTAATTATCAGTCTGTGAACACTTTCTAAGTGGGTGCCAAGAACTTAGTCCTTTCTAATCAGAAGGCGGCCGGTATGTACAGGGCACATAATTAAATTTACCTTGCCTATATCCGAGCCGACGAACCCGTGCACTCCGGACGCAGAGCGGCGCCGCATTAGTAGCCTCTATTTTAAGAGCGAGTGTCCCTTATTCCCTATGTCAGGCTGCGTCATTGTACTTCCAATCCCCCCAACGCCTGGAAGAAGCTCCCAGCGGCAAATCGGATCTAGACGAGAGCCTTTGTAATTACACGGAGCTGAACGGGCGACTACGTCTCGAATCTGCACGACCATCCGGCGGCACATTCCATTTGTCTTAGCCCTCATTACAATATTTCAGATCGACTCGTGAGGCGACATAGGATTTGTGCACTTTGCCACCTGTTTCCTTCCTTACCCCCACTCTGACAGACTTTTACCAAGTCTCTGGAAAGTTCTGGGGAGGGAAACGTCTGTGGAACAGTTTATCCCAGAGTTCTGTCAAGTGTCAGCAGCATCCAGCTTGTTGTAGTCTTGTAAAAGTAGCTCTCACAGTTGGACCATTATCGCACTCAGGTAGGTTGAATTGACTATACCACATAAAGGGCTCTGTGGCACCTCTGTCATACTGGGCCGCGAGGCCAATCCAGCTAAATGGAGCGAGTGTTTGCGGAGTCACACGAGCCTGAACTTCTCGAGCCCGATGCGGGACCCCAATAAAACACTGCCGAGGCCGGCAGACATGTCTCATACCATCAGCACGCCTGTAAAATTGCTCTTAGGCCTTTCGCAGCAGGAATAATGGCCTCATCAGTCTGCTGTAATAGCGCCATGATGTCATAACGGATCATGGTGGAGTCAAAGTGTCTAATAAGCTGGCATTGTTTCAAAAAACGGACAAGTCCCTATCTCTTGGCTGTGTCTCCTGTGTGGCCTCTTTGTGTCTGTCTCTGAGGACATAACCTGGGAAGCTAACAACCAAAACCATTTTAACATCATTACCCTTATCGAATTTACTCGCTGATTGGACTAAATGTGAATCCCTGTTCTGCCTTTACCCCTCTTTGTTTCGCTCCCCACCCTGGAACTACACAGTAGATTTCCAACTTTAGGTTTAATTTTGTGTCGACTGAATGGGTCCTGCTTTGGTTGAGAAGTGCAGTACGCCTCGGCCGCCACTTCCCATCGATCAAAGTAGGCGACCAGCCTCCAAAGTTGTGTCCAGATCCATTTTAGCTTCAATCCTAGTTTTTTCCCCCTCTCTCTCTCTCTGTGGCTTTCATCAGTTTCCGAGCGTTTGTGACTGGTGGTCTGTGAGCACATTAGTGAAAAGTGGCGGCCCCCACGGCCACTCATTTTCTTTGGTGCACTTAAACATCAACAACAACCCCTTCTGACATTACACAGGGTTATCAGGGCCCGACTGCAAGGTCAGCCAGGAAGTTGCTCTCGCACAGGTCCACGTTTTATTGGCAGTCAGGGACGGTCATTAAAATCCATTCGTTCAGTGACCTTTTGCAGAAAGTTGTGTATTCCACTTTGCGATAGCAAGGACTAAACAAACTGGTTCCGCCAGCCATTTGTGTCGTAGTTTTTGGAGTTTTCAAAGTGACTCGGATACATTTGTTAATATTACCATATGGTGACGGCACGGCAGGGAAATTCTCTCCACCGTACAATATCGTACAAAAAAAGAATTCTTTGACTGAGGTCTCATTACGTGTCTGCATGATCTTAGTAAATCTCACAAGACATTGGTGACACGGCGGCATGGGTACAGCCTGCCATGTCAGGATCATTAAAGCATTTATCACCAGGGCCCATGGAATGATTGGATGAAGACAAAGAGGTTATGGATTTCATCATGAGCCACAGGGTCGGGAGTGTCTTTTCTCTGCCTTTTTATCAAGGCAGTTTGCCATCGGGGGGGCATTTTGATTAAATTCAACTTCTATATTACAGTACCATACCTCAGCAATAGAACAAAAAAAAATATATATTCCCTTATAAAAACGCATGCTTACACTTTATGGAGCTACATGACATTTGCGAAAAAGGTTAGAAATTGATAGGCTTGAGCATCCTATATAATTCCCGTCCCTTTTAAAGTCTTTGCACAAACCACTGCAAGGCACTGAAACATCGAGTGTTTCCGCCGTGACGCAGGCGCCTCCCGTAAAAGCCATTTCACAAATAACACACCAAGCCAAAGTATGATGCAGGGCGAGGAAAGAAAGCGGATGATCAGAATACTGAAAAGATTGTCACTTTAGAGAGTGCGACTTTTAGCACTAGTCAGGAAGTGCTTGTTCCCTTCACTTCACGTCACCGTCGCAGGTGATTTGTTCTTTTCTGCTCGGATAAGTATTTGGTAGATCTGGGTGTCTTTAGATTTTATGTTGAAATCTAAATATGGCGCTAAATATGCCTCTGGAAATATCAACATTTCTTATTACTCGCTTGTTTTTAGAAGTCATAAAAAGACCTGGGAAAATAGTACAGTTTGTATTTCTCACACAATTGGACTTCTGTCCTGAAAATATATGCCATAAAGGTGTCACAGTTCCGAATGATTGAAAGTTTCAACATTAATAGTCCAGCCCTGTTTATTGTTTACCATCACATGTTCTTTATTCTCACCTCTTGGCATAAAGCAACCAAAATAGTTCCAAATTTAAAAGTTGCATGAGCATCAACAGTCGCTGCGCACATCTTACCGCTTTCCCAACACTTGTTAACTTGCAGCGTCCCCTATTTTTTGCCGCTCTTCTGTACTTTTGTATTCGTGGGGAGAGTATAAAGGATGACGGCCCCGGCACTGGCCGCTAAATGCAGTTCCGATGCCCATGATGAGATAAAGCCACATTGCCACGATGGCAACATTATCATTACATCCGTTTCCTTCTTTCCTTTCTTCTCAACCGCGGCTCCGTTCCCCAAGCAGTGGCCACGGCGGCAAACCGTTAATGAAAATGTCCACTTACGGTTGAGAACTGGGGGGGCGAGACGGCGAAAGAACGGGGAACGGAGTGAGACGGTAGTGCACCTTCACAAATGGCTTTCGGGGGTCCGTAAATACCGGCTTCCTCCTCCCCTCGGCTGTATTTTTCCTAATAGCCTCTTGGGCTATTTCTGGTTCCGGGTCTTAAATGGGAGCCAGCAGGGTGGGTTGGCAGAGTGGGTGGGGGGGGGGTGGGCTGAAAAGCAGCGTTTTGTGAGGAGGTGGGCTACATTTGGTCCTGCTGAGATGGTGAATGAGCACTCGGAGACGCAGCAGGATCAGGGTGTGTGCGTGCGTGCGTGCGCGCGCGCGCGCGCGTGTGTGTGTCTCAGCCCTCGTCTCCAGTGGCAACGGCAATCCTCTTGCGCACACGCACGAGAGCGTACGCACGCACGCACACACATGCAGCGAGTGTGAAACCTCCAAAGCTGATTAGTCAAACTTGTGATTTCCAATTTCAGACCAGCGACACAAATCCCGCACTTAATATTCATGCCGAAAGTGGTTAGGAGACCTTGCGCTCCCATGCTGCCCTCGCGGCTGTTGGATAGGTTGGTGGGAAGGGTGGGTGGGGTAGGAGTTGCGCGGTGGGCGGGGGAGGGGTGCTTCTAATCAGCCTGGTTGTATGGATGAAGATGAGGACGGAATAGGAGCAGGACAGAGGAAGAGGCAGTAGAAAGTTTTTGTGTTTTTCCCCCCGATGGAAAAAAACTGGTCCTTTTACGAATGGGTGCTCTTTGTCAGCAACACACAAACCTCTTATCATCATCACACCCGCGTGTCTTGCCTCGGCCCCTCCGCCGGCCCCGACGTGGTCAAAGAGGCAGCGCAAAACCTCGTCGTGGAATCTGTCGGCTGTCTTTCAAAATGTTTGTCGCGCGCAGTTCGTGTTTTCTCTCTCCCTCTCTCTCTGTCTTGAGGCCCCCGTCAGAGTCGTAAACAGGATTAGGGCCGTCGCCTGACAGGCGCCGCTCCCGCAGTCGCCGGCGCGGTCCGAGCCGCTGCCTCCGTTTGTGCGACTCCGTCCGTCTGTAGGCTTTATTAACCCCGTAATCAGGGCGGCTGGACGCAGATTCAAAGAAGGTGGTCGAAGAAGCACTTTGTACTATCGGAAAAAAAAAAAAACAGCTTGATTTTCAATTGACACGAAAGCCCGTTTTCTACATATCCCATGATATATTTTTTTTCCTCCTATGAGGTGGCTCACCAGAGCACTCCGTCCATCGCTCCCTCCCACCAATTCCCTCCGCCTCCCCCATCTCGTCCAGATCTCCCGTCCCATCGCTCAACCGGGACCCGGTGAAGCGGCCCGAGATGTTTCCCCGAGTCTCCAGCACGTGGCCGTAATCATTCAAAGCCTCCCCGTCCACTCCGGAGGGACGGCGCTCTTAAATACCCCCCCGCCCATCAATCTGCCTCTAAAACAACCAGGGGAGACAACACAGGGCGAGGCTGCCTGACCCCAAACCCCCCCACCACGTTCCTGCAGGTCCCGGCAGGGACGAAGACAACGATGTGAATAATGAGTGGTGCCGCTGCTCCTTCAAGGGAGGATTTGGTAGAGGGTTTGGCAGCGACGGAGCCTGCAGGGGGCGCAATTGTCACTGCCGCGAACTGTCGGCTAGCTACGCTTTCACCGCGCCATTATTGCACACTTTGCGCACAAGTTTTACGTCCTTATTTCTACCCAGCAGACTTTGGTGTCTTTTGCTTTTGAGTCAACGTGGTTCGAGGCCTCTGGCTAAAGTACTCGGGTCGCCACCCTCCCCCTCCACCACCACCAACAACAACCGCCGATATCAGATTGAGAATAAACACACACACTCGGCACCTCTAACAGGACGCCGGTGTCGATGTTAATTGGGCTGGCGTCACTCCCGCAGTGTGTCGACAGCAGGTGAACGCAGTGGCGACGCCTTCACGTCGCTGTCCTCGCAACAATTTGCCCTCAGGCTCTTGTTGATTTATACTAAAAAAAAAAACAAAAAAGATTTTGAAAAGATCCGTTTCGCCGTGTCCAATGGTCAGAAAGCATTTTTTTTTTTTTCCCAATCGCACTTTGATGTCATGTCTTTCTTCCCCCCCGTCATGGTAATGTTGCAGAACCCCAGACAGAAAAGTGCTTACTACTATGAATGAAACCAGCATAGTTGTTTATTATGAGGCGGTTCTAGCTATCTATCTATCTGGTTTACTTGGTATTCCAGTAGCAATAGTTGTGTGTGCTGCAATTGTACCCTAATTTTAAAGCGTATACGACTTGTTGAACTTTTTAACCCCTTTCATTTTTAAAGCCTTGATTAAAAAGAAACGTTCACACAAGCCCCTCAACATCTCCAAAGAGTGAATTCCATCCACTTCTTCTGAGACCACCAGGCTTCATGGGATGTTTTTTACCATTCTCTACTTCGCAGACGCTAGCGTTTTGCATTAAGACCAAGAGTGAGGCCTCAAAATTGCACACATGCGTCAGTTTACCAGTATCGCATTACTCTGCGTGGCTGACATGTCGAGGCCTAAACCTTTTACATTTTCTTTTGACATTTGAACCTTGATTCTCTTTTGGGGTCTGAATTGCCCATAATTAGCTGCGCTGTTTCGCTCTTCTTTATCTCCACTCCGCCCACTGTGCCGCCTGCCTTCTCCTGTTTTCCCAGTCTGACTCCTGGACTTTCTCTCATTTACACACACACATACACACATAAGGCATGCAGGTCAGTGCGGGCGCCCTGAGGAGCCAGCTGTCAATCACCGGTCAGGATCCCAGGTCAATTTGCCAAGCTGCCAAATGTGTCGTATCAGTGCACTCCTGGGTGTCGAGATCCCTCATTATGGGCCAAAGGCTAAACCAAGGAAGTCGAGGAGGCTTTCCCCCCTTCATTATTTCCACCCCCCGTGACCCTCCTAACCCCTCCGTGCACCCCCATGCTGTGCGCTAGCAACAGGACAACCTTTAGCGCAGCCCCTGTTTTCCTGCCACCGCTGGCTGCGAATCCACTCAGCCTTCAAACTCTGTCTTAAGCTTTCGCTGCCTTTCGACGCCTTCTTTTTTCCCCCCCGCCTTAGAAGAGCCCTGAGGAGTCCGTGATAAAAGAAAGCACTTGACAAGGAAGCCCGAGAGTTGTTTTCCCCCCAACAGTACGCTCTGCATGGTGCCTGTCTTTCAGTATCAGGGAGATTGGGGAAGTGACTTTGCGCTTTGTTAGATACGTACAGCCTGGACTTTCACCATTCGCAGGCTGACGTTCTGCATATGTGTGTGTGTGTGTGTGTGTGTGTGTGTGTGTGTGTGTGTGTGTGTGTGTGTGTGTGTGTGTGTGTCTATATATATATATATAAATATATATGCAGCGTCTCATTATGCCAAATACATCTGCCACAGAATCATATTGTCGAAAAAAAATTGTTCGACCCCAATTAATAATTTGCAAATCAATCCAATGACATTGTCTGTCAGGTATTGCTTATAATGAGCCTGCAGGTGTAGCAAAGCCATTCTAAAGTGGCCAATCTGGGCAAACAATATCCTCCTGCGCACCTTAATGTAACATAAACCCGCAAATTACTTGTATTCGTTTGTTTTTTGTTTTGTTTCCATTCAGTTCACAGCACTGCTAATTGTCTCCAAGTTTACTGGAAATATTTTCTATTGTTTACAGTTATCTTTGAATAAAAAAAATCATAGTTAAAGCATTCATAAAATGTGATTCAAGTCTTAAAGTTGAAATTGAAGAGCGGTTCATTTTAGAAAACACATAATAATAATAATAATAATAATAAAAAAATTATTGCGCATTGATTTTGTTTTGTCTTGTTTAGCCACCACCCATACTTCTGGTACCACGTTGCTTATTGCAAAGAAGTCTTGTTGTGTGCATGTTAGTGTGCATCTGTTGGCCCGACTCCCAGCAAATGTTGTGTGTGTGTGTGTGCGTGCGAGCACGTGCCGCTCAAAGTGCCATTTGGTCCCGTGTGTGTGTGTGTGTGTGTGTGTGTGTAAGAATGTGAAGCAGCTTAACCCGCGGGCCTATTCAAGGCCCACCTCGGCCTCTGTTCATCCCGCTACTTGCCAGCATCGGGGCTAAACGGCGTGCCCGCACACTCGCGGATAAGCCCACCCCTCCAACCCCCATTCCTAGTAACATGTGGCGCTTGACCACAATGGGCCGAGAACAAAACAGGAAGTGTTCGGGGAGGGAGAGTCAAACAGGAAGGCGCATTCTTGAGGCGGCTAGGAGGCTCGCTAATCCCTCCCTCCCCTACCAGGTGCTGAGAGAGGAGATAACCTGGGAGACAATGGCTGCAGCCAGGCCCTCTCCACATGGACCGTGTGTGTGTGTGTGTGTGTGTGTGTGTGTGTGCGGGAAGGAGATGGCAGACTGTGTGAGTGCTTTGCTCAGTGGGTGGAGGGAGTAAAGCAGACCTGGCAGCCAGAGGGACAACAAGAGGGTCATGAGAGGGGAGGTCTTTGTCATCGTTTCATAGCTCCCTCCCCAAAAAACAGGGATTAGTGTCCCGCTAATGTTTTCTGTCACTGGCCACACTATGGGTGCCTGCACAGGCCTTGGCTCAAACCAACCTGAGGCGGCACAGAATGTGACCCACCTTGTCTGCTGGGGTGTTTTGTGTGTGTGTGTTGAGTAGGGCCGAGCGATTTTGGACAAAAAGAAACTCTCGATTTTTTTTTTTTTCCCGCTGAAAACACGATTTTCGATTTCGATATTTTGGAATCAATTATTTAAAACAATGGAATCGATTATTTTAAAAAATATATCTTTATTTTTAAAGAAAAATAAACAAATTGAAAAGTGAGAACCTCACTTTCACCAAACTCCACTTGAAAACGAACAGGTTCTTCATAAACAAAGACGAAGTTCCCTTTCAGCACACAAGTACCCTTCAGAACCAAACACAAATGAATCCCCCCTGTGGATAAAGTGACAACCTTAACTGTCTTTCACCAAACATCACTTTGAGAATAAAAGATCATCTTGAACGATGAAAGAATAAAGCAAAACTTTCACATTTTGTAAAATAAAGAGAGAAGTACTGAGGCACACTGCCCGGAAGCATGTGAGAGGAAAATTGATTTTAAGATTTTCCTTTTTCTGTAAATCCAATTTCGATTCAAAATCGATTAATCGCACAGCCGTGGTGTTGAGTGAGTTACAGGCAGAGCCGCTGTACCTCCTTGAAATCAGGCTTTATTGTTTTTTTTCTTGCAAAGTCATGATGCCAAGCTGCGGCTGTGTGCGCGTGTCTACGTGACTGCACCACCGTTTAGACGCCAGCGGAAAAGAAAAAGTCCCGTCGACGGGACTGTGAAAGTAACTGCCGGCCGCCTGCCAATATAATCGGGTTGCTCCTCAACGTAAAGTATCATTTTCAGCCGCCGGTCACAGCGGAAGACGCCTCTCCTGCTTTTTGAACGTTGTGTCATTTGAAGGCCAAACTCAAACCTCGAAGGCAAATGGAGTGCGCTTCCCCAACAGAATCTAATTTTGCTCTTTATTTTGTGAAAACGAGTGGAAACTCAACGTCTTTGGTCTCACTGCTACGCTGCCCGTTTGCCGGCAAACGGGCGTTTCGCTCCCCATTTGTTGTCGTTAATATTCTGTGAAAACGTAGTATCCCTCCCCTCTTTTATTAGTAGACTTTTCCCGGCATTCAAATTGCCACGACGCCACAAGGTGACCCACCCCACTTAAGTTTTTCATTACCTCTCCGCCTCTCGTCAGGACTAACAGCCAACAAATTAGATTTATTACACAGATTCGGAGGGGCGAAGGCAGGACAGGATTTGCGGACTAATTGACCGCGCCGGTTGTTAAATTGTCAGAAAAAAATCCAGAACGCATCGCAGACTGGCTGGCTCACTCAGAGTGGTGCCCTCAAAAAAAAAAAAAAAAAAAAATAAAAAATCACGGGACGCTCCCGTTTGCATTTGATAGCGCGCGCAACCCAGACGAAGACACTCCCACACGTCTGGCAGCAACTACTGAGAATTCTCGCATTCCTGGCCTCCGCCGTGTGAAAAACTTTACAACTCCTCTCCAGACGCCGGCGAGGTGCTCCACCCTGATGAAAGCCCCGCGTCTTTTCTCCTTTTCCTGTTTTTCCTTTTTGTTTTCACGGCTGATTTGCCATCCGCTGTGTCAAAACGTCAGACAAGTATTTTATGCTCGAACCTTCAAAAAAAACATTTTCCGGTCTCTACAACTTCCCAAACCCACAAAGGCACCTCGATGGAAAAGTTCCCACCTCGCTGTGTAACTTTCCTTTTTTTTATTTATTTAATTGCACATTCCTGCGCGTTACCTTGCAATGCAGCCGCAGGTGACGTCAGGGAAAAAGGAGCGGCGAATAAGTGGAGTGACGGCCTCGTGGTCAGCCTGTGCTTGGAGGAGAGCGTTGTTCACCACATGTGCTCCTCTTCCTGAGAGCTGAGAGGCGATACGGTGATAGAGCCCGATGTGTCGCGTCTTCCACAAGACGGCACATGACAAAAACTCGGCTGCCCCCCGCTGGAATGCCTTCACCTTCCTTTGTGGTGAAAGTTCCTTTCTTTTTCGCTTCACGAATGCTGGACTCACCCAAAGGGACCCGATCAGGCGTCAGACGGTTCCAGCATCGTGTCCTCAGATGACTTCCGAAAACATTCCATATTTTGCAGCGAGGGCTCCAGGAGTTGGACTCGTTATCTCCATCTAAGCTATTTTGTGGAATAAATAGCATCCCCCCGCCCCCCATGCTGCGCCACAAGGGCTACCGTTCATTCCTCTGTGTTGTTTTTTTTTTTTTGTGTGTGTGTGTGTTGTCCATTTATTTAACCCTCAGCCATAAAAGCTGCCTCTGTGTCCCAAATTACAAAACATCTAACGGCGCTTGACATGTCTTTTTTTCCCCCAATCAAGGCAAGCTTTGTCTGGCCAGCTCCGACAGGGCACATGCTGAGAGGCCGTCATATGCGTCGCTCCTGGAGTTTTTTAGCAGCTCTGGAAGCCCCCAGGGGTCCCCGACTGAAGCAGCCGATGTAGATAACGCGACAATAAGTACCTTGTCTGTCCGCTGTGGGAAGACGGGGTTAAGAGCTCGCAGCCAAATAATTGAGTTCCAGATGTTCCACTGTGTGCGCCTGCTTGTTTTCAACGAGACCACAAAAAAAGAAAATGGAGTTTTGGAAGCCGAGGCCGCAGCTATAAAGGGGGATAAAGAGTTCCGGCGAACTACTCGCGGCTGCGGACGTCGAGCTGAGGAGCGTCTCGTAACGCAGCATGTGTTGGCTTTTGCCGGCGGAGGGGAGGAGCAACCCTGACGCAAACTGGTGAAATGAGTCAGAGAACCTTGGGCCATTGCAGCTCCTGTAATTTCAACGAGCCACGAGCAAGAACAAAATAAGAACCAGCCCGTCTTATTCCCGCTTTGTCCAACTCCTTTCAACTTAAAAGTCCAGCATGCAAAATTTGGCTTGATGATTTTGACATTGGTAAAAGCCTAACATACTGTCCATAAATACATTAATGAAAGTGTATACTCGCAGCCCAATAAGTCATTTGGTTGTCCTACATTTAGAATGTCATACGTAGATCAATAAGGGTCTTGCTTCTAGTTTGCTGCCGTCTTACTCTAAATACGAACCGCGCTGTCAGGCGGCCTATCTTAAAGATTTTACTCGCTAGACCTTCAATTTGAAATCCACATTCCTTCCTTTTCTCATCCACCTCAATATTCTTGACTCTTCATGTGTTTTTGGGGTCTATTTGTGAATATTCCAAGGCAATGGCGTGACACTTAATCAATGCTCCCTGTGCGGGCTTGGCAATGTTCTTTCGACCTCAGTCCACACCCCCCCCTGTCTGATTTCTGGTTTTGCTACAAGTTGTGAGATATCCCCCCTCCCACCACGCAGTAACCCGCCTCCTGCTCCGCACGCTCAAACAGGCAAAAAAAGAAAGAATGGGGAAAAAGACGGAAAGAAAGAAAAAGAGCTGCTCCTTCCAGCGCGCGGCTTCGCCAGAGCCTCGGCGCTCCCTCGCGCTGGTTTTGATCTTAGGTGACAAGTGAGGGCTTTTTGCAGACGGGAGCAGAAGCACCGCCGTGTTGTGCAAGGGGGCAGGGAGGGGGTGAAGTTGGCTTTGATAGTGGAAATTAATGAGGCTGGATATGTTTGGCTCCGCTCATTATGCCTACACCAAGACCCCAAAACCCCGGGGGCTCCTCGGAGCTCCGCTTCCTCGTCTTTTACGCCCTGATC
Organism: Thamnaconus septentrionalis; assembly: GCA_009823395.1. Classification (NCBI taxonomy): domain Eukaryota; kingdom Metazoa; phylum Chordata; class Actinopteri; order Tetraodontiformes; family Monacanthidae; genus Thamnaconus; species Thamnaconus septentrionalis. The sequence goes on from CM020520.1 coordinate 13,113,209, forward strand.
TCTACCGTCTCCTTATTTAGTGACTCCTCCAGTCTTTCTCTCCTTCTGCGTCAGCACCGCCACCCCCCACCACCACCACCACCCTTCCAACCCTCATCTCTCAGACTCACTTTCTGCCCGTGTTTGGAGGGAGAGATAGTATTATCAGCGGCGCGAGGCAGGCCACAATGAGACGCGTCGTGTCGGCTTTGACGCAAGGCAGGCGCCTCATCAAAGCCACCTTAACATTCCACTTCAGCCCTATAACTGCACCCGGATGGTGAGGGGTTGGTGGGGTCGAGGGGCTGGGGGGGGCGGGGCAGAGCGAGTCAAATTGTTTCCGTTGCCTGTCAAAGGAAGTTGCGAGATGCCAGAGACGCTCACTCTTCGTTTGAGTTACAAGTTTGTCCGTCAACTAAAAAACAAAGGCGTCTTTAAAACGAACTTGCGGACAGAGAGACAGCAGTCCCACCCAGTGTGTGTGTGTGTGTATGAATACATCTCCATGATATTGTGTTAAGGAGTAGATGGGCTTGAGGTTGGTCCTGAGATAAGGGAACATCTGTTTGTCGGCCCTTATCTCTGGCAGGCCTCCTGGCACACGGCAGCAAGATGCTCCCATCTAATCAGAGCAGACACACAGTCCAAAGAGGAGCTAGCGGGTAGGGAGTGTGTGTGTGTGTGCGTGTGCGTGTGTGCGTAAGGGGCGGGGGTGTATGGTTAGCATAGCTGCCAGCTCTTTGCCCGGCCCAGTCGCACCCCTGGCACGGGGACGCAAACGAGCAACACAAAAACGCATTGACAGACTTTGGCTGCTGCTGGTCGCCGCCGCCGCCACCTCGCTTGTGTTTCCGTGTCCATTGCTGGTTTATTTATGTTAAAGGAAACATAGTGTTCCTTCCTGTCGACACCCTGCCTCGCGCTGATACACTTTTACACCCGCACGAATTGTACCGCCTTGCCCATCCAGCAGAAATGCAATTTTATGTTTTGTTTCTTTTAGCTTTCTAAATCATCTCCCTTCTGGGCTTAAGTACTTACAGGACCATTGCATCATTTTTACACCCTGGAAAGAATGCTTTCAAAGTCATTCCATGATTCTTCGACTTACAGCTAGGGCTTAGGCGGTCCGCTGTCCCAGCCCTCCAGCTGCCAGGCCGGGACTCCAGGCAGGACTCAGACACAGAGATCTTAGATATACTAATAGACTATGAAATTCCTAAATTAACCTAACCTGGCTCTCTGAATAATCTCATAAAGAATAACAAAAAAAAATCATTCCAGGAGGAGGAAAAAGGCTAATGATCTAGCGCTAAAAAGTAGAGCAAACACAAAACGCTCCGACAAGAGGACTAAGGCTAATGACGCTAATATCGCTGTGAAAAGAATTAACAAACCTTAATACTGAAACCAAACAGCTATGAAAAGAAACTATGGCTAGAAATCTAAACTAAGCTATAAAAGTCACAAACCCAAAAAAAATCACTGGCCTCGAGGATCAAAGGCTTCCATGTGGCGATCTCTGTGACTGTGGACATGGGCTGTGTGAACGGGCTCGGGTGACTGACCAACGGACACACACTCTGGCACGAGACAAGGGAGACGTAGACTGTTTAAGCACACGGAGGGTAATGGGGAACAGGTGCAGACAATTGGTAACTCTCCGAAGAACAGCCAAATTACAAGCCAGGTGAGGGCGCTGTGTCGGTGGCCGGGGTGCCTCTCTCTTTTTTCTTTCGTTAGTGTCATGGAGGCTTCCAAACGTACAAAGATTTGGCTTGGTTCTGATAGCAAGAAGTGTTAAAGTGGGTGTGACATAAAATGTGTGCAAGTCCGCCCATAAAAAATGAATGAAAACAAAAAAGAAACTTTTTTTTAAAAAAAACAGCAAATTCAAGGGTGGAAAATACACAAAGTATTCATGTGTTTTGCCCAGAGGGTGTAGCAGTAGGCATCTCACCCACAAGCTGTGAAATTTTGGTGAAAGAATCCGAAAAGAGGGTCGAAATAGAAATGCTAATAAGAAAAACTAAAAGAGGGAATCATTTATTTTCATGTACCAAAGCCAGACCAAAAAAAAAAAAAAAAATCAATGTTGATTAAACTGCAACAATGAGAAAACAAAATGTGATGAATAGGTTTTGCAACCATTTTATGGCACTCAGCTTTGGTGTGACCTTTGACCTTGCAGTCTCAGCTCCAGTTTAACTTTTAGAACTTACAGTCCACCTGTCTTCCCCTTCGATTTTGTCTGGTATTGATCACTGGGTACCTTTACTTTGTATCAAAATTGATTCTGCTCTTCTTCCGCACGCTTTCTTCCATCAGTCGCCTTTGTTTTGCTTGGGTTGTGTGTTTGTGGCTGTACAATCTGGTGTGTGTGTGTGTGTGGTTGTGCGCGTGCGTATCACAGTAACCAACAGTGACACCAGCCTGTGAGGCTTCATGGATCTCGTCCTCAGGAGGTCTAATGAATATAGGTGGGCCCTGTCACTGCGCTGTCTCCAAACGTTGCACATGAGAGACGACAGGTTTATGCTGCATCATAGACTCCCTGGGGAGCGAGGGGATACGGTGGAGCAAGCACCGAGGGGAAACACACACACACACACACACACACTTGTGTGCGCTCACAAAGTTTCGATCATCTGTGCCTCAATCCTGCCATCTATCAATGTTTGTAAAGCATTAAGATGAGCCTTTATTGTCCCACAATGGGGACATTGGCAACGCAATCCAAACTGTTGTCCGTATATGGTAACTGACACAACTATACAATGCAATGTTATCATGATCGCCGTACTATTTCCACCAGTAGCATGTTTGCCGTGATCCCCAAGTAATCCAATAATTCTTATTTTTATGATCCAAATTTGCAAATACAATTTTCCTCAAAGAGCTTTACATTCAGTACCAATGCAACACCTTTTACCCTGACACCCTTGAACTAGGTGGGGGGGAAACGTAAAAATCCCTTAATAGGATAAAAGGAAAAGCTTCAGAGAGAACAGCAGTAGGATCCATCGCTTTAGGACGGGTAGACGTGCAAAATAGGTTACATAGACACCTGTTGCACATCGCCATAGGTGTCACTCGCTGCGTTTAAGTACAGTTTTTCCCAAAATAAAAGCGATATTTCTACAAGTTCGGCAAAAAGTTTGCGCAACTCTAAGGGTAATGGAAACGCAGCTTTTGTGAACAAATGGCAATAGCCCAACAATCATCAGAAGTGCATAGAATTAGGAATATTGCTAATTGCTAAATGTTGAACTATTAGAACAGCCAGACTCCATTAGTCCAGAACCATGCGAGTTCATGGGTCTCCAAGCACATAAGATAATAAAATGGCTCTCTCTGCAGTGGCCTATGCCATTGCAAATCCGGTGAAGAAGTATCGCCTCAGCACAGTTCCTCTCCAAGTATGCGAAAAGGTTGAGACATAGAGAAATAAAGAAAGCCAGTGAGTCACGGGGAAGTCCCCCAGAAATTGAGGCCCACAGCTGCACAACTCTGGACCGGCCTTTGTCAGCACCTAACTGTAAGCTTTATCCAAAAGGAAGGTTTTAAATATCTGGCATATTCGAGTTGGGAGCTGCTTCCACAAAAGGGAGCCTGCTAGCTACTGTAAAGGCTCCACTTACCAAACTGCTTTACCAACTCCAGGGGCCGCCTGTCAGTTTTGGGCTGTGACGTCACTCACCCGACAAATCCATTTGCAGTGCCGAGTAGAATTTAGTGGAATTGAGGCGGTTAGTTTTACAAATTGCAAATTGATTGATGCTGGGTGTCTTTGCCTGGACACAGAATGACCACATAAGTCTTTCTAAAATCTCCTGTCTTACAATTTTCCCCCGCACCCCTACCCTCCAGGTATAGAGGCCCCAAAGCTTTGACAGCACTCAACATTAGACGTTAAACGAACGTTTGACACCACACTGTTACGCCAGGGTACAATGTGTCCTTGTGTACTTTGCGATCCACCTCGTGTTTCGCGGCTTGTGAGAGTAAAAAATACATTTGCAGAAAAAACAGCAAAAATGTTTTGCGGCTGCTATTGTTGTGACCACGCTGCTTTTGATGGAAGTGCCTCCAAAACGCACAAACTCTGCTGCAAAACGCATTTGTTGCGCGTGTTCAGGCTTTCATTTTAATGGCGGCAATGAGAGAAACAAACAAAAACACTGGCACCGAGAGATACCATCTTTCATTTGCTATAACTGTGAGTCAAAGACTATTATTTTCTCTCTCATCTCCGCGTTGAAAGTTTATTCTGACTCGAGAGGGTTGTGTTTATGGGGATTAATCTACATGAGAATTGGTAGGGGTGATAGAAACAGAAGCTGACATTTGAATTAAGTGGCTGGTTTCAGTCAGGCCTGGAGTTATTATGAATTAAACATCTCCATTTTCATGAGCTGCGTCTGTTTACTTTTTTTTCCCCACGTGCACTTGAATAAAAGGTGTAATTTGATTCTGTCACCGACATTTTTGTAATCTAGCGCCTGGATTTCATGTGTCAAAGATGACCTTTTTTATATACAAAAAACAAAATAGCTCCCACCTGCAAGCTGCATCTGTCCAAACACATCAGCTCTTCCAAAGGGAGCTTTCAATTCCCTTAATTTCTCTCCCTTAAGGTCAGCGGTCACACGCCAAAATCCTCATAATGACGCAGTGCAATCTTCTTTTCCCCCATGAATTGACACCAATGGAGACCATTGACTTGTCAGCTCTCCCCCGGTTTTGTTATGCCGAGTCCTGACATATGTCACTTTCACTGCTGCAGCCCTCCCTCCCCTTCAGTAGGAATGATGGGCGTCTTGCGCTGGAGAAAAGCCAGAAGCCTCCTTTGTTTACACACGTCAATTAAATCCCAACTTTCAAATGCCTTCCTCCACTCTCCCGAGCAAACACTTGCGGGTTTAACAGATTAAGGTGAGCTGAAATTCCTCTTTGTGACTGCATTCAGGCCGCGGCTGCCTTGTCAAAACCTGTGGTTTTGGAGGCAAGAGCTTAAACAGGTTTGTGCACAAGTCGGTTTTTTTGTCCAAATGATTGCCTTTGCAAGTTTACTCCTTGTCTGCTGAATCATTAAACATGCTCGACAAACTGGAGGTGCCTCAGATTTCCTTCATTGCAGTCCTCCTTAACGATGTAATTACGCGATCGTGCCTTTTGCACGGGTCGCAATTGGTGGCTCTGACCGAACTTAACTGGAGTGTTTTTTTTCTCTTGGAACGGCCGATAATCACTGTGCGCTTGCATAAATTTGCACCCATCAGACAAACAAAATTCTTTGAGTTCGGCCGACTTTGAACGAGCCCCTTTGGCTGTTGACACATCTAGCTTCAGACATCGCCCTCTCCCTCATCTTTTAGCAGACAGGTCTGTCGGAAAGACGGCCCCGCTGCCAAACCGCGGTCCTTTGAAACCTTCTAAGCTCATACCTCTGGAGGTGGGCAGGCATGAAGGAGATAAGGCTAAGCCGCTGCCTCTCTATACTCTCTTCCCTCCGCACCCTGTGCCTCCTACCCCGCAGTGAGCCGGGGTAGGGGAGGGCAACGTTGGCGGGTTTGCAGGGCCTCGTCATGGTGCAACACGTATACCGAGGACAACACCATTTCAAAACATCCTGTAGACCTGTAGCGGCCGCCTGAGTCCGGCAAGACTGTGAAAACTTGCATCGCTCTGAAAGCGTCACTCCTCATTCTAGTTTTGCACAGCCATACTTTTCTTTTTAATGACACATGTACGTCAGACTGTTCAGAACAAACGTCTCAGAAGATGTGAGCACGGCATGGTGTTCTTTTTGCAAGCTGTTGCAGCTCTCTTCCTTCAGGTGGTTTCTATGGGAACCTTGAGCTTGTTAATACATTGGAGGTATTTCTGTCCACTGAGTGAGGCACTTGGCTCCTGGTTTCTATCATCAATATCACAGGCTTGTAGCCAGCAGCCTGTTGAGCTCTCTGGGCTGATGTGTCGCTGATTCGGCCTCTTAGTTCTGATTTGTTCCACTTGTTGAAACCGAAGAAGATTACCTTGTTTCACATTCATTTCCCAAAGTCTTTCCCTGAAATTCTCCCTGGTAGAAATACGAAACAAATACTAAAACACTAAACGCTATTGACTTGACTTGCAGCAGATCTCTCGGGGAGAGTTTTGTGGTTCTAATGTGTTATTAATTTTATGTTCCTTTGTACTGTACCTGTACCTATCCCATAACCCTGGAGGGTCGTTGGGGCACCACAGACGATCTGCTGACCAGCTCTCTCCATCCCTCTCTGCCCTCTGCATCTCTCATTGCCTCACTGAGTTTCAAGTGAGTCCATTCTCCGATGTTATCTTCCCATCTTTACTTCTGCCTCCCTCGTCTCCTGCCACCTTGTACGGTGTCTTGAAGGATGGTCTTTGCAAGGCCTGAGGATCTGGGGATGTGTCCGTAGCACCTCAGTTTGCGCTTCATGACAGTGGAGAGCAGGTCATCATGTGGGCCGGTGGCTTGGCTGATCTTTTGCCGAACTTCCTCGTCTGTGACATGTTGAGTGTAGGAGATACCGATGAGTCTTCTGTATCATCTCATCTCCATGCTCTGTATTCTCTTCGGCAACTCTGCTGTAAGGGTCCAGGTTTCACAAGCATATAGCAAGATTGATATGACCAGTGAGCGCAGTATTCTCACCTTTGATGCCAGACTGATGTTTTTGTCCTTCCATATGGGCTTGAGTTTTGCTAGTGCAGCAGTTGTTTGAGCAATTCTGGCAAGGACTTCCCGTTTGGATCCTTCATCGGACACAATTGCTCCGAGATATTTGAAGCTCGACACCTTGTCCAGAGCCTGTCCATTGACTTTGATTTCTGAGCGGATGCCATTGTTGTTGTTGGCCATCATTTTTTGTTTTTCCAGCATGGATTTCCATTCCATAGGCTCGGGAGGTGGTGTTAAGCCTCTCAACTAAGCTGGAAAGTTATTTTTCATCTCCAGCTAGCCCATCAACGTCGTCCGCAAAACAGAGGTTGGCGATTGGTCTGCCTCCTATGCTGACAGTTCGTTTGCACTACAGTACATCAAATATGACTTACCCATTTTGTTTTGTCTTTTCAAGTGAAGTGCATCTCGGATTTACAGTACAGTATTCCCTTCATTAGCCTCCACTTTATGTGTCACAGCATCTCCAACCCCATAATGGAATACCTACTATAACTACAGATGGAGAATTTCTATTGATAAATGTCATTTTACAGAAAATGCAACATTTTCTCTGAATATTTTCAATCCTACGCAATGCAATTTGCGCCTTTTGTCACTTAGTTACTGAGTTTCGTTGATTACAAATGAATCAAGAATAATTTCACAGACAGCGGCGTTGCAAGATGAAATGGTCATATAAAAATGTTAACATAAACGAACGTGAATAAAATCGAAACAAACAGGTCTTAATAATTGAAATGAAATTGCATCAAATTAAAAATGCAATAGACCCGCAAACAATACATGAATAAGTGGGATGACGGAAGGGCTCAGGGTTGAGCAATTGGCATAAGTTATAATGCATTGTTAACGCTACACTGAACAAAAAAATGGAATGGAAATTGAATGGTGACATTCACACAAACCTCCATTTGTTCCACTTTAAGCCATGTTATGTCCAGCTCACTGGACTGAGCGCCCCACAGTGTCAGTGTAAACATGGATTTCATGACAGGTCCACTCACACATCTGCAACTCTAAGTAGTGCTGGCATCACAGCGTGAGGCAGGTGAACAACCGCTCACTGCTGCGGTCATTTCACAGGATGACCTAAAAACAATGGACGTGCCAAAGTCTTTCCGCTGACTTTGTGTGCAATCATCTGGACTCCATTGGTTTTCCACCGTGCTGCGATTTCTCTGTCACATGCATCGTCACCTTAGCAACGCAAACGTGCGCCGAGACACGTTGCTCTTCCAAACTATTTACACTTGTTCGCGCCGATATCGGACAGTGCGCCCACTTTGGAACGGTACGTAGCCAATAACGCATTTGTGCGAGAGGTGCCACTGTTTGACCGTCCGTGGCTCCACAGCCTGTGATTTAATGGTCATTTTGTTGACTGCAATAGCATCCCTCTTTTCCCATCCCCCTGGTGCCCACTGGTAAAATAACAGGCTTTGGGCTCATCCACGAAACCCGGAGGACCACACTTGAATCATTGCTGCAATTTGAGCCATCAAATCATAATGGGTGGATGAGATTGCCTTTCCTTCCTTAGCTCGTGTGTGTGTGTGCGCGTGTGTGTGGGCTTGTGTGTACACAGTGGGTAGCTAAGCAGGTTTGTATTCTCCCGGCCTGTAGGCATGGGTTAATGTGTTTATATAGCTCACATTTGTTCTCCCATTTTCCAACAGAGGGGAAGGTAGTTTGTCTCTGGTCGGTTTTGTACTTCGAAGCTTCCTGTTTATAATGACTTTAACGGGAAGAGTTATATTCTGGTCTGCGTGGCTGCTTTTCAATTAGTTTCTGCCTTAGAATAAAGTTGTTGCTGTGCCAAATATATCTGTGCGTTGCACATCTGCACAACTTTTACTTTCTGTGGGGGTTTTTTGCCCTGATTTGGATTTGTGAAGCACATTTGTTACGAACAAGAGAAAAGAGGGAAAGTCTGCATTTCTGGAGGCCTTTGGGACTTCTAGAGCAACCCCACCCCTCCCCATGAGCAAAAGTGTTGCTCTGTTTTCAACACAAAAAATAGAGACAAGCAGGTTTTTTTTTTTCCTATGTTTTTCTCTGTACGATTTCTACTTCATTAGCTTCAAATCGTCCATGCAAATTCACAGATTGGATGGGTGGATCAGCTTCAAATCAGCCGCCTTGCAGTTGCTGCAGTTGTAGTTAATTGCCTTACCTCTCGAGTTAAGATTGCACATGTGACGTCACTTGCGTGGGAAGAAGGGCACACAGAAGGCACAACAACAGACACTGTTATTACCCGACTGCCGCCCAGGTTTGGTCAGTTTTTCTTGTCTGAATAGAATGCAATTTACCATCATCTTATTAAAGGTAAGGTATTGGCCACGGCCGAGTGTTGGCTTTGCTCTGCTCGGGGGCTAATGATGGCCTGTGACGGACGGCTGGCCGCCGTCCTTATTGCACCGCCATTGATCCCTTTGTCTATTTCACACAGTAATGGATGGTGTCGTCCCTCCCGGCCACTGTTAGTACAAATAATTACTGATCAATACGTACTCAAGGCCTCGCATCTGAATATAATTTTAACACATGATTTATTCCCACCCGCGCAGGAGTCAATGGCGGTCCATTCCAAGCCCCCCCTTCGCTGTCCCGCGCGATCAATCGAAGCAATCAGCTAAAGACTCTCGATTGTAACCGTTGAGGCTTTTTAAAAAAAAATAGGCTCGGTGAAGGTCTGGTGGTGACACACCTGGGAGGAGAGGTTCACAACAGCTGTCATCTTTGGGAGCAGTAGGGATAAACAGTTGTCCACCCACATAAATATGTTTTTACTTGTATTTGAGTATATAGAAGAAGCATTACACAGCCACAACACAGTTATAACGATATTAAATGCCTGTGTAAAAATTTTTCAATTGTCACTAATTTAATATAATCAATTAAATTCTTAATAGACAATTAATTGATTATTAATTGTTAACATCCCTAATTAGAACCATTAGCAGTTCTTCTTTTTTTTTTAACTTTAAATACAAGAAAGTTCAATAAAGGAGAACCTTCAGCAACAAAAAGCAACACATAATGTCAGCTGCCAACGATTGGATTTTTGCGCTTTTTGTCCAAAACGAGTATCAAAGGTTGGAGCAGCGACGCCGCCATCAAGCCTCCGCAAGGCCGGAATTCAGCGGAAACAATCGGGGAAAAAAGTCATGACAATAAATGTCTAACATGAACTCCATCTCAACTACACTCACCACCCGCCTGAGGGCAGAGCCACATATCCACACATAAAGGAATTTTTGTGTGAAGAGAATAGGACACTGTCTACTGGCGGAGTGCAGCAACTTCCCATGTCTCTCGCATAGACCAGAAGAGAGTGTTTCCCATTGTGTGTGTGTGTGTGTGTGTGTGTGTGTGTGTGTGTGTGTGTGTGTGTGTGTGTGTTAGCAGACCCAGGATGAGAAAGTGTGCTGCAGAAGAGGGAGAGGGGGAAGGGATGGGTCAAGTCAGGTCCCGAATGTTCCTTCTCTTGTCGACACGCGCCCGAACCCTCCAACGCACTGAGGGGGAGGGGGAGGAAAGACTCTGAGAAGATATTTTCTCTTGTAAGGCGCCCGCCGACGCTGCCCATTTCTGCAGGATTACAGGCTTTGGTTCTTAGCAGATGAAACGAAAACAAATAGGGCAGCGGCAGCCAACAGACAGAGGTCATACATTCCCAGATATGGCGTCTGTGTGATGGATTTCACAAAAACCTGCTCCTACAGTGGGGTGGGTGTGTGTGTGAGAGAGAGAGAGAGAGAGAGAGAGACAGAGAGAGAGTTGGTGTGTCTCATCAGGAGGGAGATGAGTGGTTTTGGGATTGTCTTTGATGGCTGTGTTCCCCTGCTGAGGCTTCCAGTCAACACCTCTCTCTTTAAACACACAAACACGAAAACAACACTGCTCCTGCATGGGACATTACAATCAGCCATCTGAATCCCGGTTATGGGACTAATATCAAAGAGAAGGTTGATGTTACTGTGAGTGTTGATGTAGAGCTGATCTACCTTGACCGGTACCACGGTGGTGCGCACATAGAGTAGCACTGTTGCGTCGCATTGTTGTAAATGCCAAACATGTTGTTCTTAAGGACTTTTCGGACTACAAGTACTTTTCTTCATTCCATTCCATGTTAGTCCATGTTAGCGTATGTGAAGGCAGTTGCCCTACAACTCTTATAAATAAGGGTTATAAATAAATGTTATAAATAAATATCCTTATAAAAAAAACGAGAAAGTGACTGATCCTCAACCCTCTAGGATTTTTTTTTTTCAGAAAGGGTGTTAACGTTAGCATGTCCAGCTCGTTTGTGGCGTCATATACCTTTACTGCAAAGTCACTTAATTCTTCCGTGCTTGTCAGTAGCTGCGTTTCCATGACAGTTTTTTCAGGATAAAAGCAATATTTCTAAAATTTCGACAAAGTACAATTGCGATTTGAAGGTGTTTTCACTGAATGGTGTGAAGCGTCGTCCTGCGAGATTTACAAGAGTTACGTTTGCTTTTGTTTGTGTACATTTGTTTGTAGTCAAGAATGGTTATTATGTTTCTCTTTGATTACTTGTAAACAATATTCCATCTCCTCCAAACATAATGCGCCACTTTCACTTGACGTGAACTGGTCACGTGACTCTGTACGTCCCGATATTTGAAAAGTTTCTTGAAGTTTAGGTGTTTCCAATACCAGTTTTTTATTGCGATATTTAGGTTTTGAGCAATTCTAGGGGTAATGGAAACGAGGCAACGGTGTGCTTGTTGCTCTACATGTTAGAGACGAGACAGGGAGCGAAGGGTTGGAAAAATGGAGGAGCGACATGAACAAAATAATGGAGTCAGACGCGGAAGCAAGCTAAAAATAGCAGAAACTCTGCGACCGTCTCGTCCCTTTAAAGCTCAGGCTGAAGCGGCATCAGCTTTAGATCCTGCAGCTGCTTTAGATTGCAGTGTTGGCTTTTTCTGAAATATTCTCTCCTTTGCCAACTCTTCTCCCGGTGGGAGTGGCAGGAGGTGGAAGCGGCGACCCGCATTTGTTTTACATTGAAAACGGGGCGGGGGTTGTGGGGATAGAGATGCTGCCCGAGTGTGTACGGCGGCCAGAGGCAAATGAAAGTTGTTCATGCTGCCAGCATGTGAACTCGTGCAAGTATCAGTTGTTTAACTATAGGTTGTGGACCATACACAGACTGAAAAGCTAGTAAATAAAAGTAGTGTAGGGTCATCTGTTGGGAATCTCCTGACAAGATTCAGTCACAGGTTATTGTGAGGCACCTTGAATATTTCAAATTTGAATCATGACTGGTCTTTTATTCCTTTTGGGAATCTGACTGAGTTGAGTTACAACACAGCACCTCAAATTGTGGGAAACAGTACTTTTATTGTGCATCCTTTGACCGTTCATCCAAAGCAACTTTCAAGCCTTTCAAGGTGACTTCGGCCGCAGCGTCCGCGAACTCTCTTTCCACCTCGAGCCTCCCTGTTATGCGGGGGGTTCTCGGTGGTCCGCTCCTAATTAAAAGTGGACTCTGCCTGACCCCAGCTTTACCACGACACCTGCCAAAATGTCTGCCCCGCACCCCTGCCAATCTGAGAGTCTCACCTGAGCGTCATCCGCATAATTGCGAATGCCAAGAAGCGTGGCGGTGCAATCTCTCCCTCTTTCTTTCTTTCCTTCTCTGTTTCTTCCGAGTAAGTCATGAAGTGCCTCCGCGCTGGTTGCTTTAAGAGGGCACATTTAAATAAGTCAGCGCGCCTTTGGTTGGACCTCATCCCACCTCAACCCCATTTTAATCAAGTCCATTGTTCCCTCCATCAGTTCTCAACATTTTCCATTTGACGGCGTGAAGCAGGGCCAGATAGAGCCATTTCAGTCTGTGTGCTGGCAGGGTAATCTTTTCAAATGTCACCCTCTGTTGCTCCTGTAACTTCGCCAGGGTTGTGCGCACCTTGTTTTCTTTCTCTTGCAGGTCATTCCCCGACATGCAAAAAGTCCCCCAAAAAAAAATTTTTTTGACTGAAATTGTTCCATCCTTTATGAAACACCTCAGGCTGTACGACTAGATGACAGTTATGTATCAAATAAAAGACACAATCTGACAGTAAAGATATGATATGTTCCATGGTCTACGCAGCTTTGTAATAAACCTGAACTTTTTTTTTTTTCCTCCCCCCTTTTTCCTTCCCCTTCAATCGTGGCATTTACCTCATTATTCATCTATTTAGCGGCAACGTTCCCCCAGATCCGGGGAAGATAAGTGAGGCCATTTCTCCTGGCGTGGATATGATATCTCGCCTTCTCCGCCTCCCCCTTCATTCTTTGTTTGAGCCCCGGAGCAAAAACTACACATGAAAATGTAGCTTTCTAAAGTGATTTGAGCAGCCAAAGCTCCAGTGACATTCAGCGCGGATAAAAATCTTCGGGAGGGGGCGGAGGGGGCGGCAGCTATCCCCCAGCAGTCTTTGCGCTTTTTTTTTTTCCCCCACCAGCATGGGGAGAGAAAGCAATAAAAGCGCAGAGATAAGATGAAGCTGACAGCGCAGACAGTTATGGCACTAATGATGCCGTCAGTGTTTTTAGCTCTATGTGTCTTTCACCACCCTCTGCTACTTTGTATTGTACAGACTTTTGTTGAGGTTGGAGACAGTGTGGTTCCCCCTCAGACAATCGGATAAACTTTGTGTCCAAGTCAGCGTGGGCAAATATTGCTCCAGCACATTTTATTACAGCACAGCTTCACCATCTGCTTCCATTTTAGCCCTCGGTGCTCACGGCGCACCATACAGTATTTAAGCCACAGGGGCGTCTGTAGCACTCTTCTGAACCTTTTTCACGTTTTCTTTCTTCCTGCCCTTAAAAGTTCCGCGCTCGTCTATCCATCCAGCCGCCCGTTCCCTCGTCGCATCTGACAGGGTTTATAACACAGACGCTCCAACAGTTGGAAGGCTGGAACATCTGCGCGGCGTTTCGGCGGCGCGCAGCAGAAGGTGGGCGATGAAAGGGTGAGAGTAGCCACTTTTTAAAAGGGGAGAGGTGCAAGGTGCAACACAATCAGGTGTCTGTTGCATCGCCACGCTGTTTCAGGATTTAGCCTAGGCCTGTGCGTATGGCATAGCAACTCCGAAAACATATTTGTCCCTTTAATAGCCCCTAAACAGAACAGCTTGACTAATGATGGGAAGAGTAGAAACATACAGAAAAGGTCAAATATCTTTGAATATAAAGATGTATATAGATTATAAAACTTTGTGAAACACTTTGTGAATAGTGATAATAAAATGTCCATATTGTTTTAATTCACATATGTTTTAGCATATTTTATTAGATCGGTAATCGGCCGATCTGCGTTCAAAATCTTCTCTAATGCAATCTTGAACTATATCAAATAACGTTACATTCATAGTTCGCAATGCATAAAAAGGAGGCGCATTAGTCATCACTGCCGTGCTCCGAACAGACGTGAAGTATTGAGATCAACGGCACAATTTTACATAATTATTTTCTATTTCACTTATATGATTTATATAGTATGCTCACTGTGTTCTTCAATTTGTAAAATAAACAAAACGGCGAGGAAAAGTTTGGATTGATCATTGAAGCAAACAATCCAATTTAATTTGCAATGCACCAAGAGGAAAGTCTGAATCCAGTGGATTCAGTATTCAGGGTAAGAAAAAATATGTTATGGGGGGAAAAAAAAAATTGGGATTGGCCATTATTCATTATTAAAATATTGCGGGTCAGATCGGGACCAAAAACGTGATCGGGACATCCCAAATAATTTACCATTAACCTTAATATTATTGTGATTACTAGGCGTAGTAGAACTAGTCGCAGTAGTATTGTTGCTGTTGTACTAAATATTTACAGTGATCTCACAATCATTGAAATTCTAGCCTTTTCTTCACACAGTATTTCTGTAGTATGTCACTATGAACAAATGTTTTCATTACATTAACAACAACACAAAACATTGTTCACGTCAGTCAGCGTTGGCATCATTATTTGTAGGATTTATAGACTCTTGACAGCAGTAATAAGCTATTACACAGTGTATCAGGCAGCATTAGGCCGTCCCTCAGTGCCCCCCTTTTGTTTGGGCCTCTGCCCCCACAGTACCCTCCACAGCTCTTTTAAAACAAAAAAACCCAACTCCCAGCCCCGCCCCCAACCCTCTTTGAGTCCCCAACACACAATGACGAGGCAGAGCCAGCACGGGTAACGAGGATAATTATATATTTTGCCGTTTAGCGCCAGCTGGGTGCCTGAGAAGGTCAGGGAACAGCATGAGGACAGGCTTATCTCCGTGTTGCTACTGACTTCCATATGGCAGCAGACAATAGGAGAGGGCTCTGGCCCCGGACACAGCAGCATGGCACAGGATGGCTCCCACAGACAAAACAGAACAACACGCCGAGGCTGCTCTCGCCGCTGTGACTTGCACAAGTGCCACACAGGCAGGCTGGCCAGCGGATTGATGGGCAGACAGGGGGTGGGGGGGGGGGGGTAGAGGGACTGAGCGCATTGACAAGGACGATAAAACCATAAGATTCTCTTATGTTTTTGGTAGTTTTCCCCACTTTTTTGTGTTTAAAGATCCCTTTACCTTTCAACACAAATCAGTGGCAACATCAATTCTCATTAACAACTAGTTGGATATTATTATTAATTAGAAAGTAGCACATTCAGCTCCCAATTTACATTTCGAGTGCCACATATTGTGCACGCAGGGCCACACGGCGCTGCAGCCTGTCCCTGCTATCGTAATTGAAGGCAGGATACGCCTTACACCTTGCGTTATAATTGGAAGGGGACAAAGGCCCATTCCCATTTCTCATTTTCGCACCTAGCTCTGTAGCTCCTGATCTTTGGGCACAAAAAATAATTACTTCCCAAGAAGTAATTGTTGAGGTCCGTCCCAATGAAACAGGACAACTCTTCAAGGACATGTTACATCAGTTGTCACTGACTTTTTTTTTTCTTTTCTTTTTTTTTTCATGAAATAAGCACACGCTGCTTGTTTGCAGAAGATTCTGCAGCTTCTGTCTGTCCACGTGCAAAGCAAGGAAGAGTGTCTCAGTGGTCGGAGGCCAAAGGGGTGAAATGAGTCAAAATGAAGTTGTCTCAGAGGGAGGAAGCAACATCTGTCCAGAGAGCACAAGGTCCCATATTGTTTCAATAGTTTCACAGATCTTTATCTTTTATCGCAGACTCAAGTGGAGCAGCCTAACGTGATTAATCGCCCTAAAAGAAATACGCCTGTAAATCTGAAAAAGAGCAAAGAAAACATGCAGCATGTCTAGCCAGTGATGTCGGTTCCCCCGCTTCAACTGATGTTGCACCTTGACCTTCCACATGTTTGGGAGGAGACGAAAACAAGTCCTCATAGGTTGGAGCTCACACCTGGCCGGGTGTATCGTTACAAACCTCGAGAAGGCATCAGTGGCCGTTGCAACATCGCAAATGGCTGATAGGAGCTGTGTCAAAATTTGTCCTCTGCATGGGAATGCACTTGGGACTCAGAGGGCAATCTAAACCTCCAAAGCCAACCATAAATAGTGAGTGCCAAGCAAGGGAGTTGACTGGCAGTTATTTTTGTTTTTTTTTAAAAAATGTTAAAAAAAATAAATGTATAACATCGTTAAAGTAAAATAACAGTAAATTACACTGGCACTTTTGAACCTTGTGTTTCACTCGAGGCTCGGTGTATTGTAGCCCGAAATGGAAACAAAGAGAGAGGCTTTTATAATTTATGAAGAGGACTTTGGCCTCTCTGTTGAAACTCTGTGTCCGCCTGGTAAAAAGCTCAAGGCTTTATGAGAAGATGTGAACAGAGACAGGTTAAAAGCCCCCCCCCACACCCCTTTGCCCCATTCAGTGACCCTTTATTCGCCTGCCCCCCGCGACCTGACCATTCCGTGGGTTGCCATGGCACCGACAACACTCACAGAAAGCAGGACGGCGCGCCATAAATCAGACCTTTACTGCGTGGCGCTCCTTTTAATCTCTGACGGCTTTCCTTTGATTCGCCCCTTTTGTGGAGGGCTTCTTTTTTAGCACTGAGCACATCATGAAAAGGATCCCAGGTTTCGTGTGTGCATGTGCGGGGATGAGAAAATGACCCAGACGTAAATAACGTTGTTCGAACCTCCTCCTCGCCCTCTTGGATCCATTAGTTTTGGACCTCATGCGGAGGTCAGAACTTGGATTCCGTGCGAAATGTTGAGTATTTCTTCATTTGGTCTGGTTGAATGAACTAAAAACCTGGCATTCCCAGGCTTATTCATTATGTTCATTCATAGTATATATATATATATATTTTTTTTTTTTTTTAAATGTGCAACCCATTATTGTAGCAGTGTCTTCAAAAAAAAAAAAAAAAAAGGCCAGCAAACCTTTACCCCTAACAAGCAGCTGAGTTGAGGTTGTGTGCATCCAGAACTAAAACAGAGTCGGGCCCTAAGTGCGCGATGCCGGCGGTTAAAGCGTCGTTGACTGACACGCTGCTCCGAGGGCCATTTCAGTAACTGTCCCATCGATCTGGGACGTCAATGGATGAGATGGCTCAGTAATAGCGAGGACCTCTTGCTCACTAGCAGCAGCTGCCCGTCTCGAATGCTGTAACCCGTGATCGATGGGATGCCGATTGCGAAATCAGATGCTGGTTTCAGGTACGGCTCAATCTGGCCCAGAGAGTAAATGAAATGGCCGCAGTTTACGTTAGGGTGTCTATTTACAGCAAAGGTTTCTGACCAATAGATCACGGTGATCCGTGAGTAAGTTGTTGAAAGGAGGCGTGTCGCTGGTGAAACCGCATCGCGTTAAGCAATCGCACTGCGGATTGGAGGCTTTTGGGACAGATTCCATTCTAACCTGTCAGTTTCTCTTAAATTCAGTTTGGTAAAAACACGCACACATCTCTCCAATGCTGAGATGTTCTTATCTGAAGCTTTATTGGTCGAGTACAATATTCAATACATTGCGTTCAACTGCAGTATAAGAGCAGGAGCCGTTTTGAAAAAGCAGGAGCCTTCGAGCTGCCATTGAAAACTACAGTAGACGACCAAGAAGAGGAAGTGACTGAAATCGATGAAAGAGTAATATTTACGGCTGCAGCATCTACTGATGACTATAGATGCAGAACAGGATAGTGTCTTCAATAAAACTGAACAAAGAATAGCACTCCAGCTTTTATTACTGCGAATCGAATGCAAACCATCAACCTAGTAAGCGTTTGTATTGATTAAGACTGTGTTTTGTTTTTTTAACAGTTTGTAGAGTCAATTTAAAAGTTACCCAGCAATCAGACCATGTGGTCAGCTCTAACCACTCCCAGATCTCTTAGATTATCTCGGTCCACTTACGTACCAAACATAGACTGGTCTGGAGTGGGCCCACGTTCCCCTAGCTATTCCTGTTCAACACAGGAAGTTAATCTGAAGGAGTCTGTCGGAGAAATCGCTATTTCGAGCCGTGAGCATTTGTCGAGCAAAGCTGCCATTACTGGAAAAGACCTCGGCAGTGTAGATTATGGGACTTACTGGAGCTATAGCCAATTCATGCTCCATAAACCCGGAAATAGGCCACTTGGGAAATTTTGCAATGGTCTTGGTGCAAATCTGGATACGTGACAGAAAATTATCAAAACCGCTCGGAAGAAATGGAATGGAACGTGCTTTTAGTCCCTAGAACACGCTGAAGAAACATCGAAAAGTAGAGCAACCATTAAAAAAAAAAAAAAAAATTGAAAAAGAAAAAAAACAACTTCTGCTTCAGAGCGGACCACACACGGACGCACACAGTTGCTTGTGTAAAGCTGCAGTAGATGAACCAAAATAAATCCAATAAAAGCTTTATAGCTTCACTTTATAGGAGCTGATTGAAGAATGTAATGGCTTATTTATGAATAAACGCCGACATCTGGATGTTTACGGGCGCAAATCCGACATGGATGAAACAGCTGTTTAGATGGATTGGACAGATTTACTCTTAATTCTCACTGGTTGGGGCCACAGCGTGTTCCCTCTGTACCTATAAAATCTTCTAAATTCAGGTAGTAAAATGAAAAGCGAGGTTGGTTTCCTTCAAAGTGCCCAACCCAACCCCCACCTGTTGCTCGTGCTGCCGTGACCTCCGGATGCCCAGCTGATATTCTTTAATATAATTCCACTTTTGGCACTGCCGCCGCTTCCTGTGTTATAGATTGGCATTGTGTGAACGCAGGCCAACTGGCAAACGCCATTTACCGCCACCAGCTGCTTGAGCTCATTGAAGCCACGGCCTCTCTTTTACACATCAATCTCCTTTCTTTCCCCCCCTCCCTCGTTAATCTTTACAAGATCCCAGAGTATGGCACAAGTCAAGCGTGCTTTATGAACCAGCCTTTTGGGGTCCGTTTAATCTATTTTGATAACGTTTTTTTGCTTTTGATTAACCCAAAAGTGCCGACAACACTCGCCGAGCTAACTTCTGTCCCATTAAGAGCCTCTCTGATGGTGATGACTGGTGGGAGGTACTCTGGCGGCGTTATTTTCAAAATGCTCAAGAAGCAAATGAGTGACGCTGCTAATAGCTTAATTGGTACCTTATGTAGACATGCAAACTGTAAGGCGTCTAAAAGTGGGTTTAAATCAGCTTTTGAATGGGATACCAGATATTTTTTTAAAACTCACCCAAACTGAATTGACGTGTTTCATGCTTAGAAATAGCTGTGCCATCTGAAGTTGAATATGTAGCTGCTGCAGTGCCGAATTGATCCGATTCTGGCCTTCTCCCTGCACTGCCATCCAGACATAAAAATATACATCCCTACCCAGTACAAATTCATTCCTCACTCCTGAGACCTTCTAAAGATGTGAAAGAAAATGTGGCGGAAGAAAAGATTGTGGAGTAGGAGTGAAAGTGGTGAGATTGAAAATCTTTTTTTTTTTTTTTTGCTCTCATAGCACTATTGAGCTCAGATCCAATTTGCCCAGCAACGTGAAGTTATCCCTAAGCCAGTCAAACCCAGTGACGGCGGACGGCTGTCACGATGCGTAGTGCACAGTCACATGGTCGCAATCCACAGCGGGGTTATTTATAGGTCTCATCCTTCACACATTCAACACCGCTTCAAGGACCCCCCTTCTCGCCGCAAAGACCATAAGGCGGCCAATTAGCTCATTTAGTGCCACCTCTTTACTGTCCTTTAAGCTGCTAACTGCATGCTATTATGGAGTGTACAGCTACGGGGAATTGTTTTAATGGCTCCTCCGCCACGAGGAGTTTTTCTTGCGGTCCTCAGAAGTTCCCGCGCCGCCACCTGAGGGGGACATAAACGGCACGGAAATGCAGAATAAAAGAAAATTTCTCTCCACAGCCTCATTTTGCACCCTTGTAATACTATTGTGTCAACATTTTTGCCAATTATCTCTTCAGGCCCGGGCCTAGCGCAAGGCGGATTTAAATTAAATGCTTAAGATGTTGGTAAAAACGCTCTATTTACTTGCTCCCAGTGTTTAATTAAGTACGCGTCAGATCTCTCTGCCTTCCGCAGTGACTAGCCAATCCAAAGTTTATCAGTAAATCAACGTGCAATTATTGTATCAATTCCGTCGCGAGGCCGCTGGCTTTGTGATGAGAGCGCGCGCTTGTGCTCTGTCATACCTGGAGGACGTTTTAACTCGCTAGGTTTGAGCATTACCAAACGCCCCTATTGTTCTCGTCTCTTTGGGGTCCTCTGTAAACATCGCCCTATAATTAAAGGGCTGGTTTTGTTCCCAGGCTCCCCCCTCAACCCCTCCCCATTTCCTTACTCATCCCACCGCTATGCAAAGGGTTTGACTTAATGAGCATTTTGACTGCGCGAGCGCCCATGTGTGCATTGCGCTGCAGACATAATAATGGTATCTTAATCTCCTTACAACTCGCCGGTGCGTTCATTCACACATCAGCGGCAGCCAGCACAGTCACCATCTGTGGCCATGGCCGCTTGGCCTCCTTTATTAGCACTCGGGGTTAATTCCCCCCTGCGGCTCGTCTGGGACGTTTGGGAGATACCGTCACTGGCGTCTACCCACCCCCGTTTACCCATTCTGTAAACCACCCGAAGGTGACAGTGTTTTGTCATCAGTGCCTCTCAGCTCTCCCCCCCTGGCTTAAACCCTGGCGCCAAGGGGTGTTCCACGTAAGCTTTGACAGTGTTTGGATGTCACTTTTGAAATGCATCTCCTGACAGGGTTTGTACCTATGAATAGGTACAGTAGCCCAACAAAAAGGAGAGGCTTTCCTTTGTGATGACATTGTCGGAAATCTTTTTGAAATCCGCCACCAAGCTCCAAGACGTAGCAGTCGAGAGTTAATGACATAGATTTTTGTAACTGAGGCTCTCACTAGCTGCGTTTGCATTACAAGTTTTTCGCAAAATAAAAGCGATATTTCTAAAAATTTCAACAAAGCACAATTGCGATTTGCAGGCGTTTCCGTTGAATCGTGTAAAGCTCGTAGGCTGTAATTCTCGCGGGACGAGATTTTGTTCTCGGAAAATCTCCGACATGACTACGTATGTCACGTTCGCTGACGTGTAAATGCGATAAAGGTGTTTCATTACACTTTTGCGATATACCTCTATATATATATTGATACGTCTGAAAAACCACCTCAATTAGCCATATCTTACAAGATTTTCAAAGTTTAGGTGTTTCCATTACCAGGTTTTTTTTATTGCAATATTTAGGTTTTGCACAATTCTAGGGCTAATGGAAACGCAGCTACTTTTTGGTGATTTTTTTTTTTTGGTTTTCTCCTCTCCCATCGTACCGTCTATCTTGCTATCTTCCGAGTTCTGTTCCTTTTTTTTTTTTTTCCCCCTTGCCAACTCAAAAGCAGTTTAGTCAGAGGATTAGAAGAGATTACAACATGATCCGGTTCGTGATAACAGCTCGTATTGGGGGCCCTCCTTTGGTTACCGGGCGGAGGCAGAGACGAGACAAAACACACTTTTGTGGGAGATGCCAACAATCTGGACTCCACGACTGAGCAAACCTTATTAGCCTGTCTGTTAAAAGGCATGGGGGATACACGATCACATCACATCCCTGTGTGTTCTGCCGGAGCCGAGAGCTCATCTCCAGTTTCATTGGATCCTGATCCCTCCGAGGCTGAGAAGAAACAACAGGAGCGGGCTGTTGTTAGTTTTAAAGAGCGAGCCGCTGGGATGTGGCTGAGCTGTTGTCCTCGCTAAACGTCGGTTCGGGAGGGGTCGGGCGACTGTGTTGGCGTGTGAGCGCCGGGAACGCTGCCACTGCGGCCGTTTTGTAGACGGCAGCTCATCCGCGATGACCTCATCGCTTTCCGTCGAGCTTCACGCTGACATTTATGTCCCCTTTCAATGTGCGGGATGACAAAGACGCTGTAACATCATCTTTGGCTTTGCCTGCAAAGTCACTTTGATAACACAGGCAGGAAAAAAAAGGCTTCCTTTAAAACTGTAATTTACCTAAAAGGGCCCAACTTATTCTTTTTAAAGGTCCCACAGCGTGCAGAAGTCACATTAACAGGGCTTTTCTAATCCTTTTCTCTAATGCATCTTTGCTGTTCTGGAATGAAAGAAGTCATTTCCTTGCTCCTTTTACCTGTTTCACAGTCAACATAGTAAAAGACACAGTTCTGGACATCAGCCCACTCTGATGTGCAGCGGCATTTAGAAAGTGACTGTTAGCAGAGGGCCAACAATACATTTTTTTTTTTTTTTTTTCCCAATAATTATTCATGCGAGGATTCTGTACTACTACTGCTACGACTGTGTGAGTGCCAAAAATGGAATGTAGAAAATTGGTATAATATGGGACGATTTAAACCAAATGACATTAAAAAGATATTACTTTATATGAGCCGTCATATGTGCAGCCGTCTCCCTTTTCCGCACCTTGTTTATTGAGCTCCGGCTCCCTGATTAGGGTGTCGGACGCAGGGCAAGTGGTGGCTCGCACTCGCCACGATAATCGAGATCATAATCACATTCGCTTAGCGCGTGCGTATTTATGGCAGTGGGCCGCTGGGCTCACAGCTGTCGCGGCGGGGTTTTTGATTGATTGATGCCTGATGCCAGATGATTGATGCGTTACTCCTATTAGGCCAAGTTGCGGCCGCGGCTGAGCTCCACCAGTTTAAGGCGGCGTTACGGTTTCATCGGGGCAGAAAGCGGCGAACGGAGGCCATAGATCACAGCGGTTGACAAGCCAACATTATGTCTGCCAGCGCTGATAATGATGTCATCGATATGGGGGTCAGAGGTTGGAGGGGGTATTAACATATGTAAGGTTGCCTGGAAGTTGATGGAGGAGAGCGGCGACGGCAGGATTTCTCGGCTCTTGGCTCATTCAAATGGACCTCACAAAATTGTCAAGGAAATTATTTCAGATTGAATATGGCTTCTTTTGAGAAGAGGGCAAAAACCAAGAAAAATGAGTAAAATAAATTAATTAGCGTAAAAAGTTTAAACACAGTTTTAATTAAATCACATCATTTGTGGATTTTTGAGATAAGGGAATATTTAAAACATTAAAACGGTTTGACAGATTTAAACATATAACAAATGTCTTGCACTAAATGTGTATCTAAATAATCTCACATGCACTTGGCATTGCCATATAGTGAGTCAGTGCAGGTTATTGGTTTGCATTATTTTTTATTTTATCATCACGCAAATCACTTGTTGATCTTAATGATCCATTTGGGCCTTCTTATTTCGGAGACAAATCATCTAAAATGTAGTTTGGTGAACCTGAAACCAGTCCTGCCATAACTTCTGTCCCATTACTTGACTCCTG
This sequence comes from Thamnaconus septentrionalis, assembly GCA_009823395.1. Taxonomy (NCBI): domain Eukaryota; kingdom Metazoa; phylum Chordata; class Actinopteri; order Tetraodontiformes; family Monacanthidae; genus Thamnaconus; species Thamnaconus septentrionalis. The sequence continues at coordinate 13,136,702 of CM020520.1, forward strand.
TTTGTCTCCCCCATCTGTCGGCGTCGGCCCACCGCTTCCTCCTCTCAGCTTTGATGGCCTTAAATTGAAATGATGCTACCAGCCTTGACCCCCCCCCTCGCCCCCCAAAACCTCTCACTCCCTACAGAGACACACGCACATTTTTGCTCGTTGGTCTCTGCGGCTATTACTAAGGGTCACGACCCCTGACATTCTGCCTCTTTTGTCTCTCTGGGCCCTCAGACGGAGGCTCCAACACTTAATCCAGTAATGGAAAAGCTAGAAAAGCATCGAGCGCAGAATGCCAACCTCCATCCCCGGCCCAGAACACACACACACACGCACAAAAACAATATACACACTCTCCATTGCTTTATCTTTATGTGTTTCTATTAAAACCCCTAGAAAATAACCCAAATATATTCTTAGGAGCATTTTAGAACACTAAAAGATTATAGTATGACAATCAGTTTAAAAAAAAATAATGGTGTTTCCTTACCAACAAGTACCACCAGTCTGTGTCCCCCTGCCCCCCATCGACCCCCAACTCCACGTCCACCCCCCTGTCACCACTTAAAGCTGAGACCAGCTGCACCCCGGAGCAAGATCATCTGAATCCATGTATTAATTCAGCCGTATTGCACTCACTACCCACTATAGGCATTGTTTAAAGTGGCCCCCAGCTGCAGAGCGTCTCTGACTGACAGGAGTCCCGCCGTGCCTGTACATGTAATTATGTATAGAGGAAGCAGAGGCGGCTATGGAGGGGGGTCAAAGAGAACAACGCTCGTGGGCTACTGCAGGGCGTACAGGACGGCCAGGAGAGCTAATTATAGTGACATTTGGTTCAGTCCGGATGTCGTCATTGCACAGTTTGATGTCTTGTTAAAGTTAATGAAGTAGTTTATAGGCGCGGGTACTCATATCTTTGTGCTCTGTTTTGGGCTGGATTTCACAAGGCAGGTTTCTAGTTCTGATCTGGTTGAAGAAACCCGCATGCATAGATGCAATTTGGTGAGCAACCAGGCAGAGGTTTGAAGGTAAATGAGGAATAAGAAATAAGTGCCGAGCAACGGAAGTAATGATGTTACAATTGCAAAAGACAAGAACAAGATCACATTTAAACCATAGCTATTGGACGCATTGTGCTCGCCTTATTTTGTATTTTTCGGCATTGCAAGGCAGAGGAGAAATTCATTCGCTGGCTGTCTGGGAATGGAATGTCTAATTACATCTATGAAATGCAACAACAGTGTTTTAATAGCGGAAATTTTGCACGACAATGGGATAATTTTTCTTTGAGTGAAGTGGATGCGAATCAAATCTGTCTGAGTGAGAGGAAATTATCTGAAATTCCCAAAGCATTATGTAACAATGGTACTTCCCTCAATCCAGCTGATTAGAAACGTTAACGCCATGCAGCTGAACTTGCACGACCAAGGAGGCTCCGGCCTGTTTAAAAAGTTAATAAATGTCATTATTAGAATCCAGTCGGTGTGCCACACAACATGTGGGTGCAGCAATCAAGAATGAGGGGGTCATCTGCATGTGGACATTTGCATCTAAAGTGGATTCATCTGCTCATTTGCATGCTGATAACTTTGCATACATTTGCATTGAAAGGACATAGAGTGAAAATGTACTTCAGGTGGGATTTAAACACCATTTTCACTCTGCTCCCGAGCACGCGGCCTCGGTCTAAACACGAGCTCGGTCGTAACGCGAGACGTCTTAGGTGCAGACACAGGAATCGAGGGGCAAAACAATGGTTTAGAACTACCGTCGATCGAGGTCAAGTTGTTACTCCGTGAGGAAAACTCTGGCACACGGGTGGAAAAATCAAACAAGATCAGCTGGCAGAGACATGAGTGAGGAGGTGTGTACCCTACAGAGATGGAGAAAAAAAAAGACGTTCTGTAGGGCGGGACACATATATTCAGACCTAAAAGAAAATGAGAGCTGATTAACCAAAGCACCTAAGACATGACCTGAGTTCAGAATGTAGATATGGAAAACTGGAAATGTGGATTTCGTAGTTTGTTCTGTCTGTCAAGGTGAACAGACGCCATTGTCGTCTGCTATTGCGCGGCTGCAAATTGATTTGAAAGTTTTCAGGGTGGACAACTTAGATTTAATTTAATCAGATGTCCTCAGCTCATCTGCCGTGGCGGTTTGCTCATTAAAGGATTTTTTGTTTTTGGTTTTTTTTCCCCCGTGAAAATCGGCATACAATAATATTTGCCTCCAGAAATGTAATGAAAAACATGAGTCCTTTGGGGGGACAGTCACTAAAAGTAATTAATTTACATTTATATTGAACTTTCACAGAACAGACCAATGATAATTTGTCCAAACATTATTTATTAATCTGTTTTGCACGCAGCTACTGGAAACCGGAGGTGTTTCGGACAGCCACACTCGAAGGGGTTTAATTGTAGCCGACATCGCCGCACTCTTGATGCGAATAATATCGCGCTGTATTTTTTTTTTTTTTTTTTAGCAGGCCCCGAAACCAGCCTGCAAATTGCCTCCCTCTCGCCCATCTGTTTTTCTTGCCTCTGTGCTGAGGCCGAGGTGCACCCCGCCTGAAGAAGTTGTGCCTCTCTAATAAGTTGCCTGCGGGCATTCACGCACGCGAGAGCAGCCGAGACGTGCGGCAGCTTCAGGATGCAGAGGTTTCTTTTTTTTGTTTTTTTTAAGTGAGTTAAAAGGAATAGTTTGATTTTATGGCCATGCAGCTGTGTGGTAGCCTTGTAGCCTCAGCTTGATCTTGCCTTGGAGGATTTTGAAGATATTTGGCCGTCCATTTTTGTGTATATATTTTTTGACTCTGTTGCCTGGTAATTTAGCTGAACAAGTTGTATATCTTTGAAACTCATGGAGATTGTATCCGCTGTTTTGGATGTCTGTTTTTGTCCTGTACTCAAGTCATACACCGTATTGGCGAAAGGAATTGCACAGATCTCCATAAAACAGCATTTTTAGCCTCCCAGTGACACCCTGCATCTTTTTTCCTCTTTTTCTTTTCTTTTTATGAAGAGAAAATAAGGAAAAAAGAAGAAAACCAGAGCGGAGCCACCACCTGGCAATGGCACCAGCAGTCACAAAGGACTGATTTTTGCCTATCAGCACACACCTATGAAAAGTGTAGCAAGAAAAAACAGGCCTTTCCAATTTGTGACGCATCTATCAATGGATGAGAGGATGGATAATATGCAACCTTCAAAGTAATCAGACTGGGCCATTTTAAGTTAATGACAAGGTTCAAGGATGGTTAAGATGTGGCATCTGTTTTATGGAAACGCCCTCGACGTGTCCACACTTGGCAGGACAGACCGGTCACGCTCCCTTTGCTCCCACTCGTCTAAGTGCTGCCAGTTGTCTCGCGATGATCCTGCCAAAATTCTTGGACCCTCTCTCCAGGGCTCGACCAGGCAATTTAAAAAAAAAAAAAAAAGCTGATTTGTCAACCGCATTGCACTGCCTTCTCATTCCTCAAGTCAGCTGACGTAAAACTCAACGGACCTTTTAATTGCAGAAGCCAAATGTAGCTTTTGTCAGTGCCATGATGTCTGAATTAAATTTGATAGTAAAATATTTCTGCAAATTTTTCCTATTTGTAGAATACTATTATTCCCATTACGGATGTAAAAATGGTTGCTACCAGTGTTGTTACAAAGAAGATAGTGGAAAAAGTCTCTTGTGTATAAGTAAATGAGATTATAAAAACACTTGCATGTTTAATGGATATTTATGAAATAGCTGTATTTAATTATTTACATTGCTGGGCGGCTGGATTTCTTAGGTTTTATGTCTGGATTTCACGCAGACTGAACAGTTTTTGGGATTGTGGATGGAAATGATTGTCGAGGTTGAAGTCTCAACTTCAGGTTGAAACCCTTTTATGTGAACCATTTTTTGGGGTGACAGTAAAATGACTGGACCAATCAGTGTCCTTGGAAGGGAAAGGGGTGGGAATGGTAACACTATGGCGGCCTCGTGGTTAATGTTGCAGGAATGACATATGTATTAATACTATTACCGAAGTAAACAGTTGAAACAGGATGCTGCAAAAATATCGGTCGCTTCATTTTATAGCTTTGCAGTCCTTTTGACTGTAGCTTTTTTTTTTTTTTTTTTTTACAGTAGGTTATTGAACCAAGCTGGTGTCAGCTGTGAGTAACTCGTGCCGCTTTGACCTCCCACCTGTCCTTCCATCTGTCCTTTGCTTCATGCTTTAAGTTGCAGCCACCGTGGGTGCCTTACAAGCATCAGCTACCTAATTGATAAATTTCAGGACTGTACTTGAGAATTTGTCATTCGTATATATATATATATATACATGTTTTCAGGTTATAAACTGGTGTACAAATGAACACAAATAGACTCAAAAGAGAACAGACCCCACCCTCTCCTTCTAAAAGAGAACAAAATAGTATAGAGTTAAATCTGTCAAAAATGGATAAATGAACAAATAAATTAAAATAATAAAATAATTTTATTTATATATATATATATATATAAATGGAAGAAACATAAAAACTGCTCAAAGGCAATACAAGGCTTTGTTATTAACAGTGCAATCAGCTCCAGACAATAAATGTTATTTATCTCGACAAAGTAATATACATGTACATGGCCAGTGGTCCCACTAAAGTATACCCACATCTAATGCCACAGAAGGATACTCACAAGGGGCACTTTTATACAGATTACAGTCTCAACAACTATAACATAGAAGGCTGCCACATTTTATCAAGAGAATTTGTCATTTTTCCCGAAACTTGTCTTAACCACTGAAAGCGTCAGCCTTCCCGCTGACTCCATCCCAACTGTGAACCATCTGCCCGCCTCTAAAAGTCTCCTTACTGCCCCCTCATCATAAAACATTGAGACTTTGGACCCAATATTCGAAACGTCTTGTAAGAATCCACCCTGTTTTGACTTCCTCTTTTGTCAAGACAGTCACACCTGTTGTCTTCGAATGGCCCAACACGCATCAGTAAAAGCACTTCTAATCGGTTCCAGTCGAACTGAGACCATTAAATGTTTCCCGTGTGGCGGGCCAGCGACAAAGCGAGGAGGGTGTTCCATACAAACCCAGGACAGCTGCAAGACTGGGCCTTAGCTTGCACCTGTAATTTGGACGTGCCCAAAAACAAAAAAAAAAGAGGGAACAAAAATTAGGGGAAGGATGAAACAAATCAGGATAAAGGCAGTGTAGTGGGCTTAACGAATGGGCCTTTTGATATATTGAGGGTGCATAGGTCTCTAAAGAGACAAAAGAGCTGGAAAAAAAACTGGCGTTTTCTGTTTTCTGTAACCCACAAATCTTAATTAAAGGTCCTCTTTGCTTCTTTCTGTTTTGTACATTTGTCACATGGCATGGCGGGAGATGAATGCTACAGAGGCCCGCCATTCTGCTCTTTTGAATCGTACAGCTACTCTTTTCCCCCTTCCTAATCACTCTCCACTCAACGCTACCAACACATCCCAGGTTGGATCCCAAATGATGGCATATTAGACCCCGCCTCCCCCCTCCCAAGTACCTCGTATGAGCTGCTTTTCGGTGAAAGGAGCGACAGACACCCATAGCAACACATGGTATTCACACGCAGCTTGGCAGCAACAGTCCCCCTTGAAGAAACAGGGGTTTCATGCTGGCACGACGCCACTGCCGCTGCATCAGTCACTGAAGGACAGGGCTCAAGTCATAGCCGGACAAATCCAGGGGTATTATCAGGCCTTTCTGTCCAGCCCGCAGCTGTCACTTACTGGGCCAGCGGCAGAGAATGAGGGGTATATAAGGGAATTTGTGACCTCTCCCTGTAACCACAGAGGAAGTTTGAGCTACTCAGAGTCAAAGCAAATAGAACGAAAACTTGATAAATTAAAGAAGATATTTTTTATGAAAATCTGGAAAAAAAAAAGTTAAGATTGCCGTACATATCAAATAATTCTGTTTGATTGCAAGAACAGCAGCAGATCCGCCGATATCCGCTCATTTCTTTCTGAAACTTCAAAGAATTATCTTTGTGTCTTCCATTTCAAATATGACCAGTAGTACTGCAGATCAAATCTTCCGTTCTTCTCTATCTTGGCAGCGGCCTTCAACGGCTGTCCGCCTTTCTAACAAAAAAGTGCCCCATCTTTCTTTGATTGAAATAAATTGCAAGTCCACAGGGGCGGTGGAGTAAAGATGAGTTGAGGCTTTTGACTCACTCCAAGATTGCCGGAGGGTCCAAAAAAAAAAAAAAAAAAATCCCTGCCACCTACCCAACTACACTGTGGAGATACTAGGGGACAGAGCAAGCAGGAGATAATCTGATGGAGTTTCAATCAAGACCGATCAGATAAGAAATAGGACACAGATCAGATTTTAGTGATGATCTGAAAAGACCCAGCCTTGTTTGCCCTTTACTTGGAAACGAGGATCACTGAAAAAAGGGAAACTCTCACAACTTTGCTCCAACTTTCTCTTGAAATTTAATCCCAGAGACTATGGCACTCCCCCCTCGGATAGGCTTGGACTGGCCCTTGACCTCAAGTATGGTCATATGACCCACGTCACACTGTCAGTGATTGGATTACCACTTTTTGGCAGGTGACAGTGTTTACAGGCCTTCATAGGGCCTCAGTGTGACTTTGATCTGCCAACAGAAGCCGCAGTGTGCCATACTTTGCATCCTTGGCCTAAGCCTTGTGATGTGCAGGACATCTGCCAAATCCTCCTGGATCAAAGGATGACTATTACTGCGTCAGGCGTTCAAATACCACAACTGCAGATTTAGGGAGCTGTGACCCTGGTCATCTGGTCATGGTTAAAAAACACTGCGTGTGCGCATGTGCGTGTTTGTACATACACACACACACACACACACACACATATATATATATATATGTGTGTGTGTGTGTGTTTACATATGATTGATGATAAAAACTTGATGATATTGCTCTTGAAATCTTACTCTGTTTGAGGGTTAGATGGATGCACTTGATTTGCTTTGTCGACCTCTAAAGGGTTAAAAACACCAAATTGTTTTTTCACAAAGGTATTTCATAATCCTAAAATAGCCTGTGACTTACAAAACGTTGCTCATTGTATTTTGTGCTTCCACAAATTTTTATAAACCTTTTTTTGGGGGCAAATGAGGCGTGAAACATCACAACAACTAGGGGAGGATGGGTCATAAGGACTCGGCTGACAGTCTGTTGTTTGGCTGTGGATTCACACGTTCACCTCAACCAATAAGCCCTTTGACTGAGCTTTCTGGCAAGGGCGTAAGCACAACAACAAAAGGGAAGCAGACAAATAGGTTGTGTGTCTTGCCTGGATGTTGTGTTGTTTTTTTTTTAACAATATTTTTGTCCATGTGTTGCATAAAGTCTTCCGGGAGGCTGTTTGTCCAACATTCGGGTGCACGATGTCCCCTTAAAGGTGCCGCCGACATTTCAGCCTGCCAAAACACGCTGATGAATTTTAAGCTAGTCTCATTATACGAGACGGAGCTGAAATGCGAGATGCCGGAGCGCTGCATATGGACGCGCGGCATGCGGATACTTCTTCCTCTCGTCCATGTTTTTTAATTAGTCTACGTGCGGCATCTCATTTTCCATTCGCTCTCGAATGCAGAAAGGGAGGGGGGGGACGGACCAGCGCTGGGATTTGACACTGCGGGCTCGAACAATCGTAATGCAGACGGGCTGCCAGTACCCCGGCTTCGCTTACACAACCTTCTGCCGCCTTCCTCTGTTCATGCACAAACACGGAGCTTAACCCTGAACCGACCGACGGCACTCATTCATATGCCGCCAGTCACATTTCTCGCCGTCGTCGACCTCTCCTGACCCCTGAGGGGGTCGCGTTGGTGTCGGCGGCTGCCAGCTGCCCTGCACATTTTTGATTCATGGTGTTCAGTCCGGTATTTGATGACAGAATTCAAACCTGATGCATCAAGCGTCGACTAATTACGCCGGGCAGCTCTCAGGGAAAAGCAGCTAAATCGATCTTCTTTGTATTTGGAGAAACGCTGCTGTCCCAGTTTTACTGGGCAGCGCCTCTCAACTGAAGCGATATGAATAAATTTGTCAGAGAGAATTCCATGAAGGGCTTTTCAAGAAGCTCGTCAACCCAGTCGCACCGCGGTGGATGGAGGGCCACAAGGAGAAGTCCCTAGATGCAGATAATCTAGACACTGCACACGCATCCTTTGAACCACCGTGACAAATTCACCACTTATTAAATTTCAGGCCCACTCCCTCTGCATTTCCATTTCCATTTTTCGCACTTTGAAAAATATGTGGCATGGCCTTCTCTCTCTCTCTCTCTCCCCCCCACCCTTTTTTTTTTTAATTTGCTGGAGATCTTGTCATTGGTAGTCTCCCATTCCCCTCCTCGCCGTTTGAAGCAAAGCCCACTAAAGCAGACACTTGGTAATACACACTCTGTTTTGCATTTTATTGACTCTTCAGTGGGTGAAGGGAGGTCAGTAGGTCTTCTTGTTTCAAGAATGTATATAGACTCAAGTGCCTTGGTTATTGTCCAGTTTGCAGCCACTCCCCCAGGCTCTCTTGATGCCCCTGGTACCTCCAACCAAGTGGTGCTTGTTTGAGATGCTGATCATTGTGCTGAACCTCCCTGAAGGGGTCACACAGTCAAATTCGCTTGTTTAAGACCTTGTGAAGTCAGCTTTACACTGGATTCTTATTCCGTCACCATGGGGGTGAAACTAATTGCCTGCGATGGGTCTTGCTTTGTTTTCTAGCCTGGGATGGTAAAACGCACAGCAGCGCTGTACTTTGTCTATTTTGGGAGTACACAAAGAATTGCAGATTTGTATTCATTTTATCGATCATTTTTAAATGATCTGTACAATAATATTCCATTTTGCGCACAGTTTTAGGTCTAATGTAACAATCTGAAACATTTTTGCATTTATCCATTTTGGATCATCGCATTGAAAAATTATGGATGCAAGCTCTCAACAATAAATCATCTAATTTGAAGAAAAAAAAAAGTTTTACAATTGCTTGAAGGGGTTGTGGACTTCTGCACAAAAAATTAAATGCACAGATTTAAGTTTGAAACAAATTGGATATTATGTTACTTGCATAACTGCTGTTTCTGCTGATAGTATTTTATCTCTTTCCTCATAACAATTAAGTTACGTAGACTAAGATATTCATGGTCTCAACCAGTGCAATATATAATTAAAAATGTGCCAAGTTGGCCAGTTTTAACCGGGTATTATGTTCTAGTTTGGCTTTGACAATATAAGTAATTATTTATTTATGTTTTTGGTCGGGCTTAAAATTTCAAAACGTGTGCTTTACATTGCAACCTCATGCAAAAGGACATTGATTTTATAATGAAGAGCACTGGGGGAAATGTCACAAACCCTTCACCCCTGCTGGTCCTTAACTGCCAATCACACATAAAAGGCCGAGTACACACCTCAGTGCACTCTCCCCGCACTTACCCAACGCTATAGGAAATCAAACGGAGCATAACCAACATAATTGATTTTGATCAGGCGGTTGAATCCAACGACGCCAAAGTGCCGTGCGCAGTTCGACGGGGGCGAAGATCTGCTCGGCCCCCCACTGCGAGAAGCCATTTATTGTGCTTTTAATGAAGCGTGATCGGCATCGTGTCCTTGCCATGTCCGTGATCATCTCAGGGATTGCTCATTCTAATCTAAAATTAATTGCACCCGCGATCCTTTGGGTCCAAATAAGCAATCAGTTCCTCCGTTTGTGATGCCACCTGTATGTGCTTTGAGACTGGTTCCAGCTCACTTGGCCTCTTTCTCACATAGTTTTTTTAATTAAATGCACAAGAACATCAGTCACACTGTTATCTCTCTTGTTTCCCATAAACTATGAACCCCATTCTGTCCTAAAGCCCCCGCCCCCACAGCACAAATTCTTAACCTTTGGCCACTTTCATCCTAGTGGTATGCATAAACGCAGGCTTATTATTAAGGCAGTTGTCTGACCATAATTATGCGTTTTGTCGTGCACTCCCCTCTGTAGTCGCTGATAAAAGGAGAGCTTGATTAAGCTGAGGGAAGCCTATTGATTCCTATTGACAGGCCCTTCAAAGCCTCTAAATGAAGGAGATGTAAATGAGGGCTTTCCACAGTGTTTAGTGACTGCCAACCATAAAAGGCCAACATTCTTCTGTAGTCTTAAAAAGGGGACGCGCGTCACTCACAACGGCGCACGAGGGACACTTTCAGCGATGGGCGATGCATGGCATGTTTGGCGGCTGGAGGGGAGAACAAGTGCGCATAGAGATGTCAGGCAGGTATTAAAATAGATCTGATCAAGGGTGCATCAGGAGAATCCACAGAGCCCCTTTCTCTGTGTAACCCGTTAACTGGACAGGAAGTCACTCAAAGAAACACGAGAGAATCTGGTTCATTTTCAAAATAAAAAACAAAAGAATTATTGTCGTCTCCAATTTTTCCTGAAGTATAAGAAACGCAATAGATTTTTTTGTTAACATATAGAGCAGGTTAAAAAAAAAAAGAATGCAAAAATTGCACTTCATTTGCAATTAATTGCGAATTAACTCAGGACTTTAATGCGATTAATCATAATTAAAACTTTTAATCGACTGACAGTCGTGATAGATTGATGTCGTTCCTTAACCTATATTATTCAAACTTAACCTAACAATAATAATAATAATACGTGTTTATCATGTTAATGAACTCTTCATAAATTTGAAAAGTCCATCTTTTCCTTGTTTTCAGTGCTCTTTTCGAAAGTATATGCTAAAACAGATCGTGTCGTAAGAAGCTGCTGACTAGGTTTGTGTTGTACACACAAGGGTTCTAGTTTGTGCTACCTTGACATGTTTCGGCGGAGCTTCCGCCTTCCTCAGAAGTGTCACTGGGTGGCGTGTGTGTGACTCGTCTTATCATATGAAGAACTGAAGACATAATGAACATAATCAAACTAGGTACTGAGTAGCTCGCTGACACCCAGGTCAATGACAGCACTCCTAGCCATGTGTTGGTTGGTCCTCGGAGTATCTTGTTCTTGTCTCCTGGCAACCACACAGATGGTTCAACTTGCAGGGCTACTCCTCTAGAGTCTGGTGTGAAAATGAGAGGTGTAAAGATGTGCGATATTATTTTTAGTTTAGTTTAAAAAAAAACATGTTGTCGGCATTAAATAACCTGTATGCAGATGAAAATGGAATGCAAACACAAGCATAAACACGCAACCTTGGGAGGTTTTCAGCCACTCAAAATTTCCAAAGTAAACTTTGACACATCTGAATGATGTATGGATCCACCATCTCACGCACTGCTTCCCTCCGCTCCCGCAGGGAGATGGTCCCCAGTAACCACGACCGGATACAGAAGCTGCGGCACGAGTTCCAGCAGGCCAAACAGGAGGAGGACCAGGAGGAGCAGCGACACGCCTACAGCTTCAACCAGCCGTGGGTGAGTGTCTGACTGGAAGCTCTGCCTCCGCGACAGGAGCAGAAATGTATGGGAGCAATTCCCCGCGATGCACCGCTGGGCACTTCAGTGGTGCGTCTCCAAAGCTGCTGTCTGATTAATGGATTTCTCACACTTGGTTAATTTCGGTCATGTTGAGCCAGATCAGAGACTGCTTTCCACGGCGAGCTCCCCACGCGCGACTCGGGTAGGGGGAGAAAGACATATTGCTAATTTGATACTTCTTTTCGTACTTTTCACAAATTCCTGACTGCGAGGAGACGATAATCACTATTTTACTTTTCAAAATTGAGTCAACACAATTTGAAACCTGGCATCATCAATATGTTCAATGAAGTTCAATCAAGCGTCTGGTCTGCTGTGACTGTCAATGCTCCTTTACTGCCAAACTCTTGCTGATAAAACTCCCAATTTTCGCACCCTCAAAACCCTGAAACTAATTACTAATTCATCATCTGTGTGTGTTCTCTGCGTTAGAAAGGTGACACACTGGCAGCAGGAAGGAGACCAAACAACTAAAGACACGCCAGGTCTTTTTAGTCAGGCGGAAAAAAATATATTGGAGACAATGTTTACTTCAAGTGTTCATTTGAAATTTCATTAAACTAGATTAAAGTGGATTTTTGAATTAGTTTTTTAATTTAGAAGTGAGTTTTTCTTAAGCTGTTCCCCTTTCCTGTGATGGATCTGCGCTAACAATAGGATTTACTCTCCATAATTGGGAAAATGTTATCAAGTTAATGACATTGTTAATACATCCGGACTTGATTACATTTTTCCCTGTGTTGCGCACTCAAAGTCCAAGTGCGCCTGAAGTTTAAAGTAAAGAAGGACTTTGTATAATCTCCCCAGCCCATATTGTCTCGCCAGTGCGTTTGACATGCCCTAACACCATTAACGTGTCTCTGTTTTCCCTGGAAATTAATTGTTCAGTCCATTATTCAGGGTCAAAAATCTGACTTTAATGACATGCTATGAAGGAGTGAAACCCATAAAGTCAGTCAAAAGCAAGTGACGTTGAATATTAATACTTTCTTTATTGAAATATCACATCAAAAACAGCAGAGTTTAGTTAATTTACTTTCCTGGCCTGGCTGGAAGGCAAAGACGGCTATTGTTCAAATTGCTGGCCAGAGCCCTTGAATTTCAAATATTTGCCGTCCAATTTTTTCCTCAGTGCATTCCGAGTGTCAGTCTGTCGGTTAAAATTGGTTTGGAGAGGAGGTCCAACGTAGCAGGGGAAGCGACCTGCTCGGGTTCTAAATGGCTGAATGAGTTTGTCTTTGGCATAGCAATTTTTCACTTGTGGTTTTTGCTCGCGAGGGCCAATTTTGCAGCTGGATTTCTCCATGTTTGTCATATTCCTGGTTAAGAATCCGAAAATGCGGCACGCTCCTGCTCCGTTTTCTTGTGCTTCTCGCGACTGAAATGAGATGTTAACAGCTCAGCACATTCAGAGTCTCCCTCCCTCTTTGTCTCCGTGAGCCTCTGAGCTCCTAATTGCTTGCGATTGTTGACATTGTTGAGCGTCCTTGTCTGTTCCACTGGTAATAAGATGAAGCCGAGCCCTAGAGTTTTGAAGTCTATTTTATTAGGCCTCTTTCATGTTATTGCAGTCCTTTGAGAAAGGCTTCAGAATGGCAGACCTTGTTAGGAAAGATACAGGCGCAGACATGTTATGTTTTGGTGCTGATAAAAGAGAACTAAAGGAACTGTTGCAAGTCAGACGGGCCGAGCGTTTTTGAAACAAAGCAGAGGGGAGATATGAGGTGACATGTTCCGATGTTGGATCTTTGCCACAAGAAAATCTTCAAACTGTGACTTAGATTATGATGTACTGGAA